>PVJO010000847.1:0-147500 GCA_004026905.1 Hystrix cristata
GATTTCTGCTGTCCTGGGCAGTGACTGGCTGAGCTTTGCCCCGGAAAATGTTGGTTCCTTCAGAAAAGCTGAGGCGAATCTTGAAGATTCTGACAGCCAAGGCAGTAGTTAATTAGACTCCTTGCTGATAGAGAGCAAGTTCTTTCTTGAAAGGTGATTGAAATGCTCCATGACTGCTAGAAACTGTGTATAACACATTGTCGACATTTTAAGCTTCTTTTGTACAGCACTTTCAACTCATAAATCAGTAGAGAGGAGTCGCTATCTCCTGGCAAAAACATTTAGCCAACACATTCAAAACAAAGCACAACAACTTGCAATCACAATGTAGTTCCCTAGCTTGCTTTCCCACATCCTGGACCCTTGGTTACTCTTGAGGTTTTCCTGTAGACAGGATTTTCTATTTTTATAGATTTTTAAAATGTCAGTGGCACGAGCTAGTAAGGGCGAGGCCTGGACATAATGCCAGACAGAGCCAACAGGAAAACCTGCCATTTGAAAAATTTTAAAAACTTTCTGTGCTCTGTTCCATACGTGTCCATTATGTCTCAGAGGGTGTTGTTGTGCACTTACAAAAAAAAAAGTCAGTAATTAAAATGACCATGTTACCTTGTGACTAGTTCTTTAAATGTTTCTAGAGTGCATTTACCATATATCTCACTATCTCTCACTAAATAGGGTTTTAGAATAAACCGGTTTCTTAAGGAATATAGATTTCAATCATATTCAAAGATTGTATTCCATAGTTATTGATGAATGAGAATCCATCCAGTTTGTTGGGCCAATTTCTACCATGACACACACACACACACACACACACACACACACACACACACACATACATATATAAACAAATCACAAAGTGTTTTTAATTCTTCTTTCATCGATGTTATACAATAAGCTCCCCTCTTCAACTGAATAGCAAATCTTTAACAGTAATTATTGAATCCAAGTTTAAATACCCTTGTAAGTTACATTCTTATCCTCAAAAATCATGTCTTCTTAAAGAAGTCAGGACCTTACTTAAAGTTGTATTGAAGTAACATGCATATTTGTGTTCCTAGCAGCACAATACATAATAGCTAAATCTTGGAAGCAGCCAATATGTCCACCAGCAGATGAATGGATAAAGAAAGTGTGGTATTTGTACACTGTGGAGTACTACTTTTCCACAAAAAAGGTTAAACCTGAGTCCTTTGTAGACAAATGGACACAGCTTGAGATCATAATGTTAAGTGAAATAAATCAGACACACTAGCTTAAATATTACAGAGTTTCTCTTATATAAGAAACCTCAACTATAAATAAAGATCAAAGTAATAGATGATAAGAAATACGGAGATCAATATTTTGCAGAAAGGAAAGAGACCAAGAGATTGAAGAAGGGGAATGAAAAAAAGAATTACAATGTATTATGTACACATACCGACCCTCCACAAGGAATGTGATCATTATATACCACAAATACGTACTAATAAAAATTAAAATTGAAAAAAAATATTTAAAAACACCTACTTTGTTCTTTAAAACATAGTCAATCATCCCTCTATTTTAATCACATCAAATTCATAAGAAAGCATCACTTTTTAAACAATTCCAGCCATGGTTTTCTCCCAAAACAAACACTTCGGGACTTACTGATACTTTGCCTTATATTAACAATTAAACAAAAGTTAATGTGAACCTTACGGAGGGATGCAAATAATGCCCTAGTACCCAGTGACTTTACAGGTTAAGTACACAATCTGAAAACTTTTGTTATATGGAATATTCAAGCAGATAATTTTTAGTAAGAAATATCTCTTTCAAGTAGAACAAGTTAGAACATCATTTTGTCCATAAAATTATTCAGGCCACATGCATTTTGGAACTTAGGTTTTAATTGATGCCAGTTACTGGTATAAGGTTAAATGCATAAAATACATTGTTAGAAGAAAACAGTACATGTTTTTAAATACAAAACATTGAAGAATATTATATCTTCTGGTTCAATAAAATTTAATTGCATTTCTTTGCTTTTTGAGTAAGGGAACAACTTTTGACAGAAGGGTATTAATAAATGGTGACAAAGACACACAGCAGCTAAAAACTTCATATATGTCTAATATGGATGTAAAGTGTACAGGCACTTTGTAAAAACAAATTTGGAGTTTCTTAGAAAATCAGACATAAGGTTACTACATGGGCCACCAATGTTACTTTTCATTGTTTATGCAAAGAGGTGGATAAACATACCCCCAAAATGGAAACAATCAAAGTCTTCCGTTTTCTTCTTCCGGGCAGTTTTGATAAGCAGCTAGGAATAAGATTCAATACCTTTCTTGTTTCTCTTTCTGTGCTTTTGGTAAGAGCCTATCTGTCTCAGAATCCTCAGAGAGAATATCTATGAGAGGTTTAATTGTTCTTTGAGGGTTTTCAAACTTTGCTCTTTGTATTACCATCCTCTTTTACCTCTTTAGATAAATATTTATTTACCTTCTGTGGTAAACAGTTTGGAGATATGTTTAACCATATGTTTTAGGCAAACACCATTTCTGAAGTGTGACTGAGTTCTGTAAATAATAGGAGAAAATAGAAAATTTGAAGTATAATTTCTCGAAGACGCCTACATCCTGTATGACCCAGATTTTAGCAAATATATGTGAAGAAAATTCAGACATGTTTAACAGTCCAATTTTTTTCACTCTATGCCCAACAAGTATCTCTCTGTTTTTAACAAATAAAGTTCCAAAGGTGGTATCAATGCTGTCACACGATCTTGTCCTAATTATTTTTCTGGTGGTTATCTCTCACTCCCAGGATCTTCTCACCAGAATCACTGATCATTCAAATTTAATTTATTTTCTACATATGTATGTATTACAATTATATCTCTGCAACTTTACTCAATCTTACTTTCTTTCCCTACTCACTGAAGCTTACTCTAGCCAGAAATATACTCATCTTCCTTTAAATTTCAATCATTGCTTGCAGCACTGCTTGGCACTTCACCTTTCCTTACCCTTTTCTTTGTACTCAGAGATCTCAGAAACTCCTGCAAGGGGCGCTGCACCTCAATATGGCTTGTATTTCTCATGCAGGAATCATGTGCTCAATTATTTCTGGAATTAATATAACCCCTCTCATTTTTGTTATATAAATAAGATTTGCTGGTAGAAAGGAGCTCTAATATTTTATAGTTAGAACACAATACCTTCTTTATTTCACTTATTTATCATTTTAATGTTTTAATTGTACGTGTTAATGAGGTTCAGTGTGACATTTTTTATACACACATAAAGATTTTGTCTGATTAAATTTCTAGTTAATTATCTACTTTAAAAGTATATAAAATATACACTTTAATTGCCAAAACATGCTTCTTTTTCCTTTAAGGGCAAATTTCTATCATTCTTTCTAAGACATTTTCCTATGACAACATTTTACACACAGCTCAGTTCAACGTAGAGATAATTTCGATGATTTCTACATCTCAACATACTGAGATCAGAGGAATTTAAAATGAAAATACAGCAAGCAAATATAAGCATTCCTCAATTTGCAGAATGGTTGCATGAACTTAATTTTATGAATGCTGTATTGCAAACTTTATTCAGACTGCTTAGATATAGAACACTCATTGTACTGTCAAACATCAATATTAAGCTCTTATGAGAATAAGAGCAGTTTTTGATTGCAAGAAAATTATAGCCTTGCCTATATGCAAATATAAAAGACATCACAAGGCAGGCAGAGACTTATACAACATCTATCTTTCAGTAGCTGGACAATAAAGAGTAAAATGAGCATCCTGATGGCATTCATGTACACAAAACAAAATGTTCAGTGAAAATTATTAATTATGCCTGAGTTCTCATTTTTCTTATTTATGCAGGTAATATATTTCAACTGATTCTCTGTATATTTAAAGATGAAAATATTTTAAAAGCATTATAAGGACAAATCCAGATTAACTCAAAATTCTTCTGCTTGTGTGTTCCCTGCAGAAGATTAAAGTAATCCCATTTTTTTTTCCCCTTAAGGTTTAACGGGTCACCTTCTTAACATTAAATGTTAGTGGGAATAGGTAAATCCATGACCGAATGAGTTTATGAAAATTATCAACCTGTACTTGGGATATACGATTGAGAATGTGACTAAAAATAAATATTTTTAAAGAAAAGAGGTTCTTAATACAACAGAATGATGAGCTCATGCCCTTAAAAAACCTTTGCAAGCAGCTGAATACTAACTTGCATTGTAAGCTTAAGTACAGAAAGTGAAATGACCCACACCACAAAGTCTATTATCAGAATAAGGATTAGGAACTTCCTTTAAACAGGATTAGGACTCAAATCTTCTGTCAAACTTCCTATAGAACAATTTGCTTTCTTCTATTTTCATCGATTAGACCAGCTAGAACTTCGCTGTCTATAAAATTGGTTTTTTAAGCTAATAGAAACCAAAACATGAGTTGGGTTTAGTTTTAAACTTTCAAGTTTCTTTTCTTTCTTTCTTTTTTCTTTCTTCCCCTGCCTCTGGCCCTTCTTCCCTCTGTTCATCCCTTCCTTCCTTCCTTCCTTCGTTGTTCTATTACTTCCTTCTCTCTTTCCTTCTTCCCGTTTCCCTTCCTTCCTTCCTTTCTTTGGTGGTGTTACTGGGAACTCAGACAGAACCTTCACACTGAGCTACTTCCTCTTTTTAATGTTATTTTTTGAGACAAGTTCTCTCCAGGTCACTAAAGAGTTCAAGTGGGGCTCAAAATTGTCTGGCTCTTATCTCAACCTCTCAGACTGCTAGAGTATAGGTCAATCAGTTTTTATTTATTCTTTTTCTTACACAAAATTCCTGTACTTTGTAAAGTTGAGTATCTCAATACATAAATCAAAAATTTACTTTAAATATATTTTTACTAAATATTTCCATTTTATGGAGCAGACTAACTGATTCTTCAATTGTAGTTGTTTGAAAGAAAATGGTTGACTCCGCTGCCTCCATTAGTAGGAATTCTCCATCTAAATGGGTAGTGTTCTGTAAGTAACATCCTCTACATGGCTTTTATGCTGACTTAGTCACTTTCTCAGCGCTGGGACAAAATACCCAGCACCCACGACTATAACGAAGGAGAGGTTTATTTTGGCTCATATTTGAGAGGATTCAGTCCATGGCTGCCTATGAGGCAGGAATGGCATGGCAGAGAGTATGGTGGAGGAAAACCGATCAACTCGTGACAGCCAGGAAGCAGAGAGAGAAGGGAGGAGTTGGGAACAAGAATATATGCTTCCTAGTGACAACCCCAGTGACCACACTTCCTAACAGCATGGTCAGCTACGGAACTCATCAGTGGATGTATCCACTGATGATTATAGTGCCCCCACGATCCAGTCATCTTCTAAACACATGTGACTTTGGGGGGACATTTTAGACCTAAGCTAGAAGAGTTACTTAGTTCAGTCTTAGTAGCTACCTGTTCTCTTCTCTCCCCATCTACTGACCACACTGTCCCTATAAGTGCCCACCAACAGAGACAAAGTCTATGTCTCCAGTCTTCTCTGGGCCCCATAACACCACTGAGTCCTCCCATGTGGGCACGTTCCAGAACAAACCTGCTTCTTATGTCATTTCAGGTCACCTACCTTTCCACTCTTCATGTGACCAACTGATGGCAATGGCTTGTGGCACTGCTGTCTAGAGAAAAGAGTTCCAGTGTGAACCACTTTGACTATTTCTTTGCAACAACAGCAGCTGTTGGTAGATTTGAGTCTCCTATCAATAGTAAGCATCTCATTTTACATACAGGAAAAGAATGGTTTATAGAAGATTTACAAAGCCGTATGCTGCTGCTGTCACAAACAGAGATTCTTTTTTGCTCCCCAGGTCTGGAGACAGAACTCAGACCCTTGTGCATGTTAGGAGAGCATTCTCTCACAGAGCTGTATCCCAGACCCCAGAGATTCCTCATATAGGAAATCTGACACATGTCTGTCCTTGCAGCAAGGCTAGTACAGACATTTCTGGTAAAAATGCATTAGACCAGCAGAAGACTACAGCAGTCTGTCTACCACTCAACATGCCCCCTTTTTGTAAAGGTGTGGTCCCAGGAATGTCAGCTTTTTATTATATTTTATGATAGTACTATCACTATTTTCTTAGTCTCTGAGAAATTTGTAATGAGAAAGAGTACAGTTTTTTTTTTTTTCCTTTCTTGAAAGATAAGGTTTGAGAGAATGAGCAGAAATTAAACAGGGTAGAGGCCATTTAGGTGGAACATATTTAGCCATCCATATTAAACTCAGTCAATATTAATGGTGGCATAATTGCCAGATCAATTCAAATAATTGTCCCTCTATATTCTGTACTGAGAAGTCTACACTAACAGACAGCCTAGTAAGAATAACACAGTTAGAAAGAGATGAGATTTATAATAATTCCACTCTTAAGTCTGTGGTTTACACTAAAATCTGAAAGAGAATATCTACTTTCATAATGACATATGTTAAACTGCCCTGTACCCTGTGGCTATTTATATATGGATATTATAGAAAAGACTTGGAATCATTCATTCCTCCAGATTTTCTCAACTTTATCATCCATGTAATAAACAAACGAACTGAATTGTGCATAAATAGTAAAATACACGTTTTTGATTTCCTAGAAAAATAACTGTGATGATGTAAACTTTGGTGTCAGGACATTGGCCTTATCAAGAGACACCATAAATAAAACCCTCAAATTTACAATCATATAATGTTTGGAAATAGGCATTTCCATATCTTCCTCTGCATCCCTTTTAAAAAGACATTTAGCAGAGCGTCTTCATTCATAATATCAAGTCCAGATGTATTGTAAAAAATAATTTGGCTTCTTAAAAATCTTACTGATTTTAGGCACTTCATAACTAGTCATTGTGTCATTAATGGCTAAGAACATCCATACCATATCTGTTGTCATCTGTAATAAGCACATGACTTTTAATTTATTTTTGCTTTTCTTATTCTGGTCTTCATTTCAAAATCCCCCTCTACAGTATTCTTTCTTGGTTTTTTTCTATCTTTTTTATATTTAAACTATACAGTTGTATTTACATAACCTGGAAATGGTCTGAAATAGCTTATGATCAAGTGGAAGAATAAATAAGCAAATACATATATAGGTTTGCAATTTATGAACAATTTTGAGCAATTTATTTCACCTTTCTAAATATTTTTCTTTACATGAAAATTGAAATACTAACAACTGATATATTGTTTTGAGAATTAAAATATTTAAGTAACTACATACCATAGCTAGAATCTATTAAATACTTTTAAAAGTTAATTATATCTGAATTTATATTTAGTCCCAAGGAAACAATTTCAAGAGATTCAATGATAAAATATAACCAATAGAGAGCAAAGAATCTTGATGTTCATCTTGGGGGAAATAGCATAGCCCTTACATTCTTTGAAATAGAACAAAAGCCCAAAATGTACATCTCTGTGTGTGTCTGCACATGTGTGCTTGAGAATGTCTAAATAAGCAAAGATGACATTATGAAAAATCCCACTTAAACCGTCAACTGTGGTTCACATTTTGATACACATTTTCTGGCAGCTCTGGGGACTGAACCCAGGGCCTTGCACATGCGAGGCAAGCCTTATATCACTGGACATCCCCAGACCCTCATGTACATTTTTAAATAGAAAACAACTTCAATTTTAGTATATGTGCTGCCGAAGCAAGCACAAGAAAACAACTTCAGAATAAGTGGAAGGATGATTGGAAATTTCGACACTCTGTTTTTTACTTTCTCATCTTTTCTTTTGTCTGTCTAGTACGTTAATCAAAGACGTGAATATTACATTTAGATGAATTACTGAAGAAAAAGTACTGACAGGAACGTGAGAGGTCTGGAAATCATTTTATAATGGGAAAAAACATGAAGACATTCAATCTAAAGTCAAGATAAAGGAGGAAATAGGGCTGCCTTCAAATATTTTAAAGGTCCTCAAGGATAATTTACATTCACTCCTTAGTGCCTCAAGAAATAGCAAATGGTCCTGGCAAGAAGTAATAATGTAAACAGAGCAAAGTGACTCTTCACTAACCTGCCACTCAATGTCAGTGTTGGGATGTCAGATGCCAGGTATCAGTGATGTCACATGCAGGTGAAAATGACCAAAGTGAATATAACTAGGCTCCGAAACAACATCTACACTACTATTTCCTTTGATAATAAAAACATGAAAAAATATATATCTGTTTGGGGGCTTGAGTAATACAGTGCTTGCCTAGCATGCACAAGCCCCTGGGTTTGATCCTTAGCACTGCTAAAAAAAAAAAGAAAAGAAGAGATCTGTTTTGATATATAAATAAAAACTTGGTAAAAAAGTCAACAAATTGTTTATTTAGTAAATAATACATTCCATGTATTGCACAATAAGAATACACAGATAATTAAAATGTACCCACCCCTTCAACAACCTATGGTCCAATTAGAAAAGCATTCATAGGGCCTGGGGACTTAGCTCAAGTGGGAAAACGCTTCCCTAGCAAATACAAGACCCTGAGTTCAATCCCCCGCACCTAGAAAAAAAAAAAAAAAAAAAAAAAAAAAAAAAAAAAAAAAAAAAAAAAAAAAAAAAAAAAAAAAAAAAAAAAAAAAAAAAAAAGGCAATATGTAAGTATGGCAAAAAGTATGACAAAACTCAAGGTCAAATACAGATACTGTACTAGGAATTGACATTTGTTTTTAACATGCCATCCAACTGTTAAACACAAATTGATATATAAATAAAATTTGAAACAATATGAATTCAACTTTGAACATAATCTGCATATGGATATACTTCTAAAGTATCATATGGATAAGAATAGATGGCTGAGGCCTTTCAAGGCATTCAAATAAACACACCAGGGGCTTAGAAACACCTAAAAATCAAGAGAAATGAAAAACGTTTCAATGAGGTAAAAGACTCGACTACAAGGTAATTACAGAGGAGGCAATGATGCAGTTCCAGTTTTGAAAGATATAAATTATGCAAGTGATTTCCACAGCAGGGGGCTTATTTGTCCTGATGTGAAGATGCTGAAAAGCTCATGAATTTCAAATCGGTAAATTAAGAACAAAGGACCTTGCAGCTTAGTTAGAAGCAAATGAAAGGCCAATAGAGGTCAATGAGCTGGCTCACTCTTACCGTCAGGGGTGTTCAGCGCTCCCCTCTTCCCACTCTAAAGGAGAAGTGCTGATGGACCACGTCCAGGGAAGGACACCGTGAGTGGGGTGGCAGAGCGCTGTTTGGAAGGGCCGTCTAAAGACAGACCGAAACCCTTACGGCTGCCTGTAGTGCCACTTAGATGTTGTGCATTAGTTTCCTTCTCCCAATCATTTTCCTCTTTACACCCAAGTGGCTAGTGATATAAGAAGCCTCTGTTGTAACTACACGCAGGTATGTAGGCCAGAGCATCTGATAGCTCTGCAAGGAACCCAAATATTTTCCACTATATTGACTATTATCATTTGTTTACCATTTAATCCATTCAAAATGTGCCAGAAAACAAAATAGTAATTTTAAATATTTATTTTTAATATAACTAAAAATGATAACGAAAATAATTATCTGCTGCTTTGGTCAGGTTTCTTCCAATTACTGAACTATCAGTTCTACCAATTGGATCAGCTATTTCTGACAGTTGAAGAATAACATATTGATCTCAAGAAGGTCAATCCGATATTCACATAGATATTACCTATATTGGATGCCACACGGTTCCCTGCGTTTGCATTTTTCCTCATATTTCATTTTACTGGAACCCTAATATACGGCAGCTCGATTAGATGGAACAAAATTTGGTCATCTAGAGAAGGGCATTAGGAGAGCACAGTTCAGACATTTACTAAGTGGGCAAGTCCAGTAACAATGTCAGATTCCTGAAGCAGGTATAATCTGATGCCAATGAAAACCACAGCTGGCTTCAAAATCGCACATAACTTGGGAAGCAGCAAGTAAAATCGAAGTGGTTCTTCGTTTGAGTTAACTATTTCTGACATCGTATATTTCCCTTTAGTTGAAACCTGTTTCAAAATCACTAAAGAGGGAGTTGGTGATTTAGCTCAGTGGTAAAGCACTTGCCTAGAAACCACAAGGCCCTGAGTTCGATCTCCCAGCAATCACCCCCAAAAATCACTAAAGAGTTTTGAGGATAAAATGTAAATATATGCTTTTTAGTTCATCATATTCTTTTAAAATTTGATCAAAAGATTCTTCAAATACATGGTTTTGCAAACCTGTGTTGTTGTATTGATTTTAATAGATACCTTTAAAAATCTAGATGTAACACAGTCAAACATTTAAGAACCTTGTATGTTCTATCCATAATTATTGAACCAAATCATTCATTTCAGTTATTATAACCGATACCTATTTAATCATTCATATCAATTAATGGTTCTTCCCACCAAGGAATGTTATTTTCTCATGTCATTACAGGTTCTTTCATCATCACCTCAACATATTTTATCAGTATGTTGCATTAGACCAAATTTACCTTGCTGTCCTGCCTTGTAAATCTTAAGCTCAATAAAAGATGTTCCTGAAGAATAAAATATATATGGCAGTAATTGATCATTACTAAAGAAATTTTTGCTTCCAAATTTTAATATAATATTTATGACCTAAAATTGAACACTGATATCAATGACATAACCCAAATAGAAGGTGGAAAAAAGATACAGAGTCAGCCTCAAAAGTCTAATGATCTAAGTCATTAACTGTGTCTGTATTACTTTTTAAAATTCTGGTAAAAGGATGGGGATTTAGCTCAGTGGTTAGAGTGCATGCCTTGCAAGCACAGGCAGCCAAATTTGATTCCCAGCACCAAAAAAAAACACTTCTGGTAAAATACAATTACCATGAAGTATATCACCTTATTTAGTGTACAGTTCAGTGGTATTCAATACATTTATAATGTCATTCAGCCATTGATCTTTTCATCTTGTAAAGCTCAAACTCTATAGAATTAAACATAACTACATAACTGCTACTCCCAATTTCTCCCTCTCCACTGTTACTGGCAAACACCACTACACAGTATCTGTGATTTTGACTATGCTAAGTATATCACATAAGTGGAAACATACTGTATTTTTCTTTCTGTGATTGGTTTTTCTCTCCTAGCATAATGTTCTCAAGCCTCACAGACATTAAAGCACATGTCAGAATTTGAAGTAACATTCCATTACATGTATGTATTACATTCTGCTTAATCCTTCATTGGTCCATAGACACTTGAGTTGCTTTAATGTTTTAGCTATTATGAATAGTGCTTCTGTGAATACAAGTATAAAAATTATCTTACCTTTTTATCTTAGTTACAGTCTCATTGCTGAGACACATTACCTGACACCCACAATTTAAAGGAGGAAAGGTTTATTTGGCTCACGGTTTGTAGAGGTTTCAATTCGTAGTCAGCTGGCTCCAAGGGAGAGAGACACGGAAGAGGATAAACAGCTCATGGCATGGTAGCAGGAAGTACAGACCACTCAAGGGAAGAGGGAGGGAGATAGACCCTTTCAGTCAATGCCCCTATGACCCACATCTGTTAAGCAGGCTTCACTTTCCAACGGCACATTAGCTATAAACTCACATGTGGATTAATTCCTTGATGAGTATCACACCCCCATGATCCAATCACCTCCCAAAAGCCCCACCTATGAGTGCATGCGGTTTTGAAGGAACATGTAAATATAGACCATAATACCTTTGTATATATGCCCACGATTAGAATTTCTGGGCCATATGGTAACTCTATTTCCACTGTTTTGCTATTCACATCATGCTTTACCTAAAAAAAAATTATTTTCTTCATTTTCTGCTCTAAAAAATGTTATCTGGTACAGTACATCTGTGCAGACTTCTTTTATACTTTGTTATAGTTGTTCCTCTCTATTTATTGATAGTTTGAAAATTCAAGTTGCTTTGTAAAACTTTTTAAAATCAGCTTAAGTCTTTGACACATATAAAGATTGACAATGACTGGGCTATAGCTTAAATATTTATAGGCAGATAGATGTTTTTGAAAGTACCATCAGAATCCACAACCATTGCCAGAATCCTTTCTGATATTGCCAGAAATAGAGAATTTTTCTTTAGGTTTCTTGAATTTAATTGTTGTCCATAATAGCAATTAACCAATATATCAACTTACCAAAAGACAGCGATCACTCCAAAGATTTTTGTTTCCTTTACCCCCTGAACACGGCAATAATAAGCAACAGAGATATATGGCCAATGGCCAGTTTTTTGTTTATTCTGCTAAAATTTTGCTTTTCTAGAATTTGGAACCCATCAATTGAAGAAAAAGACCAAAAATCTTGTCCTACATTCCAAGTCAAACACAATGGGTATGACTATGACTGGGTAACTATTTCAAAGGAAAGATGACTATTTTTTTTTCTTGTGTGTGGGTTTCAATTTTTTAAAATGTTTTTATTAATACATGTTTGCAGTACATGCAGTTTACAACCATCTTGGGGAGTGGGTACATGTACATAATTTATACACCTAATTCTTATTTTTATCCTCTTCTCTTCCCTCCCCACCTCTAAATCCCCATTCCTCTTTTTCATTCTTACTGATACTGTTAAACTTATCTCATGTTATGACAAATAATGTTTACATTCATTTAGGTCATTAGGTTCCTGTACATGGCATATCTTTTGTTCTACTTATTTCCTCTTTCCCTTCACCTCTTCTCTCGCCCACTCTTAGACACATTCCCATTTGCAAGAGATCTATCCATTTGTGTCTTTCTATCTATCCTTTATTGTACATAATTTTTGTACTTTGCCTTACTCAAATGAGAAACACTACTTTTATAGCCCTGGATGTCTGAGAGGCAGAAATAGTACCCAATCATTAGATTCTTTATGTTTTGTTATGATTTTTTGATGCAAATACATTTGGAAAAACATATGCATTAAGTCTCCAACTTAGGAGCATCCAAATTGTGAACTTTCACATACACGAACTGACCTCCCATTATGAACATTTGTAGATGCGAGCAAAGAGAGGAAGCAGCTCACATGTCTGAGGGACACTGTTACAGTTATGCTGCTGTGTGCTTGCTGCACGGTTCAGGAGTGTACAGTAGTACAGTTCAGTGGTGTATAGTAGTACAGTATAGTTCAGGACTTACTGTATTTTTGTGTGTCTGTTTGGGATTTTTATGCTTTAGACTGTATATCTGTGTCAAAGTTATATAAGACTCACTGTCAGACTTATGAATGAATCTGACTTACATTCTCCTGGAACAGAACTTGAGAACTCATTCATAAGCTGGCGATTTAGTGTACATACACACATACATACACACACACACACACACACATATATATATAACTTTTACGTATTACCTTCTCACTCTCAGCACTTAAATATATTTTATGAGAAAGTATGAAGTACCTATATACAATGCAAAGAGATCATACCATTGAACAAAGAATGGTAATAACTTTGAGAAAGGTTTAACTCAATTAAAACTTGATTTATTAAAATTGGCCTCCAGTACATGAATTCATGAAGAATATCTTTACTCTATGGATGATATCTAAATTTAATCTCTGCTCCTCAATCAGACTATGGGCACAGTGTCAGATCACAAAAATAGCTTAATTCACTCAAAAACGAAAACAAAGAAAAAAAAAGAAACAAAGAAGAAATTCTTTCCTTGACATATATGCACATATGCACATTAAGCATCTTGACTAATATTGTTGGTTTACCATGAAAATTGTGTTGTTTTTGTGAATTTTGTTTTTGTAATAAGCCCTGAGCCAATTTCAATTCCAACCCAGCCAATTATCAGCGCTACAACAAATCCCTAAACTTTAGTTTCTACAAATATTATAATAGTACTTCATAGAGTTGTAAAAAAGAGAATACAGGGAAGATTTAATTTGAAAATGCTATGTATTTTATTCATATTTATGTAGTATCTAGAGGAGCCAGGTTCTATACTAGGAACTGAGGACTCTACAGGGGCTGAAGCTGGTACTCTTGAAATCTACACTCTGTTTAGGAAAGATAAACATATAAACCTCAATATAATATGTTGAGGAAAAATTTAAGGAAAAATCTAATCACTGTGGATTCTGTATATGAGCTCAGTCCTGGGTGTGAGAGAAAATTTCATGTAGTAGACATTATTTGAGGTGAGTCTAGAATGTTTGCCCAAGGAGAGAGGATTCCCAGGGGATCGAACATCACTTGTAACTATAGAAGCTGAAGGGTCATATGGTGAAAGGTATTCAGAGAAAATAATGCTAAAGAAAATGTGAGAAATGTAAGAAAAAGCATTGACTCTGAAAGGGAATGTTAGCTGATGAGCCTTGGGAAGGCATCAACTACAAATAGATTGTCAAGGGTCATAAACACAAAGACTTTTAGTTTTGATACAGAGGATACTGAGATATGGTTCTGGATAAAAGGGGTGCTTTTGTAAAAGTAGGCTAACTGTAGCATGAAGCACAATGAGTAGTTTGCTCTTCTTTAGAGAACCAAACACACTATTATAGAAATTCAGGAGTGTGGTGATGAGGCTGGGCATAAATAATAGAGGCTAGAGGTCAGTGTTTGGAATTGGATATATTTGCCTTGGGACATTGCTAAATTTCATGATTATATTAGACATGGTCATGGCGTCTGTATAGATATCCCCACAAGACCTCATGTGCTCACAGGTGGGGCTTTTTGGAGTGACTGAATCATGGATGTGTGATACTAGATTAGACTGCTGAACGGTTTAGCATAGTTCTGGGTGTGGGTGATGGATTTACTGAAGAGGGAGAACTCACCCTGGATGTGGATGGCACCAACCAATAGGATTGTAGCCTGGATGGAATAAAAAGGGAAAGAAAGAGGAAGTCATGCAGCTTCCTGCCTGCCTTGCCATGAGCTCTGCTTCCTGTATGCCATGCCCCTCTGCCATGCCGCCCTGCCTCAGAGCCAGCCAAATGTCGACTGAAACATCTACATACTGTGAGCCAAAAATAAACCTTTCCTCCTTTAACTTGTGGGTGTCAGATATTTTTTCCCAGCAATAAGAAAGTAACTAAGACAGGTATGTTGAGGAAAGAGATCTTGGAGGAAATAGTTCCTTCCACTATTAAAACATTTGGCAGTAAAATTTTTCAACCATAATTTTCCACATTTAATTGATCACTTCTGTTGCTGTGGAACAAAATCAAAGTTCCACATATAAGGTCCTCTATGACCTTTATCTACTTCTGCAGCATCATTTCCAATGAATATTTAGGTATCAATCATTTAGTAACAATTCTCCAAGTAGGTAATACTCTTTATAGTCCCTGTACCTTCATATACTCTGCTTCCTATCCCAAATTACTAAGATTATTTTCCTTCATACAATTGTCAGTGAGATTATTGCTCTAATAGAAGCATGATTGACTAGTTTCTGTGTGTCTTCCACCTCTGGCGCATGATAGGGATATCAGCAATTTCTAGTGAAGAAATGAATGAATAAGTAAGGTGAAAATATTATTGTGGAGCAATTTTGCATGATAAAGTTCTGTGTTGTGACAGATGCTTTCTCCAAGCATTCTCAAAGTTAGTATGACAAGCTTTTGAATAAAATCACTATTCATTTATATCATAGATCATTTTTCAAATATAGTAGTAGTAGGATGATCCATACTTTATAACTAAAAATCTGTTTAAAATTTAAAAATCAAATTCTTTGTTAAAATTTGTATGCTTTTTTACATGTTACATAACTCACATTCTTAGACTAACAGATGTATATTTGCTTTCCCGTATAATGAAAGGCCTCATTCTATGTTTTCACAACGTGAAATAGGATTTTGAGTCAATCTTTTCCTGACATCCCTGCTCGCTTCATTTTCACTATTGTGCGCTGGGAACATTGTTTGAGGATAAGAAAGAAAGTGAAGCCCAGAAATATCAAAGTGAATTCCACTGCTGTATATTAAATAATTACCTCACCATCAAATGATTTTTTTGTTCTCTTTCTGACCACCTCAATGAATAGAGCAGGATAATGACATTCTCATTATTTTAGGAACACATTTGCATTCGTAATGAAAGAGTCCCTGAAGGGCACAGGCACCACCATAGAGGCGATTGTCTGAATTAATTAAAATTGTTTGCCTGATTAGATAGAAAATGGAAGTGTAAACTGCACATCAGTTTCTCAAAGTACAGGAATAAACTACTTTTAACAAAAGTCTTACAGAATTAAGCTTTATAAAGGAAACAGAAGCTTACATATGTTTTCCTACTTTAAAAAATCTGATTAATTTACAGGCCAATAGAAATAATAATATCCACATACTAATTTTATATTCTTTGATTTCTTCAGGGCTTGAGTTCAAATACAAGAAGACTCTTAAAAAGGTAAACATATATCTTAAAATGACAAGAAATGCATTTAACGTTCTTCATCTAAATTTTTTTTATAGGTAACTCCTTTAAAATGTGAATTTATACTTATTTCTAAAATTTAATATATATTAACATGAAAAATCATTGACTCTTCATGTAAAGCATGCTCTTCAATGTCAGAAAGTAACCAAACATCTCTTTCCCAATTTAAAAATGTTTTCATGTGTGCAAATCAATTCAAATGACTTATTAATGTAGTATCTAATAGCATAATCAAATTGCGAATTTTCTTGAAACGACTGTATCTCTTTTCCAATGTTTTCCTAATGTAGTTTCAGTCACAAGGACACGATGTTTTTGAAAGCAAACAGTATCTCCAGCTCTGAGATGGAAAAGACACAAAATAAAAACGCATGGCAGGCATCCTTCTAAAACAACTGTGCAGAATAGGCGCGGCTTTGATCTACACTTGTTATGAGAAAGTGGATCAAGGTGAACATGCACAACGCAAATTCAGACCAAATCCAGCACTCTGGAGCAAATTAAAACACTTCAAGACTTGGCCTAGTAACAGTGGGAAGCAGACTTGAAAAGGATCTTAGAAGCAGACAGATCTTCTCCTTGACAGTGTGCTGTGAAGCCATTTATCACATTCACATTCGTTTTCTCCCTCTCTCTGATCATTAGTGAGTGTTAGTAGTCAAAGATGGGATCTGATTTAACCTTATTATATTTCTTTACTTCATTATTTCAATCTTTTCTTCCAATGAAAAAGCTCAGATCAGCAAGAGCAGGAGGCTTGTGTGGGGTTGCGTGCAGGTTTTCCTTACCCTAGTCTACCAAGTTGTGCTTCGTGTGTGCACAAACACACACATTTCTAAAAGTCATTAAATACAGCTTTATAAATTATAAAATTGCTAGCAAACGTATTTTACAATACTGAAGTGACTTGTCACGAGGGAAGGGGAAGAAAGGGGAAGTAAAAAGAATTAAGAATGTGTTATGTACATGTAACTGCATAATGAATATTACTACGTACGGTGTGTACTAATAAAAATGTTTGAAAAGAAAAATCTGAGTATTTTCCCTTGTGTAAAATGTTCATTGCCTGACCTTTTCACCACTAGATAATTCTTAATATCATGGGGATCACTTTATCAACACAGGTGAAAAATGATTCCATAACCAAATATCTAATCTTTTGATCTCGTTGCTGCACAGCTACTTCACTAGAAGGCATTACTAAGAGGGATTCAAAGAGCATTAAGATAGGTGGTGAAGGCTCTGTCTTCGGCAGCACGTTTACTAAAATTGAAATAATATAGGCAAGATTAGCGTGGCCCTTGTGCAAGGCCGATATGCAAATTTGTGAAGCATTCCATATTTAAAAAAAAGACATGCCGTGAAGGAAGTAATTGTCTAAGATGGTGATGACTTGGGCAAAAAGTAAACAATTATAGCACAGGAAAAAAGTAAACAAATTCAGCTTAGAAAATGTCATTTGACATTCAGGGAAAATGTTAGATGTGTTCATAAGGAAAAGCCTACTTCCAATAGGCATCGAGGGTGTCTTGTTGAGGCGTCGGTTTTCATGGTGGATAACACTGATTATCAGTGCTGAGCTTTGGGTGACAAATACCTCAACTAGTAATTGTATAGACTGGGGAAGTCTTTGAGGATTGATCAGTTCGGTGAGTCTCAGTTCGGAAAACTAGAAAGACAGAACCGAACCGCACAGGAGAGCAATAAATGCTACTCCAGTATTTGTTACATATTCTGTAGGAAACTTAAGGTAGTTAAATTGCATAGTACCATCAGTAGAATTATGCTTCAGAGACTGTAATGCATTAGTAAATTATAATATCAGTTGGAAGGGGTGACATTACAGAAGGACTTACATTTAGCAGGTTATTATAAAAGTCTAAGTAAGCTATTTTTCAGCGCAGAGGAGAATAAGCAAGACATCATCTAAAAATCACAACTTGATGACACTAACATTGACAGAGTAACTAACATTCATGAACCTTTGTTGTGTATCAGTTTCTACACTAAGCACTTTACATGGATTATTTTAACTCAATCGCCACTAACCTGTTATCTACATCTTACAGATGAATAAATACAGGTTCATGGAGGTTTCGATAATTTCCTCAAATCCTTACAGTCAGTAATAGGAGGGGCCAGCATTTGAGTCCAAACTTTTTAAATCCAAACATATGTTGTTAACTACAAATTTGGTGCCATATTATTCTAGGGCATAAGAGAAAAATATTAGAGAATGACTGAAATCTGAGGCAGGGTAACTGGAAAGAAAGCTGTACCAGTAATAGGTTTGGGGACATTGACAAAATCATTTCCCAATGAAGCTCTGCCTGAGTGTGCCTAGATTCCGTCTGATTTAAACTTCTACCTGCCAGACGTGGTGGCACACACCTGTAATCCCAGTACCTGAGAGGCTGAGGCAAGAGGACTGCTGCAAATTCCAAGTCAACCTGGACATCATAGTGAGTTCAAGGACAGCCCAAACTACAGAGTGGGACCCTGTCTCAAAAAACCAGAAACAAACAAACAAAAAAAAACCCTTCTATCTGAGGAATGTACCCAAGCTGTGGGCTCACTGACCACCTGTACATGAGCATTCAAAAAATGAGACTGTAGTTCATTTTCATATCTGCCAACAAAGAAGTGACGTGATTCCAAGCAGGAACTAGTAAAAAGCACGTTTGGATGGTCTACACATGTCACTAAAATCTTTTCTTGTGGAGATTCAGAAGATAAATATTTTAGATTTTGTATCCATGCAGATCTTGGTCAGGATTATTCTGCCATAAATGCTTTTACAGTAAGTGTGTAAGTATAGTTGATCATGTTTCAATAAAATTTTATTCATGAATATGAACATTTGAATTCTGCATTATTTTTATGTCATAAAACATTATTCTTTTGTTTTTCCAACTGCTTAAAAATGCTAAATCATTCTTACCAGGAGGGCAGTGTAAGAGAAGACAGTATTTTTAATTAGGCCCACAGAATGCAATGTATTGACCTTTCTCTAGATCAGAGAGAATGATGACTTTACTAGGTTCACAGAATTAGAAGGGTCGGTTAGCAATATGAAAAACAGTCGAGGGCTGGAATGTAGCTCAACGGTAAATCACTTTCTAGTATTCATGAGGCCTTAGGTTCAGTCGCCAGCAATACAAAAATCAAAAACATGAAGAAGATTTAAAGGGTATAGGTTGAGAGGGAGAGCAAGGGAGAAAAATACAAAAAATATGTTAAGGATATATTATGCTTTAAACATGGCCCCACACTTAAAAAATAAGTGTCACTGAAATGTTTTCCTTTGAAATTTTATAGTGTTCAGTAGCTCAACTTTTTACAAAGTATACCATTTCCTATCCAATATTAGTACTTCAGTTTATTAGGAAGAGTATCTTTATTTTCATTTGAGATCTATCGCCTTTGCTCTTTCTTCTGAAATTATACACATTAACTGATATCTCCTTTACCTGAGAGTATAGAAAATGTCTGAAGGCATCTATTTTCTTTCTCTTTCCCATATTTTCAGGAAAAACATACCAAGCTCTCAGGTTTTCAGTATAACATATGCTTTCTAAAATATTTATTAACCACATAGACAACTCCAGCAGTTTATTTCTCCTTAATGTCCTTCTTATGATTTAATGTAAAATGCCTCATTGTCTTAAGTATAAACAAGACTACATAATTTCTCGCCTTTCATGAAAAGAAAAATAAGAGTCTTCAAGAATAAATGCAATATAGGTCACTGTATGTAATTCGTAGATTAATCTCAACAATGAGCCAGACACACAGATATTGAGGAGCTAATTATCATTTACTCTGACAAAAGTACTTCTTCACTTTTCTAAGTCACCTCCATAGCAGCATTCCAATACAGCTGGAATTACTTACAAGGTCAGATTACTATAACCACAAACTTCAAGTCAAAATATTACCAATGACATTCATTGAGCTGGTCTGATCCATAAATCTCATCTCTGCCTAGAGAAGAGTCAGAGATTATTTCTCCCCTTGGATGAAGCATTACTTCATCCAAATGAATCAAACACAAGAAGCATAAAACTCCTTTTATCTCCTTCACGCCTTTCCTTTTTTTATTGCATAGTTTATGGCTGGGCCTCTGTTTTCTATTTTTTGTTGCTTTGGAAATAAAAATATGCTCTGAAGCTGATGAGAAAATACAGGCAAGCTCCACTTTACATGTTTCATTCTAGAAGCCGAATTTGAAAATGAAACCCCAAATATAAATAAGCAGAGCTGATGTTCTAAGTAAATTGCACAGGTAGACTCCTAATGATGGGCACATCATCACCTTTACCTGGAGAAAGAAGCATGTGGGCAGCTCTGACACTCATATTCTCCTTGGCGGTGCCATTGTTGACTTAACACTCATCACCAACAGTGACCATGTTTTGATTTTCCCCAAGAAGTTTTCTTTTATTTGACCCTTGAAACCAGTCTTCTCTGTAACTCAATTCCATACCATCCACTTATAAGGGATTGTGGTTATGCAGTCTGTCACAAACTCATCCTTGACAAATCTATAAATGGGATATGTATCAGTCTTCTTGGGCTGCCACAAAACATTCCACAGACTAGGTGGTTTAGACTACAGATCTTTATTTGTCACAGTTCTTGAAAAACAAGGTGCTGGCAGGTTTGGTTTCAAATGAGCCCTCTGCACTTAACTTCTCACCGTCTTCACGTGGCCTTCGCTCTGTGAGAGCATAAACCTGGTAACCCTCTCTCTCTCTTCCTATAAGGGTACCAGTCACATTGGATCGGGGCTCCATCCTTACAACATCACTTAAATTTAATTACTTTCTTGAAGGCCCTGTCTCCAAATGCTGTCACCTTAGGAGTTAGAGCTTTAACATAGTGGGGAGGGCATTCAGTGCATAACAGCCTCAAATAATGTGGAAATCAAAAACAAGAAAAAAAGCTATTGCTATGTTTTTTAAAAACAAACAAACAAAAAACCCCAACTTTTTCAACTCTCTAGGTACTTCATACCTAACCACATAGCCAGAACTGGAAGGGCACAGGAAAGAGACAGTTAAAATGACTATGTCCATAAGGTGGTATTCAAAATCCCACCAGTGTAAGAGACTATCTGACAGGAGGTAAAATATCAAAGCATAGGATTGACTAGCAGGGATATGTTAATTAATATTACTGAAGGGGCTAGGTATAAACCAGCCTTCAGTGTAGGTTTATCCCTGTACAAGTGTAACAGGAATTAGTGAGAAAGCCGATAGTGTTCTATTAGGCAGTAAGGACAGTGGCCCCAAAATGGAGTTGGCAAGCCCAAAATGGAGTCAGTTGAGTCACGACCCTCCAGAGATCTTACAGAAATATCTTCCAGGTGTCCTTGCACTGCTAGAGATCTCCCCAATAAATAATCAGTCAGGCCATTGGCTCCAAAGCACACAGGCCTTGCACAGGCACGTGTGAACACTACACAGTTTGGATCCCAAAAGTTGTGTAGTTTCCTGTAGAATACAGATTATGTTGCAAGCTCCCTTCTAAACAGCACAAGCTCCCTTCTAAACCTTTTAAAAACTCCTAGGCAAAGAGTCTTTTTGGGTATCCTAATCGGAATCCCCTCCCCACTAGCAGGAGCTTTACTTCCCTGCCTTTATATGCTTTAAATGAATTTGCTTGCACCCTAATTTCTCCACCGATGGTTTAATTCTTTGTCGCAGTGGGACATGACCTGGATGTTCCAGTGTCACAAAGAATGCCATCATACCCTGGTTTATCCTTATCAGTTCTCAACATTTCTTCCTTGGTTTCAGTGTAATCCTCAAGCCAGCTCTAGCTTTTGACCCATAACTGACAGTCAAAGGCTCCTTCAGGTTCCCTTGTCCTTATCCAAGAGGAAAAATGAGGGCTTGCTTCTCCTAGTCATTAAAAAAGAGTAAGAAGGAGACTTCATTCAGATAAAAATAGGATAAAGGGGTACCCAATTTTAAACCGGTCACTGTTGCAAAAGTGAAGCGATTACAGTGAGTAATTGGCTTGGGTCAATCTGGATTATCCGTGAGGTTTGAGGTGGATCAATCCCACTCAGATTTCATTTCTTGTGCTTGCTCTCCAAGAAAGGATGAGTGCAAGGGAATCTGTGACTGTAATGAATAATGCCTACAATATAACTTCTTGTTGAAGTCAGTCCTAAAACTCTAGGCAAAATTAATTTTCTCTCATAATACCTTTTATTTATTCCAGAATAAGAGTAAATAGATAAACCATTACCGGGAGAATAAATGAATGAACTAATAACTCAATGAATTATTAAATCAATATGAGTATATTTAATGGTATAGAAAATAGATTTGGGGAGCTTTGGCTATTAATAGGACTTTCATAAGATAACATTCTATAAAGCACTACTTTCAGGAGCTCTATGCCATTATTCACCATATTTAAAATTATTATCATAATATTAGCTACCAGTTATCTCTATTAAATGATGGATAATTATCAGTCACCTACTACATATAATATGTATAGACTATCTACAATTACTTTTATAGGTGCACACTATCTACATTTTATCATCTACATAATCTACGATACATTATCTTCAAACGCAGATAATAGGAGTTGAGGATTTAGCTCAGTGGTACAGCGCTTATCTAGCAAGTGCAAGGCCCTGAGTTCGATCCCCAGCACCACTCTCCCCCAAAAATAACCAGCCCATGATTGCTCAGCCAAAAACTGAAAGAACTGAAAATGAAACACACATTCTAACACCACAAGAATATCTGTGATATCTATGAAAGCTAGAGGAAAGATGTGGATAAAACTTTGAATTACTCCTGTTTCTTGGTTTTTAAAAAATCACCTAGATTGTATGTCAATCAATCTATACCTAGATTGTATTGTATATCCTATTTATGACCGAACATACTTTCCGATTTCAGTCAAATATTTGAAAAACATTTTGTATAATTGAAAATGTTCTCCATCCTCGTAATGTGTAGTTCTCATCTGGAAGTCTCACATTAGAGTGAAGTGTTTCTCCTTTACCCACAAAATGAGGTTTGCATTCATTCCTCTGGTATTCTAAATCTCTGTAATCTGCGCCCAACCTACCCGGTAACTTTAATTCCCATTGCTCTCAGTCATAGGGCTCTCAGCCCTATATTTCATCAGCACCTTCCAATAAGTGCATCCTTTTGGGGGATGTTGTATGCATCTTTCAGCTAAATTCCAACTCCTCTTACAACTTCCTCAAGCCCATGAGCTGAATATAATATAGATCATTTTTACATTCTGAAACCATAACTCATAACACAGCAGCAGTTTTATAGGCCTCTTTTTATCTTTGCTGAATGCACAGTGTTCCTTGCTGAAATGCAGGCTCCCATGTGGCTAAGACCGTAGCTTACTCACCTGTATCTGCTCCTCCATACTCAGTCAAAGCACGTAAGTGTAACTCATAGCTGTGTTAATGGAACTAAGAAAATCA
The DNA here is from genome assembly GCA_004026905.1 of Hystrix cristata. Taxonomy (NCBI): domain Eukaryota; kingdom Metazoa; phylum Chordata; class Mammalia; order Rodentia; family Hystricidae; genus Hystrix; species Hystrix cristata. Next base: position 23,899 of record PVJO010000847.1, read on the forward strand.
GCAATAAAAAGCTTTAATAAGTATTTTGCCCAGGTACTTTAAATGGCTGTATCTCAGGTTAAATGAGGAAATACAAAACCCTATGAAAAATTCTTTCAACAGAATTATCTGTTTTCTAAAATTAATCTATACATAATGAATAAAAAGGGACTCAAAGTAAATGGTTCAATAATAAAGTGTTCTGTGTCTTGTATTTCCAAGATTCAATTACTCTTATGAATTAAATATTTAAACTTGCTTATATCTTTTTACTTTTTATTTCTTCAAAGAAATTCTTTTTATGTGTTTCTTACTTTTTAATTAATTTCTTATAATAAATTTCACATTCTGGTTTTATTTTATCATTTTTAGCAATGACATGATTTTTTCAGACTCATACTTTTTTATGCATAAATAAGGTAGAAATTTAAAATGAATTACATGATACTGCTGTATTACTTACATGTAATTTTCTATAAAAAAAATCAAAATTGCTTTTAAATACTTATGTACCAGTGTGGTGCTACAGGTTTTTGGAAATTTTTATGCAAGATTTTTATGTCATTAATAATTAAAAGAGCACAGATTTTCTATCAGATATTACGTAAAACAGTATCAAGATTCAAATGTGGAGGCAGGCTAAACATTAATTGGAGATTGAAAAGAGAGAGAATAGAGAGAATTCTGTCTCAATGCTTTTGGGTGGGACTTTCTGTGATAAAAGAAATGCCCCATACCTGGACTGAACAATATAGAATTGCCAAATAGGACTACTGGATACTTAAAATGTTGTCAATGCTAAAGAGGAATTTCATTCAAATTTTAAAAGTGAATTAATTTAAATTTAAATAATCACACACGGCAGTGGCTCCCACATTGGGCAGTGCAGGTCTACAGTTTAACATGTCCAGAAGAGGTCCAGATGAGGACTTGGTACTCAGAAGTACTCAGTAGTGTGTGGCTGTTCAGTCCACCGGACGTCTGCAGTTCAGGGGGGCAAAGCAGATACTCAACTAGGGGATAAACGGATGTCAAACACACGCTTTCACTCCTTTATAATTGTTCCTTGTGTTTCCCTTTCTCATCCTCAGAGATTATTTTAGTTTGGAAGAACAGACTAGAAGAGTAGCTAAGGTTATTTTATTAGTTTTCCCCAAAAATATTCATTCTACACGTAAAACATAAAATTAGGAAACTAAAACTCTGATGCAAATCTCTAAAAGAATGTACCACTGGTTGAAAAAAATCTATACATAAGTGAATGAGGACAAATTTCACAATCCACATACCAATATGGTATACCAATTAGAAGAGACACAACTGAAGTAAATGAAGAGGAAAACTGACATAAAATGGTTCTCATGTTTCAGCGAGTAGCCATACCCCCATGTGTGTACACTACTCGGGCAAACAAAGTTAATGTTTTTAGATATATTCTTTATCTTGTTTTTGGCTTCATAGCTCTAAAATCTAGGAATTATCAGATATATATTATATATTTATGGCTAGTTATCAAAATCATTATTGACAAAGTCATTTCAACACCGGAGATAAATGTTACTCTCATGTATTCTATGCCTCTGTTCTATTGGGGGCAGCCTCTGGGGTGTATCAGTGGTGAAATGCTTGTCTAGCATGTACAAGTCCCTTGATTCCATCTGGAGCACTGATAGATACCAGATAGATAGATAGATAGATAGATAGATAGATAGATAGATAGATAGACAGACAGGCAGACAGACAGATCAATTTTAGAGCAAGATAAATGTCATTTAATCACTACTTTAGTGTTCCCACTAGTTCAATGATATAATAGGAATGCCACCAATTATCATTTGCTGATACCCAGCATAATGAGAACCTGTTAAGTTAATGGCAAGACAGGTGTTCATCATTTAAGGGATTCCCAAGGACTCTGCTCGCTTAGCCATTAATAACATCTCTGAGACATTTTCCATTTATGGATTCCATAAAGACTTTCTTTTCACTAGCATCTGGATCATTAATGAGAAAAAGAAACAAAAAGATTAGTTAAATTAATTTGGGATTTCATAAAATAAAATTTAAAAGAAATCCAAATAGGTCAGAATATTTAGTATTTTGCAGTTATGTTAAGATTTAAAAATCCCTAAAGACAAAATAAGAGTGCAAGTGTACTTTAAATTTAAGAATGAATATTAAAATTTTGCAGCAATTACCAACCTAAATAAATTTTGCTGTGTATGTACTACCTACAGGGCACAATCCAGGTGGAGCAGAGAAAACTAAAAGTAAGTGCACTAGTTTGCTAAAACTGCTGAAAGAAGGAGGCGCACACTGCATGATTTCAAGAATCAAAAATTGTCTCTCGCTTTTGGAAGCCCAAAATGTGAAATCCAGGTATCAGGAGAACTGATGTTTTTTAGAGGCTTCTCTTGGCTTCTGTATGATCAGTATATGTCTATGCCCTAATGTTTTCTTCTTGAAACACAAATCCTACTGGACTGGGGCTCAGCCTAAGACATTTATTTTAATATAATTACCTCTTCAAAGACGCAATCTCCAAAAGAGTGACATTCTGAGGTAGAGGATGTCAGGATTTTAACATAATAATTTTAGGGAACATAGGTCAGTCCTTAACAGTTTGACTTCAAGGAAAACACTTAGTAAAGAAGGTAAGTGTGTAGACATTAAATGCGAATAATTGTAAGAGTTTTTAAAACATTTCAAAAAATGTTAGAGTTATAGTTAACTCCTGGATAAATTCTAGAGGTACTTACTATTCATCAACTAGAAAGATTATTTCGGGTTGAAGTTAGGAAGGCCCCCATGGCTTTGGGAAAGAGATCAAATTTCACCTGAATCTTAAAAAATCGGATTAGAACAGAGTTAGGAAAATAATCTAGGAAAATGAGATGACACTAATAAATCTTGGAGTAGAAGAATACATAACTATGAGAAAAAAAATAATAAAGTTAGGATGAAAGATAATGGGTGATTTGACTGGAGAATGTTGAACTAGAAACCAAAAAAGGACACTCTGGTACTTATCAATTGAACAAAAAAGAAGGGCCAAAGTTAGAAACACGTGAATGCAGATACAAAAATGGGAGGCGAACTGATATTTCTCTCTGAGCCACTTGTAGATTAAAGAGAAGTATCTATGCCGTGATTTTCTTAATCTTTAAATTACTGTGGGAGGCTTTAGGAAATGAACTGAAACAAGAAAGCAATGACTATATTAACATTAATCCAGAACATTCATTTGCCAAAAGAGAGACAGAGTACACTGCAAAGAATTTACACTTTTTGTGTCGATTGGTTTAGTGCAAACAGCAAGAGTGTCCAAGTGGAACCCAGGAACTTGGCAGACGTGAGCCAGAGGAAATGGACATACGGACAGCAGGCAGGCTGCCGGGACTCACACCGTGTATTTTTACTTACTGTCAAGGACACTCGCAGATTTGCTGGAGGAAATGAAAACAGTGGGCGACAGACAGGTTCAACAGGAGTGACCTGCCACAAAAACGAAACTCGCCAATTCCGAACCTGTCACAAGCGAGGTTTGCTCGTGGAAGAAATAAGTGGTCTAAGGGTAATACGTTTGAAATGGTAGATTCAAGGGGAGAGAAGAAGCCACGCCCCGAGTGGATATCACCACCAGTGTAGGGATTCAGAACTACCTCTTTGTCCTCTAATCCCTGCGTGAAGGCCTCTCTCCTCTGAAGAGCAGCTGTGAATTGAAATAGGAAGAAAACCGCCAAAATTTGTGACTTGAGACTAAACTTTACAAGACTCAAAATGATATTGAGATTTTATTCCTTTAGGGAAGTGTCCTTTTGTAGAGAATTAGAAAAATGAAAACTCAGAGAAGGAATAAAAAAGAAAGAGAAAGTAAAAAAACAGGAAAAAAAAAAAAACGTGTATAGATGACACACCACTTAGGGGTTGGAGGATATTACAAAATTCTGCTGAAGAGACGAGGCCTGAGACCTCACTGCTCTGCAGGATGGAGTAGAGCAGTGAGGTGAGAAAACATTTGCACTTTAGTTCCTGTGCAGCTCTGTGCACTTTAGTTCCTGTTCCAACTCCGTGGTCTCAGCACAGACCGTAGTGCTTTCTTTCCAGTCATACACTGGATAACTCCACATGAAATAGCATCCAGGAGACGTGAAAAAAGAGTAGTACACTTTCCCTTGCCTTGTCGGTCAACGGCAACACCGTGTCTTTCCGAGAACGAAGAAGCACGTACCTATCAGCAACACACCCAGCTGTGCGGGCCCCACCAGCTCCTACCTGGAGGTTAGAGCAGGGAGCCGAAGGAGGCCTCGCATCAGCCATACACGGACACGGTGCAAACAGTAGAAGTATGAAAAGAAAATACTAAGGATTTGAGGATAAAATATCCTCCTAAGGATGAGATTATAAATAAATAAAATGAATAAATGCCTAGCAGAGATGACAATTTCAAATCTTGAAGATGCTTCTGAGTAAAATACAATCTCTTCCTTACATTCTGGATGTCAGGCATTTGGTCCTAGTGACGCAGAGCTGATTAATACATGAATGGATAGAGGAATGAATAATTAAGTCCTACAATGAAAACAAATCACTTTAGAAGAATCATGGACAGGGAACTAAGGGACAAAATATAATCGCTAAATACAAAAGTGCTACTAAAATTTGGGTTAAAATCATAGTTAAACAAGAGTTTTTGGTTTTTCAATTGGGTAAAACACTGGCTAAGACAAAAGTCAAATAAATTAAGGTTAGGAAAAACTACATTGTTTGAGTGCTGGGTGCTGAAATACTCCTAGGAGATTTATAATATTCTCTTATTTAACATTCATCATAACCTTCTTGGTAGGGTAATAGCCCATTTCCATTTCACAAATACAGAAGCTGAATTCAGAGACCTTTAAAGTTGTACAACATCAAATACCTAGTAGAAGTCAAATTTCAAACTAAAGCACAAGTTTGTTGGACTGTACAGTGCCTGCTCTTTCTGCAATGCTACGTGGTATTCCTGTGGTTATAGGAGACTTACTTCAGAAGTGTTTGGCTTAGGAAGTAACGTGATAAATTTGATTAAAAAATTAAGATAGCATTAAGCAAGGGTTTATATATAATTTTTTAAGTTCATCAGTTAAAAAAATTGCCTACCTGCTTCTGCATGCTGGTTTTCACATCACTTATCATCTCTGTTAAAGCTATAGAAGAGAACATCACCCGTATTGGGGTGGTATCAGTGTTTATGCCGCGTGCCTGCAAGCTTGAATTTTTCAGCAGCTATCTTATCCCACAATAACCACCATCCCTTCCCAATTCACTGTGCCGTGTAAATAAGAAACTTACAGTGGCAGTACCTGAGAAATCAGTTTGAGCCAGATACAGTATGGATTTAAATTGCCAACCCCACGGGAACAAGACTATCCTCTCTCGCAGGGCCCTAAGCAAGGATTTTGTTCGCTTATCAAAGGCGAAGACCGAGGCGAAACCTTGACAAACACAGCTGCATTATTAAATGGTTCTGTGAATACTGGAAGACAGTGTAAGTACATGTCTGTTCCCTTATAACAGCTTAAAATATGAAAACATCTGGCTCTACATTATAAAGATACAATTTTTAGTTGTGCTTGAAAATTCATGTTTCATGTTTTGACTCAAAATTGTATTTTATTCTTTGAGCATTCAAAATTATGGAATGGAATTTTAAATGCTGAGCAATGTTAAAAAAAATCAGTATATTGTTTATGCCTGATGTACAAGGGACTTTTTTAGAAAGTCCTACCCTTTCAAACCAAGAATCTCAATCATTATATGATACAGTCTTTCTGCCACATTCAAAATAATATGGAAATCCTGAAAATTATATAGACCACATATTCCAGAGTGACTGGGCAAGGAAATTCTCAAGAGACAAATGCAGCTCTAATTTAGCCTTATATTTATTGATAATAAACAAAAATAAAAGAACAAAAGATGGATACTTTTATACCCAGAGTTTATTTTAGTGAAGTTCTACATTATTTCTTATTGTATTAGATTGCAAACATTAAATCATCATCTGCTAATTTTGTAGGTAAAAGGAAATAGATTGTTTTGATTTAATTTTGTAATAAAATCACAACTTTAGAGATCAAAATATATCCCCCTGGTATCACATAAATTTCAGTGTTGCAATGCAAGAAATTTAGATTTCCACAAATGAAATTGACAACTCATAGTAATAACTGAATTTCTTCCTATTTATTAGTGACAAGTGTGTGAGTAGATACAGATTTAGATAATATATTCATTAGCATGTGAGAGTCTCCTGTAATATATTATGAGTTACAACAAGCACACAAAGATATAACTACATAATTTTCTAGTAGATAAGCCCTCACCCTTTCATTTCTCATATGTGCAGAAGCACATGTCAAAATTTGGTAATTTTCTTTATACTTATTATATTATACTACATGGATTCTCACATTTTTGAAAGGCAATTCATTTCACCTTACCCAGTAATTTTGTCAGAATACATTTCACTCATTTCGAAATGAGTCGGCTACAGGTCTAAAACATAAAGTCATAAGCTATGGGTGTGGTTTCAGCAGCCTTCCAGAAGTTCATATTGAAAAATTTTGTCAGCCATGTGCTGTTTCCAAACTATACTGCCTCTTAAGGATTCTACATCTTCACTGAAAATCTATGGAAACCCCAACATCAATTTCTCAGTAGACTTGAGTAATTTGATTTCAACTTTCAGAAGTTCTATTTCCTGATTTCTAAAAGCATCGATGTACAGTATTTTAAGAAGTTTGGTGGGGAGATTGAAGTGCCAGTTAGTTGAAGATTGTAATTCTTTTCACCAAAGCTAGGTATGATCTAGCTTTTCACTGAAAAACAAATTAACAAATGATTATTGGGTACTTCTGTATGAGGAGAAATACATATTACATGTTAGCATAATGAGAAGAAAAGCAAGTAAGACTACCTGGCCTGGATAATTTGAAATCTAGTGAAAATTAGAACAGTTTTCTTACAAATCTGATAAAAAATGCACACACATAGTCAACATGACTGTATTAAAATATCGAAAAAGGATTAAGTACCAAATCCATAAGCTTGGTCAGATTTCTATAACGAAGACACAGCACCTGTCAGGAAGTTAAAATAGCAGACCTCATACGTGGTGCATTAATCAAAATCGTTCCTGAAGAATGGGAAGACAGGATATAACATCAAAGGATTTCGCCTAACTGAAGTTTGATTAAGACCTGAAGAAGGGAATATAATTACTTGATGTCTTTCATGCAAAGCGAACTGTTATCTAATTTTATAAGAAGTTGAGGACAAGCAGAAGGAGAAATTTTTTCTTAAACTCATTCTTGAGTGCTTGCTTCAGCAGCACATATATTAAACTCATTCTTGGAAGAAAAATAGAAATGTTCAGGTATTTTTCCCTTTCAAGATATTTAACTGGACACCACATTGGAAAAAAAGTTTACCTAATTCAAAGATAGTCTGAGCTGAATAAATATGTAAATTCACAGGGCAATGGTGCACATTAAGGTAACAAGGAACATTTACAGCCTAAAGAGTGTCTCATTCATTAACATTATAATCTTACAGAGAAGGTCACTTCATCATGTGATAATATTCATGACCATCAGCAAAGGAATCAGTATCAGCTCTTGAAAAGGAATACGGCTTTAAAAATAAAAAAGATTAAGGTGCTTAGAAAATGGGTATTATATTTAAAAGAGTAAAGACTGCAAATAAAATGGAATTAAAATGATATTATTTAAATTCACATATCTTGTTTAATAACATCTAAATTTTATCTAGACTTAATATTCACAACAAGGCATTTTATAACAGCAATATATAATATGTGCATTTTAACTATAAAATGCTATAACAGCTGACACAGCACACTTTATCCAAATCTTCTAATAGTATCAATTTTTTTTTTCATAAACTCATCTTCTTCTTTCAGCAGATGTGATCCCCAGTGTAGCTATCTCCAGCAATGGGCTTTATATAAGAAAAATATATAATTCCCTGGACAGAGGAATGAAGAATATTCACTGTAGTCTGGTATAGTTTTTCCCCAGCATATCAGATTTCTCTTTCTTCTCAAGAGAAGCAAGTAATCTATTTTATCCTTAGCTCCTGAAGTCTATAGAAAATACATCTATAAATTCTACATTTAGTCCACCAGAATACTTATGTATAGTTATGTAAGATTATAATTAATAACATTAATGACATTATTATATGGCATAACAGTGTTCCATGATCTTAGATTATACTAATTCATGTTAATGCATTTACCACCATTGTTACCGTTATTATTATTTTATGTGAAATGGGTTGAGAGGCAAAGAGCAATGAGAGTAACCTGGTGGTCAGAAAGAAAGTAGTATGAATATCCATTTTTCAACATTTCTGTAGCACCCTTTCTAAAAACCTCTTTTTAATCTCTGAAATGCCATCTAATTTACATCTACACAAAGGGTCTTCATTTTGGCAGCTGTCAACAATTTTGGCCCACATCAGTAGTTCTGTCCTTCATGAAAACCGTATGAAGCAATTTCACAATGACAGCCAATACAAAGCTTGATGGATGTGACAATTGAAAATAACACCTGAAAAGCAATTACGTACACATAATCAAAAGCCACACCTGCACTCAACAGTGACACAGGCATCTGGGCTAGCAGTTTTCCACGGCCAAGTTCAATCAATTGTGTATCATTATCTTGGAATTCTGTGGTCAACAGATTTGTGTATATAGAAAATTGAAATGACTAGAGCACCTTTCCTAAAATATAGCCATTTTAGTCACACAAACAGAAGAGTGCTACTCTAAGGACTTTTCATTTAAATGTATTTTCCAGATCCTCAGTATGAACTAAGAAAAATACTTATCCCTTGCCAATACTCAAACTTGGCATTTGAAGAGGGTTTCATAAGTGAAAGCTATTCAATGAAGAACTATGATAATTCAGTCAGAGTTAAGGAGAAATGAGACAATTAGAAACAAACATTAATATATCTTAATTTTAATTTAATTTCTAACATCATTCAAAGACTTGACCTCATCACAAGGTTTCTTTATACTAAGTATTTTACCATCAAAATTAAACCACAAATCTGCTCTCTTAAAAGCATTACATATAAACCAATGACTTCGACCAAACTAAGGGCTAACTTCATGTAGAAGCCATTTTGTAGCCTGTTCTGTAGTAGAAGCCATTTTGAGCCTGTTCTGTAATAATCACTGGAGTTACAGAAATATTCAAGAGTATTACTTCCAAAATAACATTAGAGGAGACTTCTACTTCAAGGACGATGGAATAAGAGGTGTATTTGTTATTCCTCCTACAATTAAAAACCCAGCATCAGTGGTGGCGAACCATTCAGAAAGAGTGCCCACACTGCAACGCAAAGCCTGTGTATTTATCATGAAGTGCCAACACTGCAATTCAACCTGAATACTGAAGTTTTAGTTTAGAAAAAAAAACAACTCGTACATTAGCATCTTTTGTCTTAAAGAAAAACAAACAACACGCATGCCATAGGTTCACCACAACTGCCCTAGCTATTATATACAGAAGAAACATGAGAAGACCCCAAAAGGTGAAGATAAAAGGGCAGACCAGTCAGGGACCTCAGCACACAACACAGTAGTGAGTTCTCTGTGTTTAGTTTTTGTCTCATACATATCAGATGTGGAGCTGAAAAAAATATATAACTGTCAATAGCAGTAGACAGACAAACAAAAAGTTCAAGTAAACTATTGTGTTGTGGAAAGGACCACAAAAGCATTGAAAGATGGAAAGCACTGGACAGTAATTGCTGTACTCCAGAAAAACACAGAAGAAAAGCTGTGGTCCTGCTCTGTTCACAACAGCAAAGGCTGAAGGGGGAGACATGACTTCCATTTTCACCAGTCTTAACGAGGTGCTCCAAACTCCTGCTCCCAAAAGGGCAAGTCAGAGAGCCTGGGTAAAGCACAGGGACATTAATACCTTCTCCAAGGGAGGGCGACGCCCTCACTCCTCTCTGCCCGACTGGCATCAAAGGAGGCTTAATGGATTCAGGACCTCTATAAATACCAGCACTTGTTCCTTCATCTCCAGCTGCATGAGACTCAAAAGTCAGTGGAGGCCGTGCCACAAGCGGAAACCAGGGTTTCTCTGTGTCCTGTCAGCTAGCTATAGCAAAGCAGGACGCATCCTCTTCCCTTATAGGTCAGTGTTCACAAAGGTTATAAAAATGGTTTAAATAATATTCAGAATGTGATAGGATAATAACCCCAAAACCCAACTGTTAATTAAAAATTGCTTATCGTATAAACCAAGAAAATCCCAAACTTAGTGAAATATGTCAATACTAAGATGAAAGAAATGTTACAGTTCTCTGAAAAAAGTTTAAGACAAGCATAAAAGAATGTTTCAACAAATATTATGAATAAGATCAAAATAAATAAAACAGAAAATCTCACCAAAGAAATGGAATACTTAAAATAGGAAAATATTTAAAAATAAGTAAAAAATGCAACAATAAAAATTAAAACTCAATACATGGATTCAAACCCAGAATGAAATGGATAGAGAAATGAAGTAGTAAACTTGAAGATGGAAAAATGGAAATTAGATGCTCTAGAGACAGAGTAGATTAAAAGATGGACACAGCCTCAGGGACTAGACTATACATATTTTTAAAATCTAACATTTTGTTACATTAGAAACACAGAAGAGAGTGGGCTAAAAAAAAAATTGCTCAAAGGAAGTACAGCTGAAACCCTCAGAATTGGTTAAAAAAACCCATCGAAATAAATACCAATAAACATAAACTGCTAAAGATGAAATACAAAGTATCTATTCCTGATAATAAAGGACTTTCTCAATTTATTGAGAACAAGCTATCCTCCAAAATAAACAACCTAAAACACTGACATTACTCATACTGTAGAAAAAATGAATATTTTCTTCCTTAAATTGGAAAATAAGTGACCCATACCTCTTCTTATCAGTTTTATCCAACATAAAACCTGAAAGTGAAATTGCAGTAAATAAAGGACAGAAAGATCAACATCTCAGGAAAAAAGTTACAGAAGTTTTTTTTTGGTTTTTTTTTTCTTTTTATCTGACACAATTATGTAGAAACTTCTAGGCAATTTACAAAAAACTGAGTTAACCAAAGTGGTAAGATATACACATTTTTTTTAAATCAACTATATTTTTGTAAATCTCTAATGAGTTCGTGAACACTTAAACGCAATACCATCTGAAATTGTTCAAAAGTCAATGAAATACTTAGGTGTACATCTAGCAAAACATGTACAAGATATACATGCTGAGAACTACAAAATACTTTGGAAAAAATCAAAGGAAAACTAAATTATAAAGAGATGCATTGTGTTCAAGGCTAGGAAGACAACACAGTTAAGATGTCAGTTTTCACTAAATCATTCTGTAGGTTTAATATATTTAATATCAAAATCTCAACAGGATTCTCATACATATAGAAAAGATTATTCAAAATTGTATATGGAAGGCAAAGCAGCTACATCAATTTTGAATAGGAAGAATAAAGTGGAAGAAATAAGTCAACCCAACTTCGAGACCTATTTTTGAGCTATAATAATCAAGACCACACAGTATTGGCGGAGAAATGGACTGACTGTTCAGCACAACAGAAGAGAAAACTCACAAACCAGCTCAACTGAGTTCTGATCAGGACTAAACAAAATTCAGAGAGTCTTTTTAACAGATGATGCTGAAGCAACTGGACATGGGTAATCCTCCCCAACACAAGAAAAGGGAAATTCAACCAAATCTCAAATGTATAAAAATTTAAAAAAATAAATAAAAACTCAAAATGGATTGTACCCGTAAATGTAAAGCAAAATTATAAAACTTTTAGGTAAGAGGTAGGAGAAAACATCTAGGATCTATGGCTAGGCAAAGAATTGTTAAATTCGACACCAAAAAAGCCATGCATAAAAAATTGAAAAATAATATTTTAATAAAATGCTAAAATTATATTGCAAAACAGATTGTTAAGTAAAAAGCAATTACAGATTTAGAGAGAATATATGCAAGCCACATACCTAGCAAAAGATTACAATCTAGAATATATAATAAACTCTCAAAACTCAAGAGTGAAAGAATCCATTTTTTAAAGTGGGCAAAATACATGAATAAATACCTCACCAGAGAATATGCAGATGGTAATTAAACACATAAGAAGATGTATATCATTAGTCATTAGAGAAATGCTACTTAAAACCTTAATGAGATATTGCTACACACCCATCAAATTGGTTGAAACGTGAAATACTGAAATACCAAATGCTAACACCAACACAGAACAACTTGATCACATTATAGGAAAATAAAATGGTACACCACATAGAGAACAGTTTGTCAATTATGTAAAAACCTAAACACACCATAACCATGCAATACTACCATTACACTCCTGGGCATTAAGCCCAGTGAAATCAACCTAATCCTGACACAAAAAGCTGACACATAAATGTTTTGATTCACAGTAGTCAAAACCTAGAAACAACCCAGACGTTGTTCAGTGTGTGAAGGGCGAAACAAACTGTGGTATATTCAAACAGTGGAAAGTTACTTAGCAATAAAAAGAAGCAGATGATCAGTAGAGAGAACCACCTGACTAATTGCCAAGGAATCATGCCAGGAAGAAAAAAATAACAGGAGGCTACATACAATATAGTTTCATTAATAAAATACTCTTAAAGATGACATTATAGAAATGGAGATTATTGGTTATTGGAGAAGAAAAGGGAGTATTTGCGAGCCAAGTGATTCTGATGACATGAGGGCAACACGAGGGGTCCTTGGGATGACAACAATGTTCTGTGACTTGACTATATTTATCCAAAAACTCTTATGCTATTTTGCTGTAGTTAAACAAGATGTTACCATTAAGAGAATAAAAGTACACAGAATTAGCTCATATTATTTTTACAAGTGCATGTGAAGAATATATAACTATCTTGACCATTTGGTCAAAAAATAAAAACACATTCATGAAATATTTTCTTGTTATGATTCATCTTAAATATGAAGACAGATAGCTACTGATACATTCAAATGCTGACCGCAGATTGGACTTGCACAAGTGAGATTTATAAAGAGAAAGGAAGAGTCACAAAGCACGTAGGCACCCAAATGTCATAGAACAGTTGCATGGAGTTTTGTTTTCTCTCATAGAAAACTAAGTTTGTAGACTTTCATCTTATTTGTTTTTAAAAAGGTTGCTTAAATTTTTTTATTACATAGTTTAGTGAGCACCTATTATTTACCAGAAACTAATTTAGGTAGAGAAAAATTGATTATTAGTAACAGTGGCATGCCTAATAAAATGTGACTATAACATACAATATTTCAAACCATATAAAATAGGTAGAATTGAATTTGCCAAATCCAAAGTCTGCATACACGCTGATATTTTGATGGAATTTTTTTCATAGCAGATGTGTTGTTATACACACACACTCACACATATGTCTTTTTTCCTTTAAAATTAATCACTTCTTAGGAAGATTTTGTCTGATTCCTCACATGCTAAAAGTCCTATTTGCCAAAAAACAGTACAAACTAATGACATTTAGACTGCAAATGACATTTAAACTTAATCTACATATAATGCAACAGTTGTAGATTATATTGCATTACAAAATCTATTCTGCGTTTTAAAAAAAAGGAATCTTGGTAATTAACAGAATAGGATCTCTGCTACTTTCCATATAGCAAAGAACAGCCTGTGTAGTCACTGAGAGTACTTCTGAGAGAATATTGCTAAATATTTTTCCAGATTGTCAATATTAGTGACTTCAAGTGAAATCTCCAACTTATTAAATTCATTCATTTTCCAGAATTTGAAATGAAAAGACAAACACTTGGTTAAATAAATAAAACATAATACGAAGTTTCATAAGCCCAAACAGCCATAAAACGAAAAGGCAGGTTCATAACATAACAGCGATTTCATGGTATTAATAACTGGAATTTATTTATTTATGCTTCTATTCCATGCTCAAACAATACTTTGCCCTTGACTTCTAAATAACAGTTTTATAGAATTTGTTTGGGATGCCTGGAATTTACAGTCCAGTAAAGCACAGTTCTCTTCTTTTAATACTTTGGTAGTAAAAACATACATGTTTACTTAGTCTAAGTCTTCAAGTACTCCCTATTATTTTGTCAGTGTCCTGTTATTAATGTTAATAGGCATTGTGGATATTCTTTTTTATGAAGGACATTGTATTAGTCGGTGCTTACAAAAGCTTGCAGGGTTGGGGCGGGCTCCTCAAAAGACTGCGCATGCGCTGAATCAGATTTAATTCAGGACACAGAAATTTACAAGATTAGCTTACAATACTCACCTACAGAGCGGAATGTAGAAGAGTGGGAGAGATCTGTCTGTGTGCTAGAGAGGTGGAGAATCCAGCAGAAGGCCTGGAGCCCAGTGCAGCGTCCCACACTAATCTGCATCAGGAAGTCAAGGAATCTGCGGCGGAAGACTGAAGAGTCTGCCCTGGAAAGTCCAACGGCTGGTGCTGGGGTGCTACGATGGCAGACAGAAAAGTCAGTGCTGGAAGGTGAAGGATCTGCTCCCAGGTCAAGGAGAGGACGGCTCAAGGCACAAGGCACAAGGCGCGAGCTCCTCCAAAAACAATTGGAGCCATGCGTGGCAAGGGCAAAGGTCAGCCACAGCCAGGCTCCCTCCAAGGACATTCAGCTGAAATCCTTCCCGCCTATTCGCCTTTTATACCACTCTGACTCAGAGCAGCTGGGCACTCCCACTCAAATTGACAATTAATCACTTAACCACCACAGGCATAATATACACAAAATATTTTATGATTAGAGAACTGTTCTCAGTCCTTTATGTGTCACTCTTTTTTTTATTCATTTTGTCTCTTTTCAATTTTTATTTTTTATTAGTATATATTTGCAATGCATATTGTCTACACTCCTTGTGGGAAGTCGATACGTGTACATAACACATCTTAATTCTTATTTTATCTCCTTTCTCTCCCCTCTCTTCTCCCTCGATCTCTTGGAAACCTTCCCTTTTGCAAACGATCTGTCGCCTTATTTCCTATTATCTATCTCTTATGTTATTCTTCATTTATATTTTAGGTTTCTCATATAAGAGAAAGCATATGATAAAGTATGTTTGCTTTTTTCTAGAACTGAAAGGTAGCGATGACATAATATCTGCTGTAAGCAATAAAGATGTATATATCTGTTCGTTTATTATCGAACTCTGAATAAAAACAAACACATGCAAGATTTGGACAAACAGTTGCAATCACAGATCAGATTTAAGGAGCAGGAAACATGTCACTTGAAAAAAGATTTTTTTTCCTTCATAATATCAGTATTTTTGCTATATACCTCCAACCAAGGCAAATGTTCATAAAACGAGCATTTGTGATTCTGTTAGTTCACCCAATTCTTTACACAGTGCAAAGATAGTTGAGGGAGATTTAGTTTCATTCTCCTTTTTGCTCCACAGTATTCAGACTAGGAAGTTAAATGAGGCATGGCCGCAAAGGACTTGCTAGTTTAAATATTAATTTTGAATCTACTACTTCTAATGTCTCATAATAAACATTCTTGGTTGATACAATCACTGCTCTGTGATTCTGAAGGGGAAAATGAGGACCAGGAGATTTTAAATGACTTGCATTAAATGTGTGAATACTTACTTCGCCTGCATCAGACAGCATGGTCTACAAATGTGAAAATAATTTGTTGTTTTTTAAATTTATTTACTTTTTGTAGTCAAAATTTATGAGAATCCACTCTTGTTCTGTAGAATCTTCTATATCTGCATTTTCATTTATTCATTTTAATATTATTTAGTGGAATATTCATTAGATACTAAATATTTAAATAGACGTGAATATAATCAAACATAATAAATCCCTACCTTTGATGAATTCATGATTTCATAATAATAGCAAGTATAAATTATGAGTAATACCGTTTACTGAGCACTGTCTATAGAGCTGGCACTCATATATTTTAATGTATTGATTCATTTAACCATTAGTGTAACAAATTTACTGTTAGAACTGCCTTTTTCTGATGAGAAAACCAAAGAATAGGGAACATAAGAAACTTACAAAAGTGTGATCATTTAATAAGATATTGGAAAGTGTAACAATTGGTAGTTAGCATTTCTTTTCTTTTTCCTGAAAGTAAAATATAGGTTCAAATTCCTTCGTGTGGAACTCTACAACTATCCACTGTGAAAAAAATTGCCTGTGATTTCAAACAGAAGCCTTGACAAGCCAGCACTTACTTTTTATTCTGTCTGTCCTCTTAGAGTGTCATGGTCTCTAATACAAGCTTATCCATCCAAATGACACACTCTCGCCTGGTTACTGCTGCCCTAACAGGGTCTTGATGCCAACAGTTTTGATTTTACGTAATTAAGGAGCAAATATCATCAATATTATACAGCTGGGCATGGTGGCGCACACTTATAATCCTAGTTCTCAGGCGGCCGAGGCAGGGAGGATGGCTAGAGGTTCGAGAGCAGCCTGGGCTCCACAGTGAGTTCAAAGGCCAGCCTCTACTACCTAGGGGACCCTGTCTCAAAATATATACACATATATATATTATTTTTATATATATACACATACAAACTCTTCTATCACATAGAAAAATAAGTGGAAAAAATTCTTAAAATATTTAGGAACTTGAAAATGATTATTCAGGAAAGGAAATTTACAAACCCATAAATTAGAAAACTAGAGGCAAAAATTATTCCAAAATATTAGTAAGTGGAATCTAGTGAAATGCCACAAAAATAACGTAGGGTTGACCTGGTAGAGGTTATTACTGTTATAAACTGATCTAACATTTTAAAATCAATTAGTGTACCACATCAACATCTGAAAAAAGTAGTAGTATTAATCTACTAGATACAAAAAGGTTAAAAAAATCAATACTTGTTCATCTGGGTTTTTTTTTTTTCAAAAAAAATCACTCTAGGAAACTAGGAGGGGAAGAAAATTTTCTTAATCCAATAAAAAAAATCTACCAAAGGGTGCCTCAAAAGGAGATTCTCATTATCACTGTTTCAGTATAAAACAGAACTGGAGGAACTTGTCCTTTTAATGAGACAATGTTTCAAGAAAATTGTTTGCAGAAAATATATTTTGAAAAACTTCAAAACAATTCCAAAACAACTACTGAAATATGTAACTAAATTTAGCGAAGTAATAGGATATATAGACAGTGTACAGAAATCAATTGCAATTTTTATATGCTGACAACATAAAGAAAATATATATTTTTAAAAGACCATTTCTAATAATATTTTTTAAAAGTTACCTTGGGAACCATGTGTGGTAGCACATGCCTATAATCCTGGAACTCTGTGAGTCTGAGACAAGTGGATGGCAAGTTGGAGCCTAGCATGGACGATTTAGCAAATTAATGAGACCGTGTCTCAAAACGTAAAATAAAAAATAGGCAGGGTTGTAGCTCTATGTGAAAGCGCTGGTTTCAGTCCCTAGTACAGTAAAAACAAATGTCTTCAAATGAAGCTACCCAACTGACCAACTAAGGGAGCTTCAGTGGCTCACAATTATGATCCAGCTAATGGGGGTGAGGGGTGGGATTGAGGCAGGGAACTCCCACCTTCAAAGTCACCTTAGCGAGACTGTACCCCAAGATTTGAAATGTAAAGAGGGCTAGGGATGTAGCTCAGTTATAGAATATTTATGGTGCAAAGACCTAGGCTCAAACCCCAGTACCAAAAAGAAAAAAGCAAATAAAGAGTGAGCTTAAAAGATCAGGTTTGTGTTTTATGAAATTCAATAGCTTAAAGGAAACAATTCTTTAAATTAATCTGTAAACTTAATGCAATTTCAATTTTTAAAACTTTCATCAAGATATTTTGAAAAAACTGTGAAACTAGTAATGCATTCATATGATAGGCCAAGATCAAGAGTTCCTGAAAAGTCTTTAAGAATAAAGCTCAAGAATTCCAACTACCTAACACAATGATTACGGTATAACTGAAGTAATAAGACTGACACTCATGTGCAAATAAAAAAATTTAATTGAGGAATAGAATAGATAATACAAAATTGCAAGGAGAAAGTAAAGTTCAAAAGGGGAACTACAGTATTTTTAATACATATCGAGAGTCACCTGGATAGCTACCTGGTAAGCAATATCTTTTTGGGGGTGCATGCTGGGGATCAAACTCAGGGCCTTGTGCTTGTTAGGCAAGTGCTCTACCACAAAGCTGAATCCCCAACCTCGTGGTAAGCAATATCTTTATTTGAACTAAAGTATATTATGTTTTTAAATTGAAACCCTAAGACCAGGCATGGTGGAGTATAACTGTAAAACCAGCACTTGGGAGGCTGAGGCAGGAGGGTTGCTGAGAGTTTGAGGGCATCCTGGGCTACATAGTGAATTCAAAGCCAGTTTGAACTACACAGTGAGACCCTGTTTAAAAAAAACAAACAAACAAACAAAAAAACCCCATAGAGTAAAGCCACAAAAGGCAAGCCTCAAAATGGTGAAAACAAATTTATATATACAAAGACTTTTACCTGGAATTTATAAAGTGAAATATGAAGTATGAATGAGAAATGATAAATATTCATACAGATGGTTGACAAAAGAGGGTATGCAACAGGCCAATAAACATATGAAAAGGTGTTCAACTTTAATAGTCATTAGGCAGACGCAAATTTTAACTTTTGCAATCACTATATATATATATATATATATATATATATATACATACATACATATACACTTCAGTAAAAATGACAGAAGACCTTTTTGGAAAGAACGGCCAATTGTCATATGAAATTCATCGAACTGTGCGTTAGCATGCTGTCTTGAGGGACTTTATCTACTAAAGCTCCACATATAACAAGCTATGATTCAGCAATTCTACTTGCAGGTATATAAGCAATAAATACACACATATGTTTCCAAAAGACCAGAATGTTTACGGCAGCACCAATTAAAACAGCTTGAACATGAAACTATTCAAATATCCACCAAACTGCAATGAACAAAATAAATTATTGTATTGTATATGTACTGGAAAAGCAATGTGAAGGAAGGATTTACAACTACAGGCACAAAAAGAGAAAATCTTGCCCCCATAATATTGAGATAAAGAGGCCAGGCATGAAATAACACATACGGCATGACTTTGTTCACGTGAAATTAATCTGTTGTGTTAGATGCCACAATGTGATTGTGTTTATGCGAATCACGAGTGAACAGCAGTGACTACCGAGGTTCAGAGAGTGGGAAGTACAGTAGACGGTTCTTGGGAGACACTAAAACTAGTCTGTTTGAGCCCTGGTTATACAGCTGTGTTCAATTTGTGAAAATTCAGGTAGCTTTTAAGAGTGTGGTATGTGTGTTTGTACACAGTTATGTTATATTTCAATAGAGAAATTCTAAAAATAATCCAAAAAGAAAGCCATCTCCTGCATGTGCTTAAAAGTCTCTGAACTCTAAAACAATTAAAAATTACAAGTTCGAAATCACTGCTGTGATTTAAAGAAAGTTAATTAACACATTTTAACTTAAAACATAGTTCTCTTTTATGAGCCTAATTTTACTTTCCACATCTTAATATAATAAGTGGTTTTATCGAAATCATTTTAATTAAACTTTTACACATTTGTGCAATTCTACCAATGAATTTGCAAACAGGTTGTAACAAATGTTTGCCACCTGGCTTTAATTTTGTGGAATTATGAAAGTGTGTAACAGAAGAAAGCAACAATCATAGGTGATTTTTACAACAAAAAAAATCAAATATTACTCTTCTAGCTATTCCATGACTCCATGGAAAATTGAAAACCTAAATGCTTCAGTTAAAAGTATAGTGGATTTTTGGGGGTTGGGGATTTAGCTTAAGTGGAAGAGTGCTTGTTCTAGCAAGCATTAAGGCCCTGAGTTCGATCCCCCCAGCACTCCCCTCAAAAAACAAAACAAAAGTATAGTGGATTTTTTAATAATCTGTGATATCCTTTCTCACCCCGTATCTTTGACAAAATCCTTGGATTAATTTGTACCAGTCTCCCACCTCGGCCTTCATGGTGTCCCAGCACTAAATTGAAGTATCTCGTTTTCCTTTGAAAACACTTAACGAAATCCAGTTACTATTCCAAGGGCAATTCACCGATACATAGTGAAGTGAGTCTTTGGTGCCTCCAAGTCTCCTGTTTTTACCATGTTCCCCTGGTGCCTCTTTACTCACACACACACATTCTCATCCACTACCATATGTCTTGTGCCCATGGAGGGATCACAAGGGGCCAGTTTTCTAGGAGCCAAGCAGCATGTCAAACTCCTACTCTGCTCTTGACAAAACATGCCCTCTCATCCCATTTCTCAGGACCAAGTATACTTTCCAAAAAAGCAGCTAAAATTAATCTGACCTGTAGTCATGTGTATAAATGTCATTAGCCCTTGCTTGCATTCCCAGGGAAATGTATGTACCACAACAGTCATCTTGGGACAAGGCTTTAACTTTAAACTGTACAACGAATGATGGGCTCAGTAGACTCCATGGGACAGTCATGGGATATTGTGTGGGGAGAAAAGGACTCTGCTGTCTTAGTCTTTTCACACCAGTATCTGTCTAGGATTGTACAAACCCACTCTCATATCCACTCTCATGTTACATTACTTCGATCCACTTGCATACAATCTACTGTCTTATCACAATACGTACTTACCATTCTCATTTAAAGACAGTCAAAACAGATCACCAAAATAGACAATGTTAAAGTATTTGTGTATTAGAAGTGAGTAAATCTGAATAACAATTATCCAGACAATTATCCAGAATCAACTAGACAGTTGATTGAACCATATTGGTTTAATTTCCTCTACCACAAAAATTTGTCTATATCTTTCTAATTTCATAGGATCTATTACTTGTGAAGTTTATTTATGAAAATTTAGCCCACCAAATCCTATTTTTCAAGTTTTATTTTCCTCACATGGCCTACAAATGCCAAGCTTATTGGAATACTCTGACCTTTAAAATTATTAACTCAATTTTAAATAATTGATCAGAATGATTTAATAACTAAAAGAAAGTCTGGTACGAGTTTTATTCAGAATATTGGGATAGTAAGATTTTTTTTTTTTAGGTTTTCTATTTAGAAGCATGATCAAAACTGAAAAAAAGACTATATTAGATTTTGAATGGGGGCTGGGGATTGAGCTCGGCGGTTAGAGTGTTTGCCTTGCAAGCACAAGGCCTTGAGTTCGATCCCCAGCACACAAAAAAAAAAGATTTTGAATGGAAGTACTGTCAATTTAATCTAGAAAATCTCTCTACACTGTACTTATTTTCTTCAGTAATGAGTTATAAACATAAAAACCAGGTTTTTTTTTAATTTCACTTATTTTATAAAGTTACTTAAGATTTTAAGGGAATTTTCAGATGATTATGATCAAAAGGAGAAAAATGATATAGACATGTGACTCAACAGTTGCTTAATCACATGTAGGCTCTAAATGTCTTGACCTTTATTTCCTTAGAAGAATTTCTCGTTATTAATTTACAATACCAAAGAAGAGTTGCAATATGTGCACTGCCTCATTTTGTGTTACTGAAAATGGCATGTGACGTCTACTGGCCGGGTAATGTAGACACAGTAAATCAGTTGTTAGGAACTGAAGCTGTGGCAATGAATAAAGTGCAGACAGGAGCAGTATCCGGAAATTTAGAAGGTTACAGGAATCTGGCAGTGAGAGCAAGGAGGGCGAAAGCCAGAAATTCGTGCTACTAATAGAGCCATGAATCTCAGAATGGTAACAACACTGTTGAGAGGAAAATGGCAAGTTGCAACAAAATGCACTGAAGATTAGCATTCTACTGAAATAATGGCAGTAAAAAATATCTATAGAGTTACTACATATAACGTTACCTAGTGCATATTTTATGCTTTCCTCCTCTTTTTATTCCCTCCATCTGTCCCACGTATAGAAATAGATGATATAGACATGTTTTAAACCATATTTAAACCTGGTAAAAGTATTCATATGAAGCAAAAATAGTGTTACTGTTACCAACAGACTACCACAGAAAGAATAAAAAGATTTTAAGGGAAGGAATTGGAAGGCTAATATGGGTTTAAAGATCAAATTTTATTATTCAATTTTATAAGGATAAATATTTACATGTTAATTTTATAACTGAAATCATGAAATATCAATAAAACAAATTACAGGGCTGGGGATTTAGCTCAGCGGTTAAAGTGCTTGCCTGGCAAGCACAAGGACCCGAGTTCGATCCCTAGCACCAAAAAAAAAAAAAAAATTACAAATTCAGCCATAGACATGAGAATCATTGAGCTACATAAGTTAGGAATAAACAGGAAGGAAGAATGAAGAACATACAGAAAGAGTTTCAGCCTCCGCATCTCAGAGCACACCTGCTGTTATGCTAGTCTTGCCCAGTTACTTGAGACTTACATCAGAAAATCAGTAAGTATTAATTTACTACAATATACCATCTACTACAAGGCTGGTGGGGCCTCGATGGTGGTATTTGGTCTCGGTAACAAGTCACTAAGACAGAAGGACTCAGTATAGCACAGAGGAATTTAGAGAACAAACTACTTTCGTTAAGGTGTTAGACATGATGGCTTAAACCAGGTCGCCTTGTTGAAAGGAATATGACCTCTGGAAAATCCTTAAAATATTTTGGGTTCATTGAAATTGGAGTTAGTCAAGATAGAGGCTGATTCTGCTCAGCGAATGTAGTTTCCCTCACTTGGTATTTCTGGAAGTTTGAGAAGAAGCCACAGAGAACATAAATAATCCCCATAGTCTGTGTGTCCACAAGAATTTTCACCAATTTTCGTGGCTTAATGACATTTCACATGATAATCAAAACTGAAGAGCAACCGAGCAATTGAAATGTGTCGGAGATGACAAATGTTTCTGTTTTTATGACTATTTCGTTGTCATCAATAGATGTAAGATTATGCACCTAAGAGATGAAAAGTGTCTGTATTTTCAGATAATGTTTTCTTACTCAAATTTAGCATTATTTTAGCTTTATGCCTCTTTCTTAATTTCCCACCTGGCTGAAATGTAGGTATCACAGCTTTTCCCCTAGAGGTGAAGCGCCTTCTGACTCTCAGCCAATCCCAACCAAAGCAAAGAAAATATTGGGAAATTAATTTAAAATAGTATCTGAGATCAAGAATTAGTGTGCAGTGGGTTTGATGATGTGTCTACTCAATTGCAATACATAAAACTTGGCTTATGGTTCAGTTTCCAATTTAATGTTTTATCAGAACCTGCCAAAATTTGAAACAGTTTCCCACTCTTGGCCTTCTACACTCGATTACTTTAATTGGGACCAGATGATAATTTTATGTACTTGGGACCAGATGATAATTTTAAGTAAACAGGTAAACACTGGTGAAATAATTTCACTATGAAATTTTCCCAATCAAATGTAATGTCAAGATATCATCTGAACTGTTTCTTCTGGGTTTTTCTGAAAGTGAGATTCTTCAACTGTCTAAATGGTTGCCATATACAAATAGTTAAGACTTAGATAAGGGGAGACATTATCAAAAATAGGGAGACTGCCTCAATCCCTAAGTCTGCAAGTGTCTTAAAACAGAAAAGGCTAGTAAAACAGAAAAGACAGTCTTCTTTGATGGGAACACCTTCCAAATAAGACTAGACTATCATAGCTAGGCTGTTAACAAAGATGCGACCATATACAGGACATTTTCATTACTGTGAGGATCCTTAATACAGTTCTACAGCCACACACACCAACCTCTCACCTCCACTACTGACTTAAGTTTGGAAATCACTGTATCCCTGTAATTTTGTGATATCAGGCATAACGGAATCACAGAGTATGATTTTTGGGATAGGCATTTTTTTGTCAGCCTAATTATCTGGCCCTTCACTCAGGACGGTTCATGTGTGAGCAGTTTGTCACTTTGTTGTTGAGTAGTATTCCATTGTATCATTGCTCTTCTGCACATTCATCAGTTGAAGGATGAGTGGGCTATTCCCAATTTGGGGCTATTCTGAATAAAAATCCTATAAACTTTTGTATACAGGATTTTTGTATCATTGCTCTTCTGCACATTCATCAGTTGAAGGATGAGTGGGCTATTCCCAATTTGGGGCTATTCTGAATAAAAATCCTATAAACTTTTGTATACAGGATTTTTATGTGAGCATAACAGCAAACCAGGCTAAATATTTTCATTTGCTTATGTGCAATCTGTGTAGCCTGCTCTGCAAAGGATCTATTTACATACCTATTACAATTGTACTGGTTTGCTGGGGTTGCTATAACAAAGTACCACATGCTGGGTGGGTTAACCAGCAGAATTTTATTTTCTCAATGTTCTTGAGAAGTACAAGATTAAGACTCAGATAATTTGGATTGTTTTAAGGCATCTCTCCTTTCCTTGAATCTAGCAGACTTCTCTCCCTATGTCTTTAGGGAGAGCTCTTCCCTCAGTATGGATTTTTATTCTAATTTCTTTTTTTTTTGTAGGGAGATACAGTCATATTGGACTTGAATCCACCCTCATCACGTCCTTTTAATTTAATTGCCTGTTGAAAGATACTATCCAAATACAGTCAATTCTAAATTACTGGTGTTAGAATTTCAATACAGGAATTTTGGAATAACAGAGTTTGCACCTTAGCAAGGATTCACTATATACTTTAGATATTGATAGTTACATTTTTTTGGATATTGGCTTGGACATGAGAATTTGTCCATGTTGCATGGGGTTAGTGCCCTTAGAAGAGAGGCTTCATATTGCATTGAGCTAATGGATTAGTCCAATAATGACTATATAGCTCAATGTGATATTGGGAGACGAAGCCTGGTTGCAGGTGGGTCACTAGGCATGTGGCCTGAAAGGATATATCTTCCTCCTCCCTCCTTACTTGTGTCTGTCTGCCACGCTGGCCTACCTCGGAGGCAGACAACTTGGGACTGAAACTTCTACAAACTGTGAGCCAAAATAAACTTCTTCTCCCTTAATTTGTGGATTTTGGCTGTTTTGTCCCAGCAATAAAGAAAGTAACTAAGATAGATTTTAAATGCTTGCTGGTACAATTGTATGAATGCTTCAAAATTCTTGTTAAATAATCTAATATCTCTCTCATCTGGGCAACTATTAACAGCCTTTTTCTCATTCGATTTGATATCTTCAGAGTCTTAGTATAATGAATGATTTTTTTTAAATGTTTTAAAGACTCCTGGGCATCTTTACATTGTGTTACCCAGACCTTATTTAAACCTCGTTTTTGTAAAAGCTGAATTTCCTTGACACCATTCAGAAATGAGAAGAGGGGTGTTGTTTCATTGCCAAAAGTGGAAGTCCAGATTCCTCTACTTGATCTCAGAGGACAGCAAGGTCCAGAAGGGCTCCCTGATACTGCTGGTGTGGGTGGACATTCTGGTTCCTGGGTGGTCTCCTGGTGCTGTAGCGAGGGTTGTCTCATTATTGCTCAGTGACAGATAAAGTGCTGAGTCTTCTCTCAGCCTACTTCGATACTGCCGCTGCAAGGATGAGAGGGGGCTTCACTTCCATCAGTAGAGGCGGAAGTTGAGCATCCCTTACGGCTTCTGCTGATACTGCCTGGGGATACAGGGCACTCACAAGCTGGCTCTCTATCTGGCCCTCTCTTGCACACACCCTGAGAGGCTGTAGGCCCACTTCCTTCTAGCGTCTCTAATATGGCAGTCAATGACCCTTTAGCACTGGTAGAAGAGAGATGCAGCACTTTTTCTGCAATGTCTGGCTGAAGTTAGTGTTTCAAAATTTTTGTCTTATTACTATCCCTTACCTCAATATTTGATTACATAGATTAGGCTTTTTGGAGAATTTTTGGCCACAACTATTAGAGTTTCCAGGTCATCATTCTTTTCATACCTAATTTTACAAGGCAAACAGAAAAGCCTCGGAACTCACTTTGCCATCCTTTTTCAGGTCCTCGCAGCTCCAGGAAGAGTGTTCACTTCCTTTCACCTTCTAGAGTCTTCCAGTGGGTTTTTTTTTTTGTATTTAAAATAAAAGATCTTCATTGTATTTTGTGAGAAGGATGGGAAAAAGTTTATCTACTGTATCTTTTTCAGAATCAGAATTACTAATTGAAAGGGAAGCCCAGAGATTGATTTTTAAGAAATAATCATAAATATATCCAGATTCTAATAAAAGACAGTTCATCACAATAGAATCAGTAATGTCAAAAATATTAGAAATAAGTGTCCAGAAATTTGAACTTTGTTAACTGATTATGATCATATTGTATATGATCATTCGATGGCAGCTCTGTGGTCAGTAAAGGTTAGTTTTCTACTCCTTTCTACCTGGCTTCATGTCTCTCATTTTAGTTACAACATATGAGATTTATCTCAGATGTGATACTCAGTTTTTAAGCATTATTATCAGAAAAAAAAAAAAAAAACAACCTGCAATACTTAAAGAAAGTCACCAACATGACCTGAAATAATATTTGTAAATTGAAAGAGCTGGCTTGTTTGTGGAATTATGATGTTAGAAAGTTGTGGTTATTTTCCTGGTTTGTTGGGGTCCTAACAGTACTATAATGATGAAAATTAATATGTTTTATCTCCCTAAAGGATACCATCTCTGCTATTCATTCATTCTAGGCCAGAAAAGAGTCAGAGAAAAAGAAGTATAATTTGTCATTGTGACTTTGTAGAATTTGCTTAGCATCCTAAATTCTCACATTAGCTTTTTCTCTTCAATTCCATTTATAGTATTCCAAAACTGCTGAGAAATTATCCCCTCAAAGAAAATAAGTTCATATTCTTAATAGCTATGCTCAGATAAGGGTACTAATCTGTGCCTTACAGAATTATTCTAAAGATAAAATGAGCTGTCTTGTCTCTCCAATTACCCTGAAAACTCCCTGAGAATAAGAATCTCGTCTGCCGCTGCATTTTCCTTTACACTGTGCCAGCAGAACGTTTTCTTCTCCTAAAAGGCTTGCAAAATTGTTGTGGACCTGTTCTTAAACTGGTGTGGTGTTGGTAAAGTATAAAATACATGGGGGAAGGCAAATGCCCAAGTTAGCCCACTCAAGCCATCCTGTTCTCCTGAAAAAGGAGAAAATCACAACTGTGAAATTCATAGTACACAGGCGCAAACTTGCTAGAAGGTTGACAATCATTAATAGCCCAAAACCTAGTTTCTGCTGTGGTCTAAAGGTTTGTATCCCTCCAAAATCCCAAAATCCATATTTTGAAATCTAATCCCTAGTGCAATAGTCTAAAGAGATGGGACGTACAATATAGGGAATGATTGTCATTAGGGTACAAGGTACAGGCCTAGGGAATGAGATTAGTGCCTTTACAAAGGGAGTTTCTTTGTCCAGTCCACCATGTGAGAATATATAACGGGAGCTATCTATGAAACAGAGACACCATGTCTACTGGCTGCTTTGTCTTCAACTTACTAGACTCCAGAACTGTGGCAAGGTAGATGCCCATAGTGGGAAGGGAGAGAGGTTTCCTCACTGGCTCAGGACAGAGTGTCAGATCCTAAACGCAGGAAGATCTTGTCACTGCAGAAGGAACAGCATAACTTCAGAACTTCAGAGTTCAAACAGTGTGGCAGGAGGTAGCAGAGTCCACGTGCAGTGAGGAGGAGCCCCGTGCAACTCGGGAGGAGATCATCAGGCAGGAAAAATAAGTTACAAAGAAGGAGGAAAAGATCATCTATGCAGGAGAAGTAGAAGCAGAAGTGAGACTGGATTGACACAAGGGACTGGACCAAATAAAAGAACCAGAACTCTTCAGAAATATGACTTATTCCAGATTTGAATCAAACAAAGTAAAAGATGAACGTGAAACATATTTTAGTTTCAGAAAGTCTGTGACTGCAGAAGGAACGATGGAAACACATCAAAAACACAGAAGAGGCTGTTTGAATAAGTATAAACTGGTCAAATCCAGAGAAAATCAGCATGAAAATAAATGATAGCAATAGATTATAACCCATAGAACAAAAGAAAGAAAACCATGATTATATATGGTATGAAAGTAAACAAATAATTTGAAAATTTAAAAGGAAGTGTTTTTTTAAAAGTGCAGAGTAACTCCCTAAAGCTTACTAATTCCAAAGGGAAAAAGTAACTTTAAAATTGACGTGTCTGAGAGTTATCACCATGTGGACATCATCAGTAATGGGACAAATTAAAAACATGTTCCACCTGAAAGATACAGGAAAAATACACCATTACATAACTCTGTTGCCAAAGATAAACAGTAGTCTGAATTGAAACATGAGGAAACACCCAGCAACCACAACCTGGGAGATATTTCATAAAATAGCCAGTAATCCTCAAAAATGTAAAGGTCACAAAATGAAGATAAAACTGAGGAACTGTTGCAGATCAAAGATTAGCAAATAAATGCAAGAATTGATTCTGACTTGCTTCCTTTGTCGTGTGTAAATTATGTTAGTGAGAAAAGGGGCAAAATTGATTTTGGTTTTTTTTTTGTGGTGCCGGGGATCGAACTCAGGGCCTTTGTGCTTGCAAGACAAGCACTCTAATCACTGAGCTAAATCCCCAGCCCCACTGAGCTAAATCCCCAGCCCCAGCAAAATTGAAATGGAAGTGGTTTATATGATAGGATTTTTATGGTTATTTATGATTATTTAAAAGAATTAATACCTTAAGTACTATAAAGTACTATGAAACACTACTAGGCATTACTAAATATTACATCCTTGTTTGTAAAGTACTGGAGTATTACTGGAGTATTATCCATCTTTTATGTAAATTAGTAATTGTTACAAAATTACTGAGAATAATACTATTTACTAACATCACAAAATATTAAGATATCCCATCATACATACATAATAAAAATACTACATATATGAGATAATCAACAACTAAAGTGAATGTTTAAATTTTTTAAAACTTCTTTGGAATAAAAGAAACATTACCAATAATCCTTCTCAACATTCTCCCCCTCACTTGAAATACATTCATCCCATCATTCTTGCCATTTTCTTTTTTGCTGTTGTTTTTTGTTTTTTACACAGAATGAGCTGTTTTATTCCTGGTATTTCCCAATTTTATATAACATTATTTACAAAAATTGTGGATTATCTTCCATTTCCCGTGACTCCATCAACTCCAAGTTTTTTTGTTTTTTTTTTTTTTTTTACAATAAATAACCCCTATGGGCCATATACATCCTAATTATAATATTCATGTTATCTCTCTGCTGGTAAATAGTGCTAAGTGTCATTATGAGAATGGTATGTTACAAGGGAGTTCACTGGACTGGTTGCTATTCCTGGACCTGCCATGAAGAGAGAAATACTTTCCAGCCTACTGCCAACATTTTGCTTCCTAGCAGGCAAAGAGTCTATGGTGTTTAAAGTCAGGATTATGGTTACTTATTTGTTTGTTTGTTTATTAGTACATGTTTGTAGTACATGATGTTTCTGTTCTTTGTATGGAGTTGGTAACACATCTTAACCACCTTCATGAGTGTCTTTAGTTGCACCGTTAGTCTGCCTCAATGTCCTGAATAGACTTGGAGAAGACCCAGAAGTCTTATGGTACTAAACTGCGCCAGTAGAATGGGTGGGTACACATCGAAATGTTTTTTTATGAGCCTGCCTTTCCGTTGGATGACACTTGACATAACATTCACTGTATTAGACACTCACAAAAGAATACTTCTAAAATCACTTTAGAAAATGGTACAATAATGGGATAAGTGTGTTTGACACAAGGGGAATGTTTTGAGGGGGATTAATGGCAATTTTTTCTTACTATAACAAAGTTTTTAAAGATTCACTGCACATTTTAATCACCCCTTGTATACACAACAAAAACCATAACACTATTTATTTCATGTGCAATGTATCTACTGGGTAGAAATAAAACATCTTCTCTTTAGATAAAAAGCAAACAAATTACAGTGAAATAAAAATGCAAAAAGAACTTCTTAGTAAGAAATAATTGTTGCATTTGTTATATAAGATACATAAGTGATTTGATTCAATTTTTTATTTTATCTCCTTTGCTTTTCACTTGTAGATAAGAGCTGAGCTGTTTCAATCACTTTCACACACCACGTTGTAATCATATTTTTTCTTGTCTATCCAACCATATTATGTCAAAAGAAGGATCTTTATTTTACTGATTTGCCTACCCACAGCATATGTCTTTCTCCAGGCAGCCATTTAGTGAACTGTTATACAAGGTGTGTGTGTGTGGAGGGGGGTGTTAATCATGGATTTATATTATCTTAATGACTACCCTTAAAATAAATAAGCTGTACAGAAGAAGAATGTTCTCAGGGCACATCAGTAAACCTGAAGAAGGTATGAAGACAACAGCAGAAGAGACTATATATATATATATATATATATATATATACTGTCAGAAGGCCAAAACAGAAAATGGAGAGACTCATAGCCATCAATTCTGAATCTGTGGGTTATACGTATTTGTCCTTATCTTCTATGAGACCTGAGGTAGCACACGGAAGTCTTTGCACTGTGTATCTCTCCATGGCCAGAGCTCTGTGGGAAGGATGCCTAACCAAGATAGAGTATCTCTAGGGGCTCAGATTGGTCAATTAAATTCTCTACCAGAAATTCAGAACTAGGACAAATGAAGTGGAGACATTGGACCAGTGAATATAGACATAGAAGTGAAGAACACTAGCCTAAGGAGAGTGAGAAAAGGAGGAAAGGTGCAGACAGAAAGATGAATCTATTCCTTAAAGAAACTGCAAATGTGCTTCCCAAATTTTCTAGGGCTGGTTTTTGTCCCAACTTCACTGGTTTTAGATGATGACCTTGTATCTTTCCAATACAATATTTCTTTTTGTGTTACAGATACTTTAAATGAGTCATGCTCTTTATAATCCAAGTATGGCTGAGGAAGAAATTAGTGCAGCATACAAGTCAACATTTACCAAATGCAAACTCATTGCTGAACCAGACTATTTGGGCAAAACAATAACAGTAGTAGTAGTAGTAATAGTAATAGAAAACAAAATCAACTCAACTGACTCAACCAAATATTGTACTTAGCTGAGGCAAAAGCTTTTGATATTATGCTCGGTGGTATTTCTGGGCTATTCATAATTTTAGGAAGAGGTCTTTTAATGGAGTACTTTGACCAGATAACAGATTAAGGTAGACTAGTTACTGAGTGGGTGAAGGTGAAAGTAAGTATGGAAAAATTTTGCATCGCTTTTAGGTATGGAATGAGGCAGAGTAAGATTGATGAATAGATAAAGATTTTGATGCTTTTGAATTTATGGACTGATACACCATAACAATTTCTGTATACAAGAGACAAAAGGACTAACTGGTAATACGTGATTGAGTCCAAAGAGATATTTCTTATGTGCCTGCTTATGTGCTGAACTTTATTCTATGAGTAAATTACAATTCTATTTCTTCATGAGGCCCATGATCTAGCGGAGCAAGTAGGCAATAAACAGAGAAAAACACGCCAGTTCAGATAAATGTGATTTATAAAAGCATGTTAAAGTTAAGAAGAAGTAGACAATACCAGGATGGGGTGCTAGTTTCAGTATTTCAGGATTCCTGCTCATCTTATTAGGATTTTTAAAAATTGATTTGTATAACATAGTTCCTGTGCAAATTCTTTGTAAAGTATATATTGCCAATAACTCCTCTCAGTGTGTGGCTTCCTGTGTCAGTTTGTTTTGACATATTTTAATAAACAGAAAATTTTAATTTTAATTAATTCCAATTTACCTATTCTTTTGTCTTGTGATTAGTGTTATTAAGAATGCTTTGCAATTCTAGAGCTTGAACGATAATCTCCTACTTTTATAGTAACTCTATTCTTTGCTTTACATATTTACCATATTCATTCCATTTGATTGAGTTTTGTGTATGAGTTTAGTAGAGGTCAAGTTTTGATTGCTTCCATATGGATACCCAAATGACCCAGCAATATGTACTAAAAAATAATTTGTTCCCACATAAACAGTGGAGACACTTCATTTTATATCAAGTGAATATATTTATATGGAATTTCAGATCTGTTTAGAAGATCATTTTTTCCTTGCTTGCACCAGTACCAGATCACCTTTATTATTTATTGTTAGCCTTGAAAATGTATTCTTTAAGATTGTCTTTGGCTGGGGATTTAGCTCAGTTATTAGAGTGCTTGCCTTGCAAGCACAAGGGCCTGAGTTCGATCCCCGGCACCACAAAAAAAAAAAAAAAAAAAAAAAAGATTGTCTTATCTATGTTCTTTACACTTCCACATAAATTATAGGGTCCACCTGTGAATTGTTTATTTGTTTGTTGATGCTAAGGATTGAACCCAGGGCTTTGTGCAGGCTAGGCAAGCACTCTACCACTGAGATATACAGTCCCCCAGCCCAACTAGTAAATTTTTAAACACACACTTTAACAAACTCCCTCAAAGAAAGAAATCTTCCTAGAATTTTAAATCAGAATTTTACTAAAGCGACAACTGAATTTTGGAATTGTGAAACATGTGTAATTTTGAGTCATCCAGTCCACAACCATCATTAACTCCCACATTATTTAAGGAATCATTAATTTCTCTTAATCATACTTTGGAGTTTTTAACTGTAGAATCTTTACATATAATTAATAAGATGGTTTTGATGGTGTTGTGACTAGTATATTTTAACTTCGTCTTGTAATTTGTTGCCTGCATATTGAAATTGATTTATGTTCATAGAATTTGTACTCTTTATGTACTCATCTTATATATGAGAATATACCACCCTAGAATCTTTTATGTTGACCTTGTTAATTCCCTATATAATTCTAATAATTTTTCTATAAAATCTTGCATTTTCTATTTATATGACCATGTTTCTGCAAATGAGGGCAATTTTATTTCTTCCTTCAAAACTCTATCCCTTGTGTGTCTTCTCGTCTTATTGTCCCTGCTAAGACTCATGAAGATTTTAAGTAGAGAAGTCATAGGACAAAACGTCCTTGCTACTATGAGGCAAATAGTTTCTAAAAAATAACAATAAAGAAGAGGACACCAGTTAACTTCCTATTTCAGTAGTCCAGGTCAGGGATGATGGTGACTTTGACTGGGCGGTTACTGTGTAGGTGGTAAGGGGAATCACGTTCTAAATGTACCTTAAATGGAGAATCAATATGAAATTCTGACAGGTAGATCAACAGAAGAACCCTGGATTACTCCAGGACTTGTTATTGGACTGAGCACCTTTGTAAAGCCTGTTGAAAATTACTGAGCGGAGAAGACTATGAGAAAATCACACTGTGGGGCTAGGAACCCAAATTGCATATTTATTACTGAATATATTAATTTGGAAGTACTCATGAGTTCTCAGAAGACTGATTGAGTTGACAGTTAGATGTAACAATCTGAAGTTTAGTATGAAGATTTTTTAATTTCTTATGTATTTGGAAGTTAGCAGCATATAAGAGATATTTAAAAATACAGAGTGTTAACTTAGCTAGGGTATTAACTCTACCATGCTTTGGCTGCTCCTTTTCATAAGGCAAAACCTAATGTATAAAAGCAGTTACTAAAAAAAAAAATAAAAATAAAAAAAATAAAAGCAGTTACTAAGGTATAAGAAGATCTATGACAGTATGTTATTTCAATACCCAATGGAGGAAGGTGTGTAAAAGGCAAAAGGAACGATTAACAATATTACAAACTGCTAGTAGTTGTACTAGAGTGAGGGCCAAAAATTTACCATTAAACTTAGCTGCATGGAGTTCATTAAATAAGTGGAATTAAAATTCAGTCTAGTAAATCTCTTTCCCACCAAAACGTGGGTCTACTTAATGACAGAATACTTACTACGAGGAAAGTATACAACTTAGTGTGAATGAACTCAGTGTCCTCATCTAAAAATATGACGACTGTAGACTTTTTAAAATTCATAAAAAAGTGATGTGATTAAATCAGTAAAAATTTCAACATGGTAGATATGCTTTCTTTTTCACCATCTTCAATTTTGATCCAAGATTGTCTCAATTTCGTAGTCTTTTTATTCTGCATCCCCCGCCCCCGTATAATGCCCTGTTCACTTCAGTCAACAGATCCTCTGCGATAGGCACGTGGAGTCAGTCTCTTCATACATTATTCACACTGAAACGTAAAAAGTGCATTGTATTCATCCTTCCAAAAGTATTTACATTTCGAAGGAGAATCATTGATAGAAACCATTAATGCATAGGAATTCACCACTAATAATGGAATTTCAACTATTTCCTCTGATTGATTTTGTGTGTCATTTAGAGTCATCATTTGGTAACCAATGTTTGAAATGAAGGCAAATGTTGACGAAAAACTGAGCCACAAAATGTCAATAATCTAATAGTATCGTATATCTTTTGGAATAGGAGAGTCCTTTTAGAAAATCAAGTTATTCCTAAATTCAGAATTAAATCCTCAGTAAGGAAAATTCAGTTTTGTTTTATCTATTACAGGATGCTGTAAGATTATTGTAGCCCTAATTTATTTATTAATTCTTTCCACATATATTTCCATGACAAGCATAAACATACCATGTGAACTATTATGCAGGTCTCACATTAGAATTGTTACCTTAGTTTAACACACACCTGTTCTTAAATGACAGCTTTCTCTTTGTGACTATGATCCCCGAATGCTTATGAGCACTGCCAATTGTTTTACTCATTGATTGGGATACCATTTGCAAGTTATTCTCAAGTACTGTTTTCTAGAAAATCTGCTAATACAAAACTGAAGATCAGTGCAACTCAACTCGATATATTGCCTTCTTCTTTGGCTAAGTTTTCCCTTTATTTCATAACCAAAGGAGGATACATTTTGTTACAAATAATCTAATTCAAATAAAATATTTAAAGTTTACTCAAAGAAAGAGTTTCGGTTATATGACAGGGATCGCTGACCTCAACTAGTTGAAGATCAAATTCACCTACTTGAAGTAACATAAGAATTCTTATTTTCCATCTCAGAATGGCTTAATGATTAATCACAGTATAAGCAAGAAATGTGCTGTATAAAGCAAAGATACAGATTTATTTTTTCCTACTATGCCACTGCAGCTCCTGGTCAGATGAGATGTTTACTGTAAGAAATCTAATTTTTCTACATATTTTGCAAAGACCCAGGAAGTTACTTATTAATTAGGACCCTTGAGTTTTTATGTTTACTTGCAGGATTTATAAAAATTCAATAGGAAATCAAGCAAAACGTAGCATAGCTCAGCCAGAGCTGACTAATATAAAACACTTTCACAGTTATATAACAATGTATTTTCTCATCTTCATTTAGATTCCTCTATAAGCGTATTTCCATTAACTGAAACTAAGGTTACATTATGAAGAAAGATGTTTTTAAAATGCAGATTTGTCTTGTTTTGCTACAAACATAGGAGATCTTTAATCTCTTTCTCCTAAGGAAAGGATATCAAGCAAATAAGTTCTACTAAAATCAGAAAAGGAATTCAATTTATTTGTCAACTAAAATAAGTTTTTTTTTAATTACTATATTCAAGGATTATGCTTCTGAAATATTTTGTATAAGTCCACTACAACGATAAACACAGACAGACTCTATAAGCATATTCATTCTAAACCATTTTTCAGAATAACTTAATTGACCTTCCAAGGAAAAAAACAGGTAACCATTAGTAATAAAGCTAATTTTAACCCAATTTCCCCAATGTCCTTTGAAATACCAGCTTCTAAGAAATGGCTATTTAAGGCTAGAAATTTGGTTCCTAATACTGTAATCAAACTTCGAAAATTTAGGAAAAGTAAAACTACATAGTTATTTATTTTAAGTATTTTTTAAATAATTGTATTGGAAATGGTAACCAAATTAATGCAAACACTTTCTGAATCAATTTAAAGAATCTTAATTAGTTACTTACCTGGAAAAGTTAATGGTAGAGCTGAATTACTATTTTTCAAAGTGTAAGTTGAAGAGAAGGAAAGTGGAAGGAAGAAAGGAAGATCACTTAGAAGTATTATGCAAGAATTTTCAATTTTGTATTAGAAAAACAAAAAAAGAATTTGCTGTAGTGTGAGATCGTGACCACTCTTATGTGCCATCAGGAAGAAAAAAAAAAATGTTTGTCCCACACATTCCCAACTACTAGGATTTTCTGTTTTTGTTTGTTTGTTTGTTTTGTTTTGTTTTGTTTTAAACTTTTATCTCTCTGTCTTACTACCCAAATGGTTCACAAAACTTCAAGGCGAGCTATTTTAAAGTAGTCTATAGTTGGTAGCAACATCAATCATAATGTCACCAGACAGATTCTTAGGACGGTCCCCAAACCATGATGAGGAATCTAAATCCATGCTACCTGTAGAAATAGGCTAGAGGTTTGAGGCAGGAGAACAGCATGTGGAAAATCTATTGGCTAAGTAGTGGAAGGCATAATCTCTTAGTTAGAAAATCGCCGCAGGAGGGTGCAGTGAACTAGCTGGGCAAGTAGCACAATGAGTTAATTACAAAATCCCAAGACATGTGTGAAAAACAGGTCCTAGGACCCTGTACATGGATTTTCGATAGCATGGCCTAGACCTGAAGTCAGCCTAAGGAGTAGATGGTACAGAAAAGATGGTGGACAGTCAACTCTGCCACTGTGTTCTCTCTTGGGCAGTGGTCCACCCTCACAATGTAGGGCGACCCAAATTTTCGACTTTTACTTGGCCCAGATTCGCTCTTCAGAACCTGTTTCTTTTCCTACCTTTGATAAATGTAAATCTGTGCTACCATTTGCACTTGTCTTGACCAATTCTCTGTCAGCACAGAGAATTGTGCTGAACCACCTCAAAAAGGAAACTCTAGTACCCTAAACCCAGTAACAGGTTCACTGACTCCTGTCACAGAAAAAGAGTTTTCAGGACATATCAGTAAGAGGCATAAAGGGGCTTATTGGGCAGACATTTAAAAGTACACACTCAAAGAAATAGAATGCAGACACTCATGAGAGAGAGGCACTAATAATCCAGGCCCAGATATGTTAACGTGAGATATGGCAATGGAAATCTGTGTCACCTGTGAATCTGTGTAAAGAAAGGATTTCCATCCAGGCATACGAATAGCAGGCAGGTTCTCTGGGGGGGAAGTGATAGCCAGTTCACAGCTAACAGCCATCCCAGGTGAAAGAGCCCACCCATGCAGAAAGACTCATTTTACAGGTGAAAAGAACAGTCTATTAACAAGGTGAAAGAAGCCCCCTTGGGGGTAAAAAGTGAAAATCCAGACCAATTTACAGGCAAAAATGAATGGCCAAAGTCTATTTGTAGGTACAAGGGAATTTCCCAGGCTTATTGTGTTTTGGGAAAAAAGAAACCAAATTTTAAACTGGGCTTTTCTCTTGAAGAGGTAGTTTTTATTTTTGAAATTATGAATTCCTTGTCTCTTCTTTCTCTACCTTTATTTCCTCTATTCTACCTCAACATTGTTGTCAGTACAATTGAATCTGTTTGGAGCATAGATCTAAACAGGTCTCAGAAATTCCTGTAGGATAGAGCACCAAGACCCGTGACCTCACAATCACAAAACACCCAAGGAGGGGAGCTGACAGAGGAAAACATCTGCACAAACAGCTAAGTCAAACACAAAAACTTGCACTTGAAAGATATCAGGAATTTTATTTATCAGCTCTTGAACATAAGGATGATATTTTTAAACATAAAAAATTATTTTAAATACATACTGTATATAGCAAAATGCTATAAAATTGGCCAAGTATGTTTAGAAAATAAATATAAACTTTATAAATTAAAATACATTAATTGAACTTCAAGTTCAACAAATATTTTAAACAAAATTCAAAGAGCCAAAGAGAGAATTAGTGAAATGGAATAGAGTAATACAATAAAAGGACACACTGACATGAAGAAAAGGAAAAACAATAATTAAATCTTAACAGATATGGAGAAAAAAGAGAGAAACTCAAACTTTCATCCAAATAAGTATCCAAAAGGAAAAAAGTCAGCAAGATTAGTCAAAAGTTAAAAAAATCCCATAATTCAGCAGTACCAAGCCCTGAGTTCGATCTCCCACCCCCCCTAAAATCCCATAATTGCTATAATCTGCAATATCAGATGCAAGAATATGTCTTATCACCGGTTCAGACTAGGGAGGTCTACTTGCGATTAGGGCAGCCAGAAGCAGAGATGTAGCGCCATGGACTGTGTTAAACGTCTTTATTTGGCTGCTTAGCCAAAGTCCAGTTGTTTAGCCAATCTTGTGGCCCCCAGCCACTGGACACTCCCATGAGTCCTGAGCTGCTCAGTTCCATTCCTGCAATAGTCCTCACGTACATAGTCCACATTTATACTGAAATGCACAGTCATGGCCAGGTGCTAGTAACAACGTTGGTTACATAAGTTCTTCACACCAGCCAGCACTGACCTTGGTTATTCACAGTGGGGAATCGGGTGCCTGCACTAGAGTTCTGTGGACAGAACCCATTGCCTCCCAGATCCTCTTCTCGTCACAGCCTGAACCAAAATACTACTATCTTGTGCTTTCATGTTTCCCTACAGAATCCCAAAGAGTTTTGCAGCATAACAAATAAAAGAAAGTCAATGTCAATTGTTACAGTGGAAACCTACAGTGGGGCAAGTTTCCAGGTTCTTGGGTGCAGCAAGCAAAGCATTGGATGTAGGACATGAGGGAAGTTTATTAAAGGGAAAGTATGTGCAGAGTGAGCAGGCTCCCACTGCTGCAAAACAGCATGAGGGGAGAAGGCAAAAGGGCTTTAAAGCTGCACTTGCTTGATGGTGCCCCTCCTTGGGGTTCTCCAGAGTGTGATTAATGACATGACGGACAGGGTGCTGAGTCATGTCCTCTGCATCTATGTAGTCCATTTGCATGAACTTTCAAAGAGCTCCAGGGAAAGACAGGTTATTGTAGGGAAGTCTAGGGTGCTGCATCTTGGTTTGGAATTCTTGGAATCTTCCAGGGCAGGCTTAGGGTCTTTGTTACCTCCATTGCAGTGTAGTAAACCCTGGATGGGATTGAGAGTTGGCCCTGGAGCATCACCAGAATCAGGTGAGTTAGAACAATGGTTCCCATGAGTGAAGGGTAGCTGTCTGAAGCCTCCAGTTGTGCTGTCTATATTACCAAGACATATAATAAAGAAGTTTCTGAACACACACACACATACACACACACACACACACACACACGCACACACATTTCCTTAAAAATAGCCACGGAGAAAAGAAAAATGGACCACAGTAGATCCATATTTGCCTTAATGGCAAAAATTAGCTTCCCTGATGTACCGATGCTGAGCTTCTCCACATATCTTCCTTTTGTGTCATGATCGGTAGACTTTAATTCATTAACCTGTATTTTAAATTTAATGATCTGGTCTATTTTCGTCAATGGGATTAGCAGAAATGTCCCCAAATAAACACAAAATAGAATTGAAAAGTTGGGCAAGACTTCTTACATATTTACATTTGCCCATCAAAAAAGATTTTTGAAGCAGTTTGCTAGAGAGTATTATTGAGGCAAAAACTAATCAATGTAGACACTGACAAGAAGAGATTTGTTTCTACAACAAAAACCTAAAATGTGCAGCAGTGGATTTGGGACTAGGTAGCAGTCAACAAGGAAACTGTTACGGAGGCTGAAAAAAATGGTGAGAACTACAGTGAGAAACTGAAAAAGTAATCATCTTTGTTACACAGAAGAAAAGCATTTGACAAAAACACGTGACACTGAAAAATGGAATATAGAAAGATGTAAAAATATTTTAAAAGTTTGTTGTGTGTTTTTTCTCTTTCTTTTTTAAAAACAATCAGTTACATTTGATAAGAAATTATAAGAAAGGGATGTGGTGAAGAAACTCGTTTGTAAATAAAATTTAGCAAGCATGTGCACAACAGGGCTCTTCTGAAACTGTCTTTTCCCCTCTTTGATGGAGCACCCGGTCCGGGCCCTAGGAGAGCCCATTTGTCTTTCTCAGCCCTTCTCTCCTAGTGTGTTAGTTCTTTTTCCCTGCTGCTCCAAGTTCCAGGATGGTGAGCCCCGCGGACAATCACTGACTGCTGGGAACCAAAACCGCTCCTCAGCAATAATGATTTCCCTGACTCTGGCGGAAGCCTGGCAGTGTAACCAAGAGTGTACCGGGCTCGGGGTTCCACAAATGCCAAAGAATGAAG
Organism: Hystrix cristata; assembly: GCA_004026905.1. Classification (NCBI taxonomy): domain Eukaryota; kingdom Metazoa; phylum Chordata; class Mammalia; order Rodentia; family Hystricidae; genus Hystrix; species Hystrix cristata. The sequence continues at coordinate 64,106 of PVJO010000847.1, forward strand.
TTGCAAATCAAAGAAGGAGAGTACGAAAATTTTACTGGAAATACAGAGAAGGAGAATAGCTCTAGGATTTCCAGGACGGGATCCTGAACAGGTTGCCAGGTGACCCCTCAATCTAGAGTCACTAGTAGTGTAACGTCCAGGGGTGGACAGCGAGCGCTGACCCTGCTGGGAAGCATAGCTCCCTGCAATTGTAAACCCAACATCAGTAAAGAGTTAAACAGAGTTTAACATCAAAGAAGAGGATTCATTTGAAGGTGGGGAGAGGGGGAAGAGAGAGATGATGGGCAGCTGCTCTGGATGAGTCGGGAGTATTCAAAAGTGAAACCTGTGAGGTTTTGTCTCCAGCTCCTTTTCTTTTTTTTTTTTTTAATTTTATTTTAATGGTACATTTTAGATGTACATAGCAATAACATTCATCATAGGGGATTTGTACCTGTACATGATATATCTTGCTGCTTCTTTTTTTCCCGTTCCCCTCCCCTCCCTCCAACCCCTCCTACCTCCTTATTTACAAAAGCTTCATTTCTGTTTTTTCCTTCCATTCCTTATTTCTCTTGTCCCTCTGCTCCTTTCCCCCTCCCTTGTTCCCCTTCCCATTTGAACACTTTCTTCCCTTTCCCAATATAATACATTTTAGTCTTTATTTACACTTTCAGTTTCTCATACCAGAGAAATAATGCGGTATTTAAACATATGTGTCCAATTTAATTCATTTAAGAGTATGGTCTCAAGATGCATCCATTTACCTCAAAATATATCAAGCTTATCATTCTTTATGGCACAGTAGTACTCTATTGTATAAAAAGCACATTCTCTTTATCCATTCCTCGGCTGATGGACATTTGGGCTGTTTGCAAGATTTAGCTATTATGAACTGTGCTGCTATAAACATGGATATGCATGTATCACTGTGGTCGGACACTTTTAATTCTTTTGGAAAAATACCAAGAAGAGGAATAACTGGGTCAAATGGAACCTCTAGGCCTAAACTTTTGCATAGCAAAAGAAATCACCAGCAGAGTGAAGAGACATCCACAGAGTGGGAAAAATTTTTTGCCAGCTATTCCTCCAACAAATGACTAATATCTCAAATATGCAAAGAACTCAAAAATATCAGACCCCCCCAAATTTAAAGACCCAATCCAAAAGTAGGCAGTTGAATAGACTCTTCTCAGATGAAGAAGTAGAAACAGCAAATAAACATATGAAAAAATGTTCAATATCACTGGTCATTCGAGAGATGCAAATTAAAACAACACTGAGATTTCATCTCACTCCAGAAAGAATGGCTATTATCAATAAGTCAGCCAATAACAGATGTGGGAGGGGCTGTGGGGAAAATGGAGCCCTTCTCCACTGTTGGTGGGCGTAGACTGGTGCAACCACTACGGACGTCAGTGTGGAGATCCCTTCAGCTCCTTTTATTGGGATCCTTCTTCCCATGTAGGCTCCCAGAATCTCACTGGCTCCCTGGCTGGCTCTGATGCTAACCTTAGATTTCTTTCCTGGCCACATGACATTTCCCTGTCCTTTGGAGGTAGATAAGAGTATGGGTGAGGGCCTTATGGAAAGGTAGTTTCGGTTTAAGCATTAAATAAAGGGAAATGTGTGATTCTTACATTAGTCACACTCCCTGGGACTTTCACAGACCTGACTTCTTCTTTCTTTGCCTTTGCCCTTCTAATTCCTCCAGTCTAGCTGCAGAGGCAGAAGCTGCCTTTAGAAGGATTCTCTGTTCATTTTTAATAAAGCTCAATGAGGCCTTCATCCTACCTTTTCCCTACCTACAATGACCCCTGTCCCTACCTTTGGTAAGCAGGGCCCAGGAATTGTTTAATTGTTTAGTGGACACCTATCACAGGTGTCTCGATGAAGTTTGAAAAAAAAATGACCATTTGGAACTCAAGCTCTCTAACCCAGTTCTCTTGCATAGTGCTAACAGTAAGCTGGGATCTTAGAAATAAAGCTGTCTATTTTATACAACAACTCAGAATTTAGGAACTTAGTAGGGAATGGCTGTATCTCTCTTTAGGAGGGGATGGGCTGTATTCTATGTTAGAGAGGAAGTTCACTGTATTTTAAATTCTTCAAAACACAAGAGCTTAGTAGGGGTTGGTGCCTCTTTTTAGAAGGAAAGGACCTCATTCCACATTGCAGAGGAAGTTCATTCTTAGTCAAAAGTCCTATTTCATCTTTTCTTATTTTATTTTCCATAAATATGGCTAATTACCAACTATCTTGGGCCCTTCCCCTAGCCAGCTGCCTTATTCATAAGCTAACTAAACTGTTTCCCACAACAAGACTTCACAGAATCAGACCTGAGATAATAGTCAACCAGATCACAGCTGGACTTACATTACTATTCATCTGCATAAATATTTACTACCTCCCTGACCATTTTTGTTCTTCCTCTGTACGATCCTGGAGATACTGTCAGTAGGAGAAAGGCAGATCTTATATCATTTAACCTCTGTTTTTCCACATGCAGCCACACTGAGAATAAATTCTTTTTCTCCTTTCGCCACCACTCATTTCTTATTTGGTCTTTTGAGGCAAAGGACTGAACCTGGTCTATTTGGAGCCCTGAAGTCAGGCCTTTGACCAAGATCTCAGTCACATATGTAAGGCCAACTCATTTCTCGGTTGAAAGATGGAGTTATTTTCTTCAATCAAAGTTTGTCGACACTAAATTATAGCTTTATACAAAGGACCAAACTCGGAGTTTTGCCAGTAAAACAAGGCTTCCGGGTAAAGATCGAGTGTGTGCCGGGAACACCCCTTGCTCTTCATACACTCTTTAAACTGTCATCTTAGTTTGGTAGTTGCTCAAAACTTTATGAAATTCTTATCATTTGAAGTCTTTATTGGGTTTCTGTAGTTTTCCATTCACTTTCACAGAAGACACGGGAGTCTTTGTATTAGTTTCCTAGGATGGCCTTAACAAATTATCACAAGCTGGTGGTGTAACACGACAAAAATTTACTCTGATAATTTTGGAACCTAGAATCCTAAACTCAGGTTTTAGCTAGGCCATGCTCCCTCTGAAGGCTCTAGGGAAAAATCCCATTTTGCTTCTTTGAGAGTGTGATGGCTCCTGACAGTCACTGGCATTCCTTGGCTTGCAATGATATAGGAGAAACGTAACTCCCGTCTTATTAGGTGTCAGATTCCAAGTTTTGTGTCCCTTGAAATCAAAGAAGAAATCCCAAAGGACAACAGAGGTTAAGAGCAGGAAAGGTTTATTGAGAGAGAGCTTCTGAGAAATCAGAGGGGTCCCGAGTGGGTTTAGTACAGCTAGACACAAAGGACCTGAGTGAGCCTGTCCCTTCCACAAAAGTACAAAACACAAACATCATTTTAAGGATTATCTAGGCTTCCACCTTCTAAATGGAGGTATAAATCCTAATTAAAAAAAAAAATCTTAAGTGATCTCCCTGCCCTGGAGCCAGGGTCCTGGCACCAGTGAGAATCTCAGTAGAAGGTACCTGAAAGTCAGAAGGGGCTGCCCTTTAAAATCAAAGATCCTGAGCTAGCACATGGCCTTTTTGCGCTTTTGCCCTTTGTGCTTGTCACCAGTTTGCCTTTTAGCCTTTTCACTCTTGGGCTTCTGGCTCATTTACCCTTTTTCCCTTTCCCTCATCCTGACTGCTACCCGCCCAGTGATCTCCAAAACATGCAGCTACTTTCTACTGACTACAGAGTGTGCGCTTGGCAATTCTTTCCTCGTCATACACAAGAACCTGGACTATTTTTGACCCACTCAACTGTAACATCTTGACACCGAGGCCTTTTGATGGGGGTATTTTATACACCGATGTCACAATGTGGGTACAATGTGAGTCAAGCTACAATCAACCTATAGAATCACAAGTATAGCCGCTTAGCTAATATCGATCCAATAGAGAAGCAGGGTACAAAGTAAGGGTAGATGGCTGACATCATTACCCTTGACTATGACTATCCATGACTTCTAAATGGGAACATTTTTGGAAGGGACGTGTACAGGTGTTCTGGTCACCCACTTGGATGTCCGATGTATATATGGACTCGATGGATTGGGTGGTGCTAATTACAGTGTAGTCTCCAGTTCTGTTTATCCCTTAGGGAAGTATCCAAGTCTCATGACTTTATCTTGGGGCCTCCCCCTTTCAAATGCACCTCCAGCCACCATTCTGATGTTTTACTTTTACTGACTTCTTGCGAGCCCAGTCCCTCTCTGACTGTATATTAATTTTTATCTAACTTAACTGCCTATGATAGTAGCAGTATCTTTCCAAGGCATTTGAGTGAATAGCTGGGTGTAGACAAATAGTTTGGTGTTTCTAGATTATAAAGCAAATAAGAGGAACAGATGAGAGATGGAACCAGACAGTCAGGCAGTAGCCAGAGAATAGAAGGCCTCAAATGCCTAATTAGCAACATATCTTTTCTTTTTTAATCAATAAGAATTATAGAAAAACCCTAAGCAAGATGTCACATAAGCATACCTACTTAACAAGTAAAGCATATATGTAAACATATTTTTTAATTTCCATATATTCCCCACTTTGCATATTTCCCTTCATTTCTATATAAAATGAGTGTATTTCTCAGATTTGCACAATACAAACCTCACTTTCTTTTTGATTAAGGAGTATATCAGATGAGACACCTTAACATTTGACAAAGTGGTACACTACGTTGTCCTAAAGAGCCAGAAAAATACTATAGAATGATTTAAATAAGATTATACAAGTTTATATTTTCCCGAGCATCAAAGTTATGCTCTTTATTCCCTCTGTCCTTTCTTACAAGTGTATGTACGTTCATTGCTTTATGCTTGTTGTTTCATTCATTGTCTAAGTATTCAAGGTTAAACTCGAACATTAATGAGCTTGCATTATCAGCCTAGAGAAGAGTCTTTTGATTGTGCCTTTTAAATTCAAAGAATAAATTCATCGAGTTACTGAAAAACTCAAATCATCTTGCATTTTGTAACAAAATTTACATTACAAATACAAGTAAAATAATCACAAATATATTGCTGCACATTGCAAGGTGACAATGTCACTTTTTTCCTCCTGTGAGAAAAGATGAGTTATACACCAAAATAGAATTGTAAAATACTCCTTTTCTGACTCTCCAGCAAGCTCAATGCAGGTGCAATTGGTCTCTTGTGTTCTCAGAAAAAAGAAGTAAGTGGCCAATTAAACTAGGAATGAGCCCATTGAAAGGTCAATTTTTGGCAGACTTTAAGTTGCTGATGTAAAAAATTAGTTCTAACCTACTCAGAAACCATGACATGTTCAAAGAAGTAAACAGAAGAGGACACTTTTATATTACTTGTAACTATCAAGAAAGAAGAGAAAACAAGCAAATTTCTCTCTCAGAGATGTTTGGTTTTGTCATGGCTTTTAGAACAGTTTTATTTTCTTCAATGTTAATATGTGGGACCACCTCTTTTGGCTATGTGTATACCTGACCAACAAAATAACGAACAGTGAGGAAAAAAAATAAAAAATATAAAGTAATATTTGGTCTCTACAGCAGAAAAAAATATATATTTGACAAAGTGTTTTGAATTTTGGCATGTTACAGACATAACTAATACCTTTCACAGAATACAACTTTAACGCTTCCTTCAGTAGTGATAACAATATTTAAACATCTTTCTTGCTCTCAGGCAGTATCCTGGTAAAGGTGGTGTGTGTGCATGTGTGTATGTCACACATGCTGTGTGAATGTGTGCTCGGAGGTTTGGATGGGGCAGACACTTGGAGAGTCATTTTGACATTGACAGTATGACTGAACAACAACAAAGAACAATCCTACTCTCTGGAATATTTCTTTGAGGGGGTGCTGGGGCTCGAACTCAGGGCCTTGTGCTTGCTAGGCAAGTGCTCTACCACATGAGCTAAATCCTCAGCCCTTCCTGAAATATTTTAAATGCTATCCTTATTATTAACAATATCTGAATCCAAGAAAGCTGTAAGAAGTTTGCATTCAACATGACTGATTGAGGTCTCATAAAATCATACTTAGAACTTCCAAGATTTAAAGACCAGCTGTGATGGTTGACTGATTGTGTCGATTTGAGTAAGAGAATCTCAACTAAATTGGCTCAGCAAGTCCACAGGCTGGGTGTGGAAGAGCCACCCAAGGGCGGCTGGGCGCCTGGATTTGTATAAAGGGGAAATAAAGAAGGACCGGTTTGCATATTTTAAACACTGTCTTTATAGTTGAGGGTGACATTTTAGCATACATCATACATCCTTTTTAACCCTCTCTGCAAAGAAAAGAGATAAAACTTTAATCAGAAATCTTACCTTTCAGCCCAGCCTTGACACTGACTCTATGAACGTGCGCCAGTCACAACACTGTTTCAAAAGTTAATTTATTCATTTGTAAAATTAAGGGATGGCTTCAATGATGTTAAAAGTTTCATCTACCTGTTACATTCAGTAAATGATTCTATATGTAGCATAAAATAGCAGACATGTCTGCTTTATTACCATAATGATGTTACTGTTTTATTTCTTTTGAAGTAATTGAACTACAGTATTCCTAAAACTCATGGGAGTGTTTTGATTTAAAAGAAACCCTGCCTTAAATTATGATCAAGTTCACTCTGCAAGTATTGACTAAATCAATATTTTATTGAATCAAAAATTTCATTTATTTCAACTACTCTTTCATTATTGGATGCCACTGAAGACCATTTTTACAGGTGAATACAGATGGTATTTATATACTTCCATTGATCAAGAATTCATATCCACTACAGGCAGTCTGTGCCTTCCTCAGAACATTTGTACTCAACTGTTTTTTTTTTGTTTGTTTTTTTTTTTTAATATTGAGCTGAACCTTAGCTTCCTATGGCTTCTACTCACTTCTCCTGGCTTTAATCTTTTGGAGCACGGTACACAAGTTTAACTTCCCTTCTCCATGACAACTGTAAAAAACTTGGAGATGCAATCATGTCTTCCATAATCTATCTCCAGTTCTTTTCACTACTCAAAACAGGAGAGCCACATATTCCCCTATCATTATCCTCTGAACATGTTAATATCTCACTTAACATGTGAGTCCAAGCACAAAACTAGTGAGTTGGAGTAAGTGCCAATAAGCAGTTCTTTCTTGCCCTTGTTGAACACAAATCAGTAAGATCAATAGTAATTTTATCACATTATTTACTCATACTAAGTTTACAATGTACTCAGCTACAATCTTTTTAAGAGTATTCTGGTTAAGTCAAATTTCTTCCTTCTTATATTTATATGATTGGTTAAAAAGGAAGAGGAAAGATGCATTAACTGCAAGTAAAAGGCTTCAGCCAGGCAAATCTTTTTTTCTCTGACTTGTGATAAGTGCTGTGCAGGGGCGAAGATGAAAATGTTTTAATTTCATCTTGGATGTGATCTGATTAGGATCCCTCTCCCTTTTTTAAAGTGGAAAACTAAGAATTCCTCAGTGTACCCTTTCAACAGATACCACTTTCTCTTTCAACTCTGACACATGCATTATAAAAGAATAGGCTGAGTAGAAACTAACGGCCTGTTGTAGCTGGGTGTCACACAAGACTTGAAGCTCTCCTGGGAGATAATGGCGCATTACACAATAATACATACAAAAGGTTTGGATGCTTCAGTCACCAGAAACACAATAGCATTTTCTCTTTGAAATGCTTAGAAACATGACAGTCTTAGTAGTTGATGAAGCATAAATACATTTTTCCAGAAAATAAATATCTCAGAAAGCTACAATTATGAGCCCTTCAGTGGATGGTATGGCCCTGGGCTTTTGATGTGGTAGAATACTTACACATATATAATATGGAAGGGAGGCTGCGTTACTCGGTCAATGATATGCTACAAAATAAAAAGTAGTACACAAAAAATACCAAGTTACTTGTATTCATCAAGTTCTCTTGGAAGATCATGAATTTAAATAAATCAATATTTTCAAAAAATATTTTTAACTGTCTTAAAAGTTGTTTATTTCAAAAGAAAGTTGCATAACTTTTAATTTTGATATAGGGCCAGCAAGTCAAATTTTTAAGTTAAATAAGAAGTATTTAGTGTTATATATGGTAATCGCAAGGAAGAAGCCAAAAATGTAGTTTATTTTGTATAATTTGCACACCGAGTATTGTGACAGCTGGAATAGAAGGGGCGTTTCTCCCCCTCATATGTGTACTCAGTGACTTGTTTAATTCGCAGGTCACCTGAATGACGGTGGTAATTCCAGTCACTACTGCCCTCCACACACTGCTCTCCAGTGCCTGTCTGGGGCAAAATGAACCCTACACTCTGTTAGCCGAAAGCAGAGTTTCCTGTAATCTTGATCAAGAAGACAACCGTAATCCTTGCCAGTCAGTGGTTGTAAAACCTTCTTCTAAGGATTGTCTTTCCCCTCCATGCTTCAGAGCAAGTGAGCATCTTATGACATATAATAAACTTCTTAAGCCACTTGTAACTCTGACCCCTTCTCAACTCTAAAGAGTCCTTAAGGTCACCGCTACAGTGGACATTCTTAGAAGTGGTCAGTTTGGAAGACCAAGGACAGCGTTTTGTGACATTGTCCATTTCTTTTGCTTTCATTCTCTTCTCTCTCTAGCAGTGCCCATACAGCAGCAAAAGGTCTGGGACATTCTCTATGAAGACGGCAACGCTCTTGGGAGCCCTTAATCCTGCAGCTGCAGACATCCAAACCTCTGAGGTTCTCAAACCCTCTGGGTACCGGTTCCCGTCACCTGAGATTTACATGTCAGCAATTCTAGGACATTTCATTTAGCCACCAGTGTCATGATAGGCAAAAATGAATCCATTGCACATACAGTGGTTCTGATTGCCTCTGAGTTACCAAATTCCAATTCAGGACACATTCACACAAACTACTAAACTCTATCAGGACCATTAGCCTTGTTCTTTCGTTATGTAATTGCCTTTTCAAAAGAGCTTTTGGTTGGAAATAATGCTTTAAGACTCAAAGGTATACTCGTTTACCTCCACTAAGCAGAACACAGGACCTCAAGCACTGGTAGAGAGCCTTTGTTAATTAATAAGAGGGTAATTCTTCTGATGCAGAGCACACAAAAAAGTGTTTGAGGCTTAGTATGTATCACAGTGTAGGTCAACATGTTAAATTGACAGGCTGTTCAGTGCTGCTTTGTAGAGGGAAGAGTTCCTAAATCACGTGAGTATAGGCACACAGAACGGTGCCGTCAGAGACTTGCACAGTGTATGGAGACACTAGGAATTTGCTTCCTGTTCACTCAAAGGGGAAGAGTATCACTCATCAGTATTGTGGCAAATGAAAAATTTCAAACTGCTTATGGTTAAGAACACAAACGCTGGAGTTTAAACACATGGATCTTAGTGCCACCTGCACTCCCTTTCTAGCTGTGTGACTTTCAGCAAGTTATTTAAGCTTGCTGTGGCACATTTCATCATCTGTAAAATAGGGGTAACACAAGTGTAAGTATTGTAACTGTCAAGGTGCAAGTCTCAAAAGTAAATAAATAAATAAGAACTTTTTCATGTTTTTCTTGGCTGGAAGTGTAGCTTAGTGGTAGAGCAATTGCTTAGTACATGTGAGGCCCTCAGTTCATTCCCCAGCACACATACAAAAATAGAAAGTTATTTAATACATTTGTGAAGAAATCGTAAAACAGATGGAAAGGAATATTAAAGTATAATGTCAAATTGGCTCTAATATTTCCTAGTTTAACTTTCAATAGAGGTATAAAAACACATCACCATTAGAGTTCATAATATCTCCACGTTATCAAATCATAGGAACTTATAAATTTCTGTAGGGAAAATTCTAATTTTAAAAGTCCATAAACAAGTTGCACATTTATCAGGTTTTTTTTTTTTTTTTTATTAGCTAAATAGTTACATCCTCATTGTAGCTCATATAAGCTTACTGGAAAATTATCTGAGATGAAATTTTTAAAAATCGGGCAATAGCCATTTTAATTTAGCTCCAAATTTTCATATCTCTTTCTTGAGTTTTGCTTAAATTCAAGTTTTAAAAGAACTTGGAAAAGTGCTTGGCACAGTGTTTAATAAAATATCCAATACAAGAAGATACAGCTTATGGAATCTGTGCTTCTTCAAAAGGCTTACATCATATGCCTACAATAATTTTTTTTGCAATACTTCAGGGATGATTGGTTGTGAACTTCATTTCATAATGAAATATTTGGTTCAGAGGTAATATCTTTATGTTCTAAGAAATTTTATTTATACAGCAGCTTTAGGCTATGCTTAACTTCTCATTTAAAATACTATGTGTACACATAATTTAATTCTTAAAAGGTTGTTAAACAGAATTTTCACATTTTTCTTGTGTTTAAGTTTTTCTTAATGGAGTTTTCCAGAAGGAAAAAAATCAAGCAGTCAGATAGAAGAGAGAAATAGAGGAAAGAAATATTTAAACCAGTTAAATGTTTTTGTTTTTGTTCATTTTTTTCCTTTGAGGTAGGGGTGCTGGGAATCGAACTCAGGGCCTTGTGCTTGCGAGGTGAGCGCTCTGGCACTGAGCTAAATCCCCAACCCCCCTGATTCAAATGGTTTAATATGGCAATTAATGAAATGATTGTCAAAACGGCTAAGTACCTTCCTGTTTTATTTCCAAAATATCTGGACACTATCATATAAGAATATTTTTTTGTTTTTCTGCCCACTGTGCAAACTTAGAAAAAACCAGAGATATTTGCAATGTCAGACTATAATCATAATCCATTAAAACAATATATAGACTTTTGCTGCTTAAAATGTTCCAAACTCTTTTTTTAACTTCGCCATTGAAGATGATATTTGTTTAATATTAGAAAAGGATTATGCCACAACCACTTAATCAAAGTCTTGTTTCGTGTCAGTATCTATTCAATTTTGCATATCCCCAGCTTGATGGAAACTAACTACCTCACAGCACTCTATAAATATTTATACTGTAATTCACTATTGATACCCTACAAACGTTTTACTATAGCTTCCTAATGTCTGCAGCATGACAGTTCTGGGTGGGGCTGAACCGTCATTTTAATTTGTTTCTATAAGATATGCTTCGTACATAAAAAAAAAAAAAATGCCAGTGCTAGCATTTGATTGAGGTAATCACAACCAACACAAGATAAAAGCAAAATATGTGAAAAAAGGCCTGAAAATGCTTATGGCAATATTTCAAAATGGAAATTCAATGTTCCTGTTCTATTAGAATCTCACACTTATTGATATTGCAACCTCTAATATTCAGATGAGCTCATTTGGGTCTCAGACCTCACTAGAATATAGGAAATACTTCTAAGTTTCCACTCAGCAGATCAGGGAGCTAAGCAGCTCAGAGAGACCAATGACGTAATCAAAGGCACACAGCTAGCTGGGATTCAAAGTGCTTCTGGTGCTCATCACAGAGAGCTTAGAGTCTTGGCACAAGAATATCTTCCTTTACTGATCTCACTTGCCTTAGACACATACTAAAAGCCTCACTTACAATAGCTGTATACATTTATACTGGCTACCACTAAAAATAAAGTCACCCTAATATATGCCTAGTGTTAGTGTTTTTTTTTTTTTAGTTTTTATTACATCTACTTTTTGTTTTCAGACTATCAATTCAGTGAACCAGGACTAATGTCCTGAAAAGCAAGATAAATAGTTTTAAATCTCAAGACATCAATTAATGGATAAATTTGGAGTCAAGACAGGAAGCAACCTGCCAAAGGAATAGAAAATATCAATGTGGGAACCAGACCTGTAGATGTTTTGGTTTTAAATCTGGTCTCCAACAGTTGTGTGACTATCAATAAATTAGCCTTTCTGAACATCAATATTAAATGAGCTAATGCAATAAAAATCCTTAGTAAAAACATAGTACAGAGTAATTTTCCAGTAAATTAAGTGATGAGCAATCCTTGCACAAAAAAAATTTCTTCTCATGCTATTAGCATTTATAACAAGAAATGCTTCAAGAATAAAAGCAGTTTTGTATTACTATCATTACTAAAGACCCGTTTACCACATTAGGAAAAAAGGAATGGTGAAAACTGACCAATAGCGGTAAACTTTCTAGCATGTATATTGTCCTTTATAAAGCCCAAAGTCGTATGACCCACTCAAAAGTTCTATGAATTTAATTCATAATTTATCATTATCACAGTTGTCATTTCTGTACTTAAAATTAATGAACTAAGTATACAAGGATGTTAAGTACTAACAAGTTCAAATTCTAGAACTCAATAAACAATGAATCCATATTCTTTCTTCCCACTAAATCGGTCCCCATGTTCTCACTTTGCTATTTGCATGGGGGTGCTGGGGACCGAACTCAGGGAGCTAAATCCCCAACCCCTTCACGCTGCTATTTTTTGAGGAGAGTGGATGTGAAACTGGACATGTGTTATGTAACAACAAATAAGCACAACTAAATCACCATCAGTTAGTCTTTTTTAAAGCTCCAGCCTATAACAAAACAGGTGCATATGAAGCCAAATGTATTAATCTGCTTCCCTCTTGATTTCAATACCATACTTTCAATCATTTTTTAAGATACCAGATGAAGTTGCAGACATCTGTTTGAAAAATATGATTCTCTATTCACACAGCATAATTAAGAGGCAATAGAATTGAAAAGAAAGCAGAATTATTCCCTTCAGCCACTTGTCAAGATGCGATGTAGAAATACGATTATGCAGAACCATAAACATGTTCTACTCCATTCATCCTCCCTTAGTTGATATCTGTTCAGTCAGACTTCCTCGCACCATTTAAAGCTTTAATGGAGTGTACAGTTATATGTGACTTCTTTACAGATTCTTAATCTGCAGCAATCATTTGCTAACAACTCTAAACTCTCGCAAGCCTAGTTTTTGTATTCCCTTGGTATATAACCAGTGCCACATCTTTTAAAAGGCCATAAAACCAACCAAACTCTTTGTTTCTTTTGGAGAAATGTGACACTTGAAATTCTCTATTCTCTCTTTGTTTCTATTTTTATTGATGATATTTTAGAAATTAATCCCCTGGATTGACAGATGAAGAAACTGAAGCTCATAGAGGTAATGCGAACCACACCCACTGGTCCATGGCAGAATCAGAACTGTGACTTGGGTCTGTTGATTTGAAGAGTAATATGTGTTCTGCAATCATATTCCTCAACTTAAAGGAATGAGGAATTAAAAATTTTCATTGAAAGGTTTAGCAGAGCAAAACAAAACAATACAATGACATTGATAGAGAAGGGGTAGACAGTTTTTGGAAAACATATTTTTCAGATAACATGGAAATTTTCAAAAGTAGACAAATAGACAGATAACTGGCTAGAATTGGAATGAAATAAGCCAAAACAAAATGAGGGAACTGTGATTACAGGTGAATATATTCAATTTTTCAATATTGCACATTACTGGTGGCCCAGCGAGTCAGCTAATTACATATAAATAACATTATTTTGTCTGTCCTTATCCAAAGCCTAAGAAAGAATGAGAAAAATAAATCAGTAATAAATAAATAATAACTAAGTGATTCCAAATAGTCAAAATATAACTAATGATGAAAATAGCCTGGCTACATGTACTATTTTTTACAGAAAAAAATACCTTGCCAGAAAATAAGAAACATCAGCCTTGGTTACTAGTGAGTTATGAACAAAAGGTACTCAAAATTTCAAATGCAGAATACAATCACTAGAAGGAAAAGAATACAGGTATATTATAAGGAAGTTTCCAATGTTTATGAGATGTTCACCATTTTGAAATGTTTAATGATTTGACCTGCAACAATACAGGATGCAGTTTATTACATTTATGTAACAGATAATGAAAACAAAGATAACAAAGACAAATAGTTACTTGAACTTTTTGGTAGATGTTTTGAAATCACTTCTACATAATTACAAAAGCAACATTACCCTAAAAAAGAAAAAGGAAAGAACCTTGGTGTCAACCTCTGAGAGGTGACTAAATCTGGGGAAAATAACTGACTACCAGCTCCTCACTAAAAGTATTTTTTGAATGCCAAGAAAGATTACCAAAGATAAGTGCCACGTTGGCAGTCAGAATCTCTAGGAAACCCACATACTCATCTCTTTTCCCACAGTAATTTCCACTAGTTTCTATCTGTCTAAATGCCACTTTCTCAAGCCTCAAGTCCCAACTCTTTGATCACACACACTCACACACACATACACATACAAGTCTATCCTCTGAACTTCCACTGTCTTTTTTAACCTTATGCACATTGAACGTTTTCTTGTACTGTCAATAATAAGTCCATAATCTGGCTTGTAGCAGACCGGAGTCTCTCTATTAGGTCTAAACAATATCGTCTACGTCTTGACATTTCTCCAGTGTTTTATACAAAATAGTTGCTTACTTTGTAATAGAGGGGAAAAAAAATAGAATCCTGGAATTGAACCTGAAATCTGAATATTTGAATTTGAAAAAGGCATTTAAAATCTTTAGATCCAAAAACAGAAATTTAGTTTTTGTTAGTTTTTGTTAGTCAATTTAGTTTATGGTAAAAATAAATTAAGTAATATCTATGAATTGCTTATTAAACTACAAAATTATATCTTCCATCAGAAGCAGATTCCTAATCCTGTGGAAAAAGTATTTAAGCTACAGAGACAAATATACATTGCAGCTTTGGCTTCTGCTATTTACTAGTGGGGTCCTCTCACAAAACTCTATCATCATCTATAAAACTTCTCTTCTCTTCTTCTTTTCTTCTTCTTCTTTTCCTTCCCCTCCTCCTCCTCCTCCTCCTCCTCCTCCTTCTTCCTCTTCTTCTTAATTGAGTCATTTCTTAAACTCTCTACCAGCCTCACAATCTCTAACTGAGAGACGGGAAACCAAAGCAATTATTTATGAGAATTCTAAAAACATTGACCCAAGTTGTTTAATCTCAAAAAGAAAGTATGCAACCTCTTTCATCTAACTTGTGGTGTTACCCAGACTGTTGATGGGGTAAATCATTCTTGAGGCTATTAAGAAAAGGTGCATGTTGGGTCTAGGGACTTAGCTCAGTGGTAGAGTGCTTGCCTAGCAACAACAAGGCCCTGAGTTTGATCCCCTGCACTCCACCCCACAAAAGGAAAGATGCATGTTAAATAAGGACAGTGAGTGAAGAAGACAATGATGTGATGGTAATGGCTGGCAATTTTACATTAATTCCAAAACCTTGAAGTGATTAAAAGATTCATGTTTGATTTGGCCCAATAATTTTCTCCAACTATACATGTACAACATGAACTACATGGAACATACTAGGTACTTTGTATAATCCTTACTGAAGTAAAATCTTAACTAACTCAAAGAAAAGAAGAAAATTATAGCATGTATTAGTCAAATGCTAGTCTATTTATCTACTTTAGAGTATGAAATTTAACAGATGATTTCAAATATTGCTCAATACATAAAAAATAGATAGGTACCATAAGGATGTTATTAATTTCAACCTAAGGCATTGGAGCTCACATTATTTTCCTCTTTCCTCCTCAGTGGTCCTACTTACAAAGCCAATATAATCTGATCATGTTGTCATTGCCCTGAATCCTCCAAAATACATACATTAATCACCCAAAAAATTGATTATTACAATAACTAATATAGTTGAAGTTCCATTTACTAATTTTTGATGCATAGTGTTATTTTGTTGAATATTTCCCATTTTAGTAATTTGCTTCCTTCAACTTAGACTCTCATGAACACTGTTGCAAGGAGATGCACTATTTCTCTATGAAAGACAGAAGTCATATGTAACAGCTCACTCATCCACAATTTCAGAGTGAAAAAATTGTATAATATGAGATTTGCCACCCACTTGTCCCAAAGAAGTACTTTAAAGCATAACTAATAAATCACTCCAAGAACTTTTAACACAATACACTATGCATATGCTCAAAAGAATGAATGAAAGAATGCTGGAATTCCTTCAAATTTGAAATGATGTTATACCCCAAATATTTCTATTCAGTAAAGACAATAGGTACTTAGGAAAGTTGTTTCATGTTTAAAGATGTAATGAAGACAATCACTTTCATAACTTTTCCCATTATTAATAATATTTGCTATGACTTAGGCCCGAAATGTCCTCCCAAAGCACATGTCCCCATTGTCTTGCTTTCCAGTAGCGCAGTGTTCAGAGATGGGATCTTTCACAAGGTGATGGGATCGTGCTTACTCCCCGATGCGCTTCCCACCATGATGTTCTGCCTCACGGCGGGCCAGAAGCAACAGAGTCAAACAGCCATGGACTGAAACCCAACCTTTCTTCCTTCAATGCCTCCCAGGTATTTTGTCAAAGCTACAAAAAACTAACACAGTATTACTAAATAAAATTTTGTGAGAATTCAGTGTTTCAATCTCAAAGACACAAAAAGAGGACAGAAAAATACTGATTTTACCACTAATGTGTAATCTTCTCCAATTCTGTATTCTAATGACCATGATTACATCTGTCCTAAAGGATCTTGACAGATGAGACATTTCCTACCTTTCCAAGTTTCCAAGAAAGAGGCAGGTGTCTGGGCAGCTTCTTCTCTCCATATCTCAGACAACATCTCTGGATCTAGCAGCTCATCAAGCACTTTCAAAAAATCTTAAATTTTCACATCTGAATCCTACTACTGCAAGCAGCGACTTTGCATGATTTAGTGCTAGAAATGCTTGAGGAATGTTTCTATGTTTTAGCTCGAAAATGCGTGGAAGAAGGATGCTGGTAGAAAAACTGTTAAGTCACTCTCTGTCCCTGTAGCTCATCTTTAGTCAGCTTTGAAAGTCTATCGACCTACACTTGAAATTGCTCTCAAATTCTTCCCCTTCATTTACTTTCTAATTATCTCTGACCCGAATTATTACAAAAGTGCTGTAAAACTTGAAAATCTCCCTTCCTCCTTCAAGCAGCTCTGCACGCTACCTCTGGAGTCATTAGGCTGCAGCCTTGGTCAGTGCATGATTGGAGAGAACGGGGTGGCCAGGGGACCATAATTCTATTGCTGACAGGCAGGCAGGTTTAGATAATCACTCTTCCTGGTAGACAGGAAGGGAAATCAAAAGAAAACAGACGGCCATTATTATAGTAACTCACTCTAAGAAATGTTTCTTTAAGTATCTTGCATATGAAGCCCGATTATTTCCCAATCGACCATCAAAATCAAAGGCTGTATTTTCTGACTGATATAACTAAAATAGGCTGAAGTAAAGTAAACCAAACAGAAAAACAACCAACTCTTTTTTTGTAGTATAATCTGACAAGACATATTTTTCTTTTTAGGCCATAGCCTCGGTCTTAGTTCCAGATACCCACATACATCTGCCAGTGTGAGGACTATGCTTGAACATCTTACAAGCGGCCCAAATTTAACATGGACAAAGATAAACTTTTGAAGTTCCCCTTCAGATAGTCTCCAAAGATTGGCTTATCTAACTTTTAGTGTAAGTCCCTTCTGTCCTCCCGCTTGAATTATTTTTGGCAACTGAATCTCTCATGTGCCTTTCATGAAAGTCCTCATGGATTCCCATAAAATATCTAGATTCAAACCACTTTCCTCCATCACTCCAGCCACAATCTCAGGACAAGACACCATCTTTTCTAAAGTAAACTCTTGCAACAACCTCATTACTGTACCTCTGCTTCTATTTTTGCCCCTCTAATCTGCTCTCCACAGTGCAGCAGAATAAAGTTTTTACAGAATAAATTGGATCATATCTCTCACTTGCTCAAACTCATTCTCTCTGAACTGAGAATGAAATAAAACTTCTTAAAGCAGTTTCCAATCTCTGCTTCATCCAGCTATTCTTTTCCTCTCCAGTGTCATGTTATGCCTAGAGTTTCAGATAAACAGGAGCTCCCAGACTTATCATTAAAATATCATCCATTGTTTATCTAAAATTCTAATTTAACTGAGTGCTGCATATTTTATCTGACGAAGCTAGACATGACACTCTCTGATTTGCTCCTAATATGCCAGCCACAGTAGCCATTATAGTTTCCTTCTGAGGTGTAGTCTTGCCTGTTGCAATGACTGCTTTGCTTCTCAGCACAAATATTCCTCCACCCAAGTTATTCCAATCTAGCTACAACTCCTCTTTCCAGATTTACCTTACATGCTATACTTTAAGAGAGCCATCTACTATGTCAACCTGAATGAGGTTATGTCATTAAACTATTATAATAACTCCTTACTTTCTTCTTTTTCCCCTATTATAGTTTTATGTACATGTTTATTCACATTGGCCTATGTATGGTTTACTGCTATATCCTCAATACTATTAAAAGCCAAGAATCCAATAGAATTTCATATATTCATGAAAGGTAGAAGGAAGTCAGGAAGGAAAGAAGGGAGGAAAGTAGAGAGGGAGGAAGGAAGAGAGGGAAGAAGGGAAAGAGGAAGGGAGCAAATGGTAGGGGAGGGAAGGGAGAGACAGATGGTCTTCTCTTTAATACGAGCCTTTATTCTCGGTCTGCTACCTATGCAACTTTCTGTTCTATAGTTTAACTTCTTATGCATTTACCTCTTTGGGTAAATGCACCTGTCATTAAACCATACATAACATTATGTCGTTCAGTCTTACAGATCTGTTCCTCACTGTAAATTAAGGTAATAGCACAGTGACTTGTGAATTTAGGTCTTATAATTAAAGTCCATCAGTCATTTCATTTTAACGTCTAACCCGATTCCAAGTTGCTTCCATTCCCCTCACATCACCATGGGAGGAGCACTTTGCAGACTCTGGTTCTTTCTATTCTCTGATTCCCTCTGTAATCTTAATCCAACACCAAAGAAATCTAACCAGTGATAGCACCAGACATGAAGATTAACTTCTACTCTTTCTTCACATTAATTGCTAGTTTCACATTAATTTGATAAACGTTCTTTAGTTCCACTCCAGAGCAGGACAGCACAGTAAAAACTTAATGTGTTTTAGAATCAGAGACCCATATTTTTAATCTAGTCATAGTAAACCCGTGAATTTGGAAAAAATTCTGGAACCCTCTGAGTGTCCTCATTTGACTAGTCGCACCTACTTCATGGGACTATTATGTTGACTACATGCAACTGTCTTCCCCAGTTTAAAACTACGGATCTAAAATCCCAAATCCAAGCCCTTATACCATCTTCATACTACTGAGTCCACCAGCCTCATTAAATGCTACCTCCCTTCCTCTACAGCAGGGATATACATTCAAACGATTGCAGTAGCCAGACAGATTGTGCAAAGAATGTATCTGAGGATATGTAAATGAAAACAGGAAGTGGTGAGGACATTGGTGTACTAGATAACATAGGCCTCATCTAAAGACATTAGCTCCTACTCTGCCTAGGCAATTTCACCACGTGGGGAATAGACCCAGTGTTCTCATTTCATCATATTTTCTAACAGAGGCAAGAACTCGAAAATTTGTATATGAAAACCTTAATGTTAAAAAATTAGGCACCAAGGAAAATAACCTTAAAACTGGGTGCAGAATCATCAGTCTAGTTGGCCAGTGAGGATAGTATTTGATTTAACTTTTCTATATACTGATAAGGACATAACAAGGACAAAATTACAACAGAGTATATGTAACTAGGATAAAGAATAATAAATATAGAGCCTCTGAAGAATGTAAGTGGGGCATAATAATTAAGGTGGTAAACTAATATTTTCACACATGAATCCTAGTCTTAATTCATTTTCTGTAGTTAATTCTGTACATTCCATAGTAAAAGAATTGGTTAGAAAAGCAGATGTTATATCATACTGACCTCAGCCCCTCACCACCTTCTGTCATCCCCAGGTCTTTGTCAATTTACGGGAGGAAGCGGACCTGACCATTTCTTCGACCCTGAGAGCACAGAGCACACAGGCTGGCTGATGGACAGAGAACCCCTCAAGCATCCCAGTCTTTTCTTGGGAGGATGAGCATGTGGGCTCTCACGTTACCAGTTAGCAACCACAAATCAGACTTCCTAAGCACTGTGAAAAATAAATGAGGATTCTGGGGACACTGTTTTGTTATTCCTTTGCTTTTTGCTTCTTTAATATCCAGATTCAGAAATAAATGGGCCTCCTAAACTTCAGGACTTTCTTCTAGAAAGAAGAATTAATGTTGTTAGAAAACAAATCTTGTGCTGACTCCACTAGTAGAAAAGCAGAGATTGCCGCAGCCAAAGAAAAATCTGTCCAAATTTATGGCCTTTGGTTAATTCCTTCAGAATAGCTTTGTAGTAGATGTATCCCTGGAGACCTTCCTGGGTCATTTTTCCTTTACCTTACGTTTGTATATTTTCGGCAAATGAAATAACCAGTAGATTTGAATAAATAGGTTTTTTAAAACAGAGAAAAAAGAATAGCAATGATAAATTGTGCATGGGGGAAATGGTAAAAAGCAAAAAACTTCAATTGGCTAAGAGTGGCATCTTTCAAACCCAGTAAGTCAGAGCCTTCGATTCTTCAATAGCTCAAGGGACTTTTGGTCAGTAAATTTAACAGACTGGAAGGGAGTCCAGGCTTCAGCACAGTATGTAAATGAAAGTTCAGCAAGCCGAGTTCTTCTCAACCCTGGCAGAGTTAATGGAGGGGAAATAACATGTGTGGGGAGGCTTGTTGCGGGGTAAGGTTTTCTTTTTTTTCTTCTTCTTCTTCTTCTTCTTCTATTTTTGTTTCTTTTCTATTTAACTTAAGTGAAAATAACTAGATAATCTTGGTTTTTAGCGATGTACCAAGCTGGAAGGATTTCTTTTTTAAAGAAAAAAAGTCTTTGTATATGAAAGTCATTGATAGGCCATGAGTTGAGTATTTCACATTGCAGCTAGAGATGATTTTTGGAAAAAGTATGTAGCCACATAAACACAAGGAAACACTAACTGAAATGCAGTTTATAATGTGGATCTGGTTTACAAATTTCCAAAGTTGATGATAAGAACTAACTAAAATCTCCCAATCTGTCACCAGAAATATCTGTTGATGAAGCAAAACTGGGTTTGTTGGACTTGCACAACCACCAGCTTAACAGGCTCAATACTGTGTCTCAAAATGTGGAGCCCAGAAGAGCTATCAATGGGCCCAGGCTATAAGACTTGAAGGCAAATCTTCCAATCAGAGAAAGGTTTGAATTGGGCAAAAATTGCGACAAATGAAGTTTGGACTGGAGGTACTACAATGCCAGAGACTTGAAACAAGCTTTCAGGATCGAATTATGTGCTTTTTAAAGTTGCATCACAACGTTGTATTTTAAGGGAAAGTGTTTCCTGGAGCAAGTACCTAAGTTATTTTTTCCAAGCTCCAGCATTCTTTTGCACAGAAACTAGAAATTCTGTTTGGTCACAGAAATGTTAGCACACAGATATAAAATTATGTTGCTGCAGCTTCACTTCCCAAAAATGTACACATCTTATTTCTACAAAATGCCCATAGTAGAAATCTGAACTATTTTTACATTGAATGTCCCTGACTTTTAGATACCTCGATGAAATGTTTTTAAACACATAAAGGACATCTTGTCTCTTTATTCAGTGTTCTTCTTGCTGTACCACTTAAGATACTTAAGGGCTCTTAGTCTTTAAGATTGAACTCATTGAAAATTAAACATAGCCCTTAATTCTTATCATATCACTTCTTTATGAATCATCTAAATGATTATCTACCTAGTCTACCAAACACAGTACCAAAAAAAGAAAGCTTGTTTACTGAAATAGGGAAATTTTTCTTATTATTAATTGTATGAAGGTCATATTTATGCTATAGAGTCTCCCCTTACCCAGTTTAACAGATTAATTTGGTGTTTCTCTGAAAAGGAAAAATTTATCACCAGAAAAGATACTTGGAGAGTACCTACTTCAAAGTATTTTATTTTAAATATGAGAAGATAAATAAAAATGAGGAAAGAGGGGCACCTGTCCAAAGGCATATAGATACTCAGTTTCTATTAAATGCCATTTTTAGGGCACTTTAATATGTGAGAGTCTAATTACCCTCCCTCAGGTTCTATCTTGCTTTTTCTGTTCTTCTCACAAATCTTGTTCTCTGAGGAAAGGCCCTCTCTGCTGCTGGTACTGTCCTATCAGAGTTGTTCTAGTCAGGGGCCCTGGTGACCCATACTTCACATCACCCCCACACACCATCCTATCCCCTGAAATCTCATGAACTACCTCCTGTCCAGGTGCCTCTGCCAGGAAAACACTGATCAGTCTTCACTGGGCACTTAAGACCCTGCCCGATGGATTGGTAGTTCTTTGGAATTCAAACACATCATAGCACAGTTGAGGACAGGTTGGGAACACTGCCAAATATCTATCTCCTTGAGAAGCCGAACATAACTCTGGGAAAAAGAAAAAGCAGCAAGTGTGGCCCAATAACTAGCTACAGTCATCAAAAAAAAAAAAAAAAAAAAAGAGAGAGAGAGCGAAAATCATGATTACACTAGATTTCCCTCACCTGTGGTCACTATAGACATATTTGAAACAGAGCAAAAGCTGAAATAACTGTTATAACTAATGAATAATTTTCAACTACCTTGAGACTAAGACAAACATAGTAATGTGAAAGACCTTTACACATCAGTACTGCAACCTGTAGTACTACTGACAAGAAGACGCATGCCTGATGGTGCTGGCTGAGGCCCCAGAACCCACCCACGGCATTAGCACGACGTTGGACATCGACGGGGCGGGTAACTCATCAGCACCCATCGCCAACAAGATCTGTGAGAGAAGAGGATTACATTGCACCACAACCAAGAAAATTGGCTCACAGACAAACAAAAAATGCTTACTGGGCTAGATGTTGGAAGTCCTAGAGCTTTCAGAAGGGCAAGCCGGACTGACGTCTGGAACAGTGGTATTGATTAGTTTTCCCTGGGGCTCTCGGCTTGAGGAAATAGAAGCTACAATGTGATTTCTTGCTTATTGCTGTAGCTTGAATCCTAATCAATGTATTAAACTTTTGCAAGTCTTCTAGTCAGGCAATTCCTTTGTCCCATTTGTTTTCCATTTCCATTCTGTTTATGTCCATTCAATCACAAATACAGAATCAATTATTTTATTGAATGTAATTAAGATACCTCTTCACTTATGCAAAGGAACTAAAGAGGATATGCAATTATGGTAAATATTGATTATGGGGAATATTCATTCTTTAAACTATATGTTGGTATACTCTATTTCTCCTAAAAGGACCGCTCAGTTTGACAGACGTGCGGTATATAACTGTCGCAAATGTCATCATTAGATGAAAAATAATTACCTTTACTCTTTACTTCAAGAAATTACCTTAACCCAATTTATCTGGGCAAAAGTTTGCTCATCAGAGCACTGTCTCTTCTGTCAGGACCACAGTTGCTTATCTGGGCAAAGAACTTACTTAGGCACAAAAGTGTATTTGCCAAGACATTTGTCACACTGCCTACCAGTCAAAAAATTTACCTCACGAACTTGGTCCAATCCCAATCTGTTATTGAAAATTCTCTGCACACAGATATGAAATCTGTACAATTGTTATTCTTCGATACTTCTCTTCTGAGAAACTACTAAGACCTTATAAAATAGTATCCTGCCTTATAGCAGTGGGATTGATAAAGTTAACTTTGCTTGATTGGCATGTTTTCATGGAGATTCAGGGAGTGAGGGACAGATAATCTTGGTTATATCACTGAGATCTGGGTGAGATGCCATTGCTACCTCCCCATCCAGCAGTACAGCGCCATACTTTTGGCTCAGAAAAAGGATAATCCTAGCCAGGAGTCGTGTGGTATGCCTGTAATCCGAGCACGTGGGAGACTGAGGCAAGAGGATCGCAAGTTCAAGAGCAGCCTGGGCAACTCAAAAAGAGCCTGTCTCAAAATAAAAATGGACTGTGGCTCAAGGCAAAAATCCTGGGTTCAATTTATACTACTGCAAAAAAAAAAAAAAAAAAGAGAGAGAGAGAGAAGGGGGAGGAGGGAAAGGGAGAAAGAGACATGGAAGGAAGGAAGGAAGGAAAGAAAAGGAAAACAGCATTCTCTTCTCAACCCTCTTGATCTTCAGAATGAAGATGTTGGATTGGGGCTCTTAAATCTTTTCCTAGAGCCCCAAATTCAGAGTTTATCTCTTAGTAATGAGCTCTTTTTAGAAATCCTCATCTTCTCAAATTTTAAAATATGTTTCTTTGAAATCTGCTTAGTTATTGATAACACTGTTGATTAACTAACTTTATCTGTTGTTGTGGTCTTTCATGGTAAGTTTCTACACAGAGATTCATATGGAAGAGAACAGATGGCGAACCCATTTTGAGCACACGCCAAAGGTTCACAAGGTCAGAAAGACTCATCGCTCTTCTGTCCTTGCAGAACAAACATTGCCCTGAGGAACATCAACATCTCACAGGAATTTTCTTCCATCTTGCCTTGTCCGATTCATAAAACTGTAGTTCTGAAAGAGATATCTTTTCAAAGCAGGCCATCTACAAAGAAGTGCCTATTTATTAATCTCTAGGTGCTCTCTCGGGTAGACTCCTTAGGTTGGTGCCCATGTACACAACATGCCATAACAACTTATTCTATTAATCAGCAAGTTCATCAAAAGAGGGACAGTCTCGGGTTCATCTCAGTGTAAGCTGATTCCTCCTCTGGGTCAGATACTTGTGTCTTACATGGTTTTGCCCTATAAATGAAATTCCAGTGTTTACCTTTCTAAATGGCACACATACGTAGTGGATATTAAGGAAATTGGTGGGAGAAGGGTGCTGGGGATTGAACTCAGGGCCTTGAACTTGCTAAGCAAGTGCTCTGCCACTGAGCCATATCCCTGACCAGAAAAAATTTTACTATTAACAAATCTGTTGTTATGAGAGACATCTTAGAACAAATATAGTGTTAAACTGAAAATATTCAGCAAATGAATCCTACTTTGTAAGAAGATATTCCTCCAAATAAATACAAATTCAGAAATTGTGTCCTAAAAGAGTTCTTGACCAAGAAACATGAAAATTGTAAAACAGATGCAAACTTAGCTATTTCAGATTCCCCAAATCATCGCTTGTTCCTGATAGCCTTATTCTACTTAACCTTTTCTCTCCTGCACTTCTCCCCTACCCTTTACTCCCATCTTTCTTTGTGATCTAGTTCTTTCCATTCGGAGCAGCCAATAACCCCAAACTGCAATTGCCTCTTAAAGTTAAATTCAGTTTAAAACAGAAGCATTGTGTCATTGGCGTGCACAATCAATATCAATATGAGTTGTTATTCAGACATTATTACTATCATGTTTTCTAAGCAATAAGACACTTTTAAAGAAAAAATCCTCATTCTTCATGGTTTTGTATCTTTAACTTCATTTTCCCTCAGATTTTTGAAAAGTAGCCTCAAATTTTCATTTTGTCTGTATTCCTCAAATTATATAGCCAAACCCTATGCTATAGTTCAAAGTATAACAGGAAAATAAGTTGTCACAGAATCCAAAAAATTTCTCACTTGCCATTTTCATAAAACTGGACACGATACAAATCAAAACAGATCACTTGAAATATTCATTTCTAAAAGAGGAATGTGTGCTGTCTTAGGAGAAGAGTGCTGTATTTAGATTCATACAAACCTCTGCATCTTAACTATTAGGAGAAAAGATCTGGAAAAAAATTGCTGAAATTGACAGATTTTATTTATACTTCGTGTGATGGTTAATTTGATGTGCCAACTTCCTCAAGTTACAGGGTGCACAGACATTTGTCAGCTAATATTCTGGGCATTTCTGGAAAGTGTTTCTGGATGAGATTACCATTTAAACCCAGTAGGTTTAGTGAAGCAAACTGTCTTTGTCAAGGTGGGCGTGCCTCAGCCGTGAGTGACTCCAATTTTCCAGGAATTTACTGCTAAAAGTGGTATTAGAGTAACACTTTTTATGAAAGCCAGTTTTTATTCAAACAAAGAATGTGTCCATTTATCACAGTGAGGAAAAGATAGATTTGGATAAATTTGTTAAAATAAGTACAGGGAAGAACAATCCATTGCACTCTTCATCTAAAGACAAAGAAAAAATAACATTGGGGTGTTTTATGTTTAGTGAGAAATAAAGCTAAAAATAAAAAGCAGATAAATCTTTCCAAGCTAGAGCTGTGACTTGCTCACAGGTGGAAACCAAAGTGTACCACAGAGCCCGGTCTTCTTGTGCCCACAAGCATGATGGACCACCCACCTGCTGTACTCTGCCAAGAACCATTTGTTTCCCTGTGCTAACAGAGGACATTCCCACAGTAAGACAAGTAGTTCTGTCATGGTGAGTGAGGAGAAGAAAAGATACATCAACTATTTTGGGTGTTCTCCGTGCAGTACTATCCAGTGTTTAGAAACCACAAATTGATTCATGCTCAGCAACATGGAAAACTGTTAGAAATAATGTGAGACAAAAATAATGAACAAGATGAAGACTTTTAAAGCAATACTATTTATAGAAATTGATAATAAATACATTTAAAATTTCATATTTTATAAATATAAAAATTCAAAATATCAAGGGAGAGAAATATGGGCAAATAATAAGGATAAAACCAATTAAATGCATAATGAAATGAGAAGGATATGCATAGGTCAAAGACAGTAGTTACTATGAAGAAAGGACTAGAATTCAATGCACTCTTTATACCAAAATAGACCCTTAAAAAAATAGGCATAACGGAGATGGAATGAAGGATATCAGCCGACTAAATGGCCAGCAGGTCAAAATGGGGACAAATGTAATGATGTCCATAGTTTGAAGTCTGTCATAGGGAAAAAGTGACCCTACAATGTGCGGACTTTATGGAAAAGCAAATGAAAATCAGGTTAGAAGGGCAGAGAATGAAAGTGAAATAAATGCAACAAGATGGAGTGTGAATGTAGTGTAAAAAGAGAGTCCAGCCAACGGGAATTTAGACAGGAGCAAAAATAATATAAAAAGCAGTGGAAAGAGAAAGTACATGAGAAAATTTTTTGCAAAAATTAAAAAGTATTTGCAGTTAAAAAAACAAAGCGAGAGAAAGTTGAAATAGTTGTAAGATGATTTACAAATATCATGGGCTAGCTGCAATATCCATCCATAGATAGAGGCATTTAGTGGTTTTGCAAGATTCTCAAAGAGGTACAATATAATGAAAGATTATGGATCCCCTTCCCATGTGAAAAAATGCAAAATGAAAAAAAGGAGCGAGGGTGATATTAAAAAAAAAAAAGATTAGGGATAGCAGAGCAGTTTTTGTTTTCTGTTGTTCTGTTTGATTTGGTCATTTTAATTCCAACCAAGACTTTAAAGTGGACAAGGAACTTAATAGTTTTCAAATTTAGCAGGGATCAGAATCACTTTGGACCTGTTAAAGCACAGATTTCTGAGCTTTATCTTCACAGCTTCTAATTCAGATGGTCAGTGCCGTGGGCTAAGAATTTGGCTGCTAAATTTCCAATGATGCTTATGTAACTCATAGGACCACTCTGAGGGAACTACTCGTCTCAACAATGTTAAGAATAACTGGTCTATGTGGGTGTAAAATAACTAGCTGAGAGCATTGCGTTTTTCCTAGGAAAGCTCTTCCGTAGAAAAGGCCTTTTCTTGGACCAGAAGCTCACATTCTTAAAAATGGGGACTTTGTACTGCTGGCTTCTTTTGAAAGAACAAGTTAAAAGCCAATCAGAAAAGGTGGTATTCAGAGAAATCTTAGCAGTAGTTGCCAGAGTAAGAAGGAATTTGAAAATTATTCTCAAGCTTGAGGCCAGGACTTGAGCTACACTGCAAAGAGTCGGAAGGATACCGGATACTGGGGCATAAACCAGAAAGTCTTAATAACATGACCCATTTTGACACAGAATGGTGGTCAAGAGTATATTTTTAAGGATTAGTTGATCTACATTCAGATTTTGTAATTAGTAATGACTGTCCTGTAGGCAAGTTATTCAGAATTTTTTATCTCAGTTTCCTTATTTTAAAATGAGGATTATCACATACAACTATATTAATCAAAAAAGGTAATTTTTTGTAACAATCCACTCCAAAATTTCAGTGGTTTGGCACAATACATTCATTTCCTGCTGGAAGACATTTCAATGTAGCTTTTCCTGGTTGGAAGAACCTTTAAGGCAACCTCCGAGCAGGGACTAAAAGACTCAAGCAGATTGTTTTGCGGATTCCATACTGCGTGACTTCAACGTTGCCTTGAAGTCATTTCAATGACAGATGAGGAGGCACATGGAATGAAGCAAAACTACAGTGCCTTATGCAACAATACTTAGTCCCTTGAAGGCCAAAGGAATGCTCATTACTCTCACCGAATTCTTAATAACAAATACTAGTGACATGAGCACACCTAGATACAAAAGGAAATGGAACGTGTAGTCTCCGAAGTTTCTGAGCAAAATCTACATTAGGAAAGGTGAGCACAAATTATTTTGTCAACTAAGCATCTCTTTTACTTTAGCTCTAAGAATTATTTAAAATAGTGAAATAAACTACTAAATACGAAGTGCTCAAGACATAGAAACAACTACCATCATCTTCATCTGCTGGTTCTTCAAAGGGCCCGTGTCTATGGCCAGCCACGGATGCACTGGAAGACTTCATGGCATAATTCTTACCTAAAAACTATTCAACAACTCTTTTTGAAGAGAATTGCTTATCAAAGCAAAGCCCAATCTTTATAACCTTTTATTACTTTTCTAGGGGCTGGGGAATTAGCTCAGTGGTTAGAGTGCTTGCCCAGTAAGTGCAAGGCCCTGAGTTGAATCCTCAGCACCAAAATAAATAAATAAATAAATAAATAAATAAATAAATAAATAAATAAATAAATAAAAACATATTACTAGGAGGGAGAAGAACATCATTATCCGCATGTACTAAGCACCTAGTTTCAACAATTACCAACATTTTTTTCTATTCCTTCAATGTTTATTTGAATAAAATGCTAATTATGGTATAATTTCACCTGTACTTGCTTCATTATTATCACTTATAAATAATGGCATAGACTAAACTAAATTTATACTAATTTCTTAGCAACATCAGATTCCCATGCCATATACTTAGTTCCCGATTATGTGCAAAATATTCTTTTATAGTTAATTAGAATCAGAATTCAAGCAAGTTCTCCACATTCCATTTGGTTGACTTGATTCTTAAGTCTTTTTTGTGGATGTTGTTATTTCCTACTACCCACTTTTTTTCTCATTTTGAGGGGAATTTATTTGCTAAAGAAAGTGAAGAATTTGTCCTGTATAAATCCCCATAGATCTGGATGCTTGCTTCCGTGTGGTATAATTTAACATGACACCTTGTTTCCTATATTTCATGTAATAGCAGTAGGTGTATTCTAGAGGTTTGATTAGAGTTGAGATGCATTCTTTTTGGCAAGAATACTACATGGATTTTGTTGTGTCCTTTTGAGCAAATCATTTCAGGAGGCACATACACTCTAATCGATCCATTTGATGATGTTGCAATTAGTCAATAGATTCAGTTGTTGTGAGCCAGGTCTTTCTTTAACAAACTTCTCATCAAGGTGCTATGTAATGATTTTAATATCCATTGATAAACAATGCCCACATCCATGCAATGATAGTGATTTTTAAATGCTACTATCTACATTGAATAGTTGAAATTATTCTGTAAAGAACTTCTTACTCCTTTCAATCTGAAGGTGATCAGCTCTTAAGAGTAAATTTTGTCTGACAAGAATCTCAACATTCCAAATCAATTATGGTTAATATTTACAAGGTCTGTATTTTCCCAGCTTTTACTTTCATCTTAGTGGTAGTCTTTGAATCTATAGTATGTCTCTTGTAGACGAACTATAGTTGTATGTTTTCATCTGATGATGTCTGGATTAGATTTGGGTACTTAACCAGTTCAACATTTATTTGACTATCGGTATGGTTGGATTTACATATATAATTTTGCTATGTGTTATCTAAGTGGATAAGTGTGCTGGTAAGAATGCCTTCAATTCTTACTCCTGTTATCTAAACATTAGTGTTTTTTTTTAACTAATAAGTGCTTCTCAGTTTGTCTTAAATTAGTGGCCAATTCCTCGGGCTCAGAAAATGTTCTGGGTTTTGTTTTGGTTTTTTTTTTTTGGTAAGTTTCTATATTTATGGTTGCTTCTTGAAGATATAATATGGTGCCTTCTTCATTCTATCAGGCCTGAAATCCCCAACATAAGGTTTTTGCAATCGTTAAGGAATAAAATAAAGAGAGTCTAAACTTGGGATGAGTATCAATAAAGATCATAAGGTATATTTCATAAATATTTAAAAGGCAAAATAGACAAAACATAAAGGACAAATACATTTGGGAAGTGATGCAAAGCAGATGTGGAGATGAGTTTTGGGTCAATACAATATAATTATTAAAATTGTAAATTTAAATTTTAATTCAGTCCCTTTGGGGCAAGTGGTCTTCCTAGGCCTCAGTTTACTTATCTGGAAAACAAGAATAATAGTTATTCTAGTGTGAGGATTTACTACAGTGGTGCATATATCTTGTTTACATAGTGCCTCATATCTTGCAATTTTTCAAAATTTTGGCTGTGACTTTTATTATTGTTAGGTCATCCTCTGTCCCCATCAGTTTTGTTAAAGTCATTAGCAGTGCCATCGCAAACTGGTCACAGCTTTTTGGGGCATATTCCTTAAGAGCTCTGTAAGAAATGAAGGCACTTCTAAATATTGCTAATCACCAATAAGATAAACTTAAAATGTTAAAAACAATTAAGAAACATACTATTTTTATCCTAAAATCTCTAAATACATAATGTCATAACTGTCATAAAAATACAATTATGATATTTTTAAGAGAAGCTGTCAATTACTTTTAAAATAGCTGTCAAATTTTCTTCCCTATGTAATATATTCCAAAGGGATTTTTAAAATAATGTTTATTTCCACTCCAATTTTCTTCATTCCTTTGGCAAACACTGATTATTTTCCCTAGTGTCCTGAACAGATTGAAATCAATGTGGATTTGAGGTTTATTATTTGATTAGTGCACCTGAATCATTAATGATATGAGCTCAGCCCTTAGAGTAGTTTGAATAAAGAGCTGCTGTCACAAATCATGCAAAGAGAGACCAACAAAACAAACCTTCATTTCTATGCATTAATATTAACTGCTAGTTCATGCCCTAGACCTTATTTTGGTAGAAAAACCAAATGAATTCTAATACACATCAAGATGGTCGTTTTTTGTTTGTTTCTATTCATTTATAATTTATAATTTCTATCTTTCCAAACTATATTTGAAATTCCTTTTAGTACACATAAGACAATAAAAGATAAAGGCAAAAAGAAATTATGAAAGAGATAGCAAAACAAATAGAGATAAATCTACCCAGAATCTACCCAGAGTGAGAGAGTGAACATTCCCCTTAACTTTGACCTTTCTGGCAGCTAAAAGGAAAAATGAAATAATTGATCACATATTCTCACTATCTTATGAAAGAAAATGTGATGTTCTACTGATGACAGAAACTTACATTGTACTAAGTTCTTGGAGCAGAGAATATATCAATTTCATAATATCTAAGACGGAGAATATATCAATTTCATAATATCTTATGTAAGACAATTTTAACATAAAACATCCTTCCTCAGTAATGTGCAATAGATAAAAATATATTCTTCACGTAGTCATTTCTCCATTATTGCTAAATAAAAGCCAAGGAAATACTATTGACTATTATACCCAGAGAATTGATTTAATGATGAAATAAACAAGGTTCCTTTGACTCTCTACACCTAATAGACTCTGTGGACCCTTATCATTCAACAGCAATACTCCCTCCTCACTACTGTGGCTTTCTGGAGACCACCCCTTCCAAGTTACTTTCTTCTTTGATCACTCTTGTTCTATTATAAGCACTTTCTGCTATTATTAACATCTTGCATTTACAAGGTACATTTGTTATAACTAACGAAGCAGTAATAATTTTAGCTGATTAAAATTTTAATTTTTTAAAATTTTATTTCAGTGGTACATTTTAGATATACATAATGATAACATTCTTCATAGGGAATTTGTAACCGTGCATGCTATAACTTGCTGCTTCTTTTTTTCTCATTTGCCTCCCCCTCCCTTCAATCCCCCTTCCCCACCTTATTTACAAAAGCTTTGCTTCCATTTTTTTCTCTTTCTTTTCCTTTTTTTTTATGTCCCTCCATTTCTTTCCTCCTCCCCCTCCCTGTTCCCCTTCCCATTTGAACAATTTCTTCCCTTTTCCCAATATGATTGATTTCAGTCCTTATTTACACTTTTAGTTTCTCAAACCAAAGAAACAACGCAGTATTTAAACATGTGTGTCTGATTTATTCCACTTAAGACTATGGTGTCAAGGTGCATCCATTTTCCATAGAAATGTCTTAAGCTTATCATTCTTTATCGTCAGAATAGTACTCCATTGTATATATAAAAAAAAAAAACACATCTTCTTTATCTAGCCATCATCTGATGGGCATTTGGGCTGTTTCCAAGATTCAGCTATTGCAAACTGTGCCACTATAAACATAGGTGTGCATATATTGCTGTGGTATGATGCTAATTAATGAACCAGTATCAATACATTATTTCCAACTGAAGTCGATAATTTACTTTAAGGTTCACTTTTCATGTTACGCTGTTCTGTGGGTTTGACAAATCCATAATGTCATATGTCCACTGCTACAGTATACAGAATAGTTTTACCATGCTAACCACCCCAGGATGTGCCTCCTATTAATTCCTCTCTCCAAACTGTACTCTCCTTCCTGCAAGCCCCTGACAACCACAGATCTTCTTACTGTCTCTATTCTTTTATATTTTTCAGAATGTCACAAATTTGGAATCATACAGTATGTAGCTTTTCAGATTGGCTTCTTTCACCTAACAAGCATGCCCTTAAGTTTCCCTCATGTCTTTATATGTCTTGATAACTCATTTCTTTTTAGAATTAAATAAAACCTACCGTATAGATGTATCAGTTTTTCTATTCACTTGTTGAAGGATGTCACCAGCAATTGGTATCATGAATTTTATAGAATTTAGACATTCCAGTAAGTATGTATTGGTACATCACTGTTTTATTTGCAACTGCTTCTTGTTCTGATACCGAGTAACTTTTAATATACTGATCTGTCTTCTCCAATGAGGGGTATGTTCAAATTTTTGCCTATTTTTTTTAAATGAGGATGTTTCCTTAATACTGAATTCTTTGAATATTTTGGATATAAGTCTTTTGTGGGATATCTATTTATCAATATTCTTCTTTCAGTATCTGACTACTTATCTTTTCATTCTATTCATATTTGTCTTCTTGTACACCAGAAGTTTCTAATTATAATAAAGTTTACACTATCATTTTTCCTAGATCATGCTTTTAGTATTATAGTTGTTATATCTAAAAGCTATTTCCAAAGTTAGGATCACTTTGATTTTCTTCTTTGTTACTATCTATTTTATAGTTTAATGTTTAACATTTAGGCTTATGAGCCATTTTGAGTTAATTTTTGCAAAAGGTACAAGTTTGAGATTCATTGTTTTTACAAGTCCATTTTTAATTATTCCCTCAACATTTGTTGAAAAAGTCTCATTTAACTGTGTCATTTAAATATTTTTTAACTTTTTAAGAAGTTTGTCTTGATTGTGTTTCTTTTATCAGATTTTCACACGTTTCATCACCAATGAACAGAGTATCATATCACAAAAATGACTGAGTTCCACTTTCTACCTAAGCCACTAGTGATGTTTTCTTCTGTGAATTTGTGGTCGACTTTAACATGCTGCTTAAAAACTGAACAAAAATTGAAATGACCTCCACAGGAAGTCTTCACCTCAAGGTGATTTAAGAAAACACTGAGATAACTGCTTGTCAACCACTTGCCTGAAGTGTATTCTTTCCAGCACGAAAGAAGAACTGGTTAGCTTGATCTCACTCTCTACCCACTGGCACAAATCCTGATGATATTCTAACTAACCAGTAAAATCCAGCCTTGTCCAGTGTATGTTTTAAGCCATTTCTAGTCTTTTCTTTTTGCTTCTATCTCAAATATTTTCTTTTTCCCATTAAATATAAATTCACTACATGAGCCATATAGTTTTTACATCTTATTAAAAACCTAGCAGTGAGAAAAGTTACTAAGTGATTTCACCTACAAAAGAAAAAAAGTTTATATTTTCTACAGAGGGCTCCTTTCTCTTCCAAAGAGCACTCGATCGCACGGAGAATGTCAGGATAGGTTTGATGAATACATTTAGAAGGTAACTTACATCATCCCATTTCCTTCCAAATCTGCTACTTTTGAGGATGCTTTTTGGGGAAGGCAATAATACTGTGACAAGAAGTCAGAATGCATTCAGCTGTGTATAAGAGAAACCGTAAAATATTGGTTAACCAAGAAAGAAATATATATTCTCAAATTACAAGGGAATTGGGTTTGGCAACTAACTGAAGGATGATGGTGCAGATGTTCAAACTGCCACTCTCCCTTGATCTTCCTACTCCTCCATTCCTGATAACGTGTGGTCACAAAATGGCTACTGCATGTCTGGGCATCACAGCTG
The DNA here is from genome assembly GCA_004026905.1 of Hystrix cristata. Lineage (NCBI taxonomy): Eukaryota > Metazoa > Chordata > Mammalia > Rodentia > Hystricidae > Hystrix > Hystrix cristata. The sequence continues at coordinate 98,594 of PVJO010000847.1, forward strand.
GACATTAGGCATGAAAATGAACATGGTAAATTTATCAAAAAAACAAAATCCTTCTGGAAATTCCAGTATACTCTCACTTACATCTCATTAGACAGAATTATGTCAAGTAGCCACCTGTAACTCCAAGAAATACTGGAGGAATAAAATGTTTTATTTTTAGCTGTGCATATTGCTGCTGCATTATATTTTTTAATAATGAAGAGGGAGTAAAGACGTAGGGTTGGCTGCTTATAATGTCTTTGACAGAAACTATGTGGGCTCAACAACTTTGAAGCTAAACAGGGCAGAAATTGAGCAACCAAGTTTCAAAAAATAATTGCAACCACAATCAGATTTTTGTAATAAATTGTAGTAGAAAGTATGGAGATCCATAATTATTTTAATAGTACAAAATTGACTGAATTGTTTTCCTCACAATCTAATGTTTTACTCAGACTATGCGATAAAATACTTTCTAAATATTTTTTAAATTACCCCTTCTCTGTTTTTCTCATTCTCCAAATGTAGACCTAGATTATTACTATAACTTTCTAATGTGTCCCTGCTCTCCTGTCTCACTCATTTTCCTCATTACGGAGACACAATATCAACAGCTACAATTTAAAGGAGGAGAGGTTTATTTGGGCTCATGGTTTCACAAGTTTCAGTCCACGGCTGACTTGGTTTAAACTCAGAAACTGTCTGGTGGAAAAGCCTTCTGTAGAAGAAAGCTGCTTGCATATGATCGCCGGGAAGCAGTGAGAAAAGGGAGGAGCCTTCCAGGTCATGTGATCAGCCCCTGAGCTCTGCCAAGTAGAGCACCCCCGTAATCGTAATTCCACCATCTTCCCAAAGCCCCACTTCTGGGTGCATGAAGGCTTTAGAGGCCATTCTGGATCTAAACCAGAGCACGTTCCAACTCTTAACTCATTGCAAATTCATCCTGCAACTGTGTCAGAAAGCAAGAAAACAGAAATCTTGCTTTGCCAAACTCATGCTCACTACTTCTTTTCTCTCTGAAAACAAGCACAAGCTTACTCACCCGATGAGGCCCGTTTAGAAGACATTCTCCTCTTTCCACTCCAGCTTGGATTCTGGCCTGTTCTCTCACATCCTATGTTCGCAAGATACCTTAACGACAAGTCTCATTCATGGGCTATCTCATGCAATTACATAAAGTGCTTAGCTCCATTCCTGGCACATATTCCAACAATAAGTCATATTTCTGTAGCCTCTTCTCCCTTGAGGTTTCTGTGAATAGATTTCCCCTTTGCATTCTCTTCTTTTTATTAGATTATTTTTTTAAATAAACTGAAACTAGCAAACAGAACTAAATGGAGGTGTCACCGCAGTTCAGACATCACTTCCTCAAAGTTGTCCCTCCTGCCTTCCTTCTGTGTTTCCGTAAAATCGTTTGGCTAACTCTACCGTAGACTCCAGCTGCTCACACCAAAACTCTGTGTGTAGATGTTTATGCCTTGGGTTGACCTGTTGCTTGTATTTCTTTAAACAACTATTGTCAGTATGGGTAGAGTGACCGGCACACAGTAGGTGTTTTAAAACGTTTGCTAAGGTAATTGTGTTATATGTACATGCACTTTAATTACAAAAATTTCATTTCAGTACTGTCAAAACTATTTCCTCTATTAATCATTTAAATTCACATAGAAATTAACTTCACCAATGAAGCAATTTTATCTAACACACCAAAGAAATTGCAAAGCAAGAAAAACCAATCATTTAAAACTTCTTAATGCTACATATAATGTTAGTAAAAGCGATACAAGGAGGCAAATTAAAAAAAAAAAAATCCTCCAGATTGGAATGGAATAGGAAATTTTCTCTTGATTTAAGGTTCCTCTTGTGATTACAGATTACAGTCCATGTACTTAATTTTTATTTTGGTTCTGGAAGGAACTAACACCTTTTTGCAGAATTGTATCTAGTTTTTATTTTACTCCTCTACAACTTTTATTATGCCTTTATAAAATGTATTTTAACGTATCATATTAGGAGGAGCAGGCTAAGGCCATTACAGTTCTCTTCAACTCTCTAAATTGGAAGAAAGTCTAAGGCCTCCTCCTGTAGCAAATAAGGAATTAAATCCAAAATTTTAGTTCATTTGTCCAAGGTCATAGAGCATGAATGGCAAGGTGAAAGATGGGACCTAGAAACCAGCTGCGAAGCCTTCTCTCAGATGGGAATTTAGGCTCGGCCTGAACCCTCCCAGGCAGTTTTATCTGTGTGGATTTACCTACTTGGACAGACATTTCTCACAGTTCCCTTCTCTATGCATTTTCTTGTTAGAGTTGGCTAAAAGGGAAGTGTGTGTGAGATTTGGGGGTCAGAGGTACAGCTGTCCTTACTGTTTGAAAGTCACCATGATGACAACATGTGAAATAGATGCACAAGGCCGGCAGTTTGCAGCTTGTCACCATCTCCCCTGCTCCATGCCGAGCTCTAATTCCTGTCTCCTAGTCTTGCTGACTAGCAACAACCTCACAGACAGAAAAACAGGCTTCCACAGGCTTCCCACCAGCTGAGCCTTGCAATCCTATTCCGAAGCAAGCTGTCCCAGATGTAGAAGTTCTCTTCATACCTTTTCTCTGATTCTCTAACCCTTTCTTGCAAATTCTCATTCTCCAGAGACTTCTTCAATTGTGGAAACCAGTATTTCTATAAGAAATCATTTATTTTACAGTACTCGTAGTTGTTCTGCTTCTCCGACTGAACTCTGACTAATAAACCCAATTAATTGCCACATCTTACACATCATTTTGGGGGGAGAAAAGTTTGCTAAGCTGACATGTAGAAGATGTTAATTATAATGAAAGAAGCTGTTACAGCACGAGTTGACACAGATTACGTATACAGATTAACCTATGTCCCCAGAATATGTTTATATAATAAAAACGTATTATTTGCTCTTGTTTCCAAAAGATACTGATGAGAAAAGCATTCAGAGATTAAACTGTGATTACATAAAAATACTGATATCTTAAGATATATCAATGCTGCAATAAAGCCTGCTATAAAGTTATATCATTAACCTCGTATTTTCCAACCTTATTTGTGCACAGAAATTGCTTTCCTCTATCTTCAAATCTGAGAGATAACATATACTCACTAATATTTAACAAATCAGTGATACACAGTTGACTATTTTAGGGAAAATAGCATTTTAAATGTTAAAATGGTTAATTATAATTTAAGGCAGATAGTGATCCTGTTCCCGGGAATGAGTACTGTGAAGGAATTCCACCAGGTTTAATCATAAAGGTACCAATTATCACAAAGGTCTTAAAAGCATTGTTCAATTCACGCCCATAAAAGCAGGTTTTCTTCTTTGTTTCTTTTTTTTCTTTCTTCTTTTTTTCTTCTGATTCAGAGAATTTTGACGTATCCATGGCTGAATAAGTGAAAGAATAAATGCATCTCTATCTTACAATCGGTACAGAAAGCACTGGAAATGAATCTGGTTCTCCTTTTTTCTATTATGTACTAATCCTCACTCAGCCAGGCTGTCTCTGAAAAATGTTGGTGTGACTACACCCTTCAATATATCTTGCACACTGACTGTAAATATAATCTAGGCATAAATCATCAAAAGTAAATACCAGTGAACACTTTAATCCTTTATAATAAATCAGGGAAATGGGGAGCCTATGCCTGATGATGGAAGTTTTAGTATAGGTCAAACCAGCAGTTTGCTGAGAAGAGAGCACATTAAAAACAGAGAGCATTTTGTTAAAAATTTGTAGTCTCACTACACAGTCAATTTTTCTGCAAATATTTCTACCTTTTCTAGTTATTAAATGTGTTATGGCTTGTGTCTAGATGTCCCCCCAAAGCCTCATGCTGTCATAGGTGGGGCATCTTCAGAGGTGGCTGGATCTAGAGTATGTGATTACTAAATTAGTCCACTGATTGGTTTGGCACAGTTCTTCTGGGATCAAGGATGTGACGCTAGGATGAAGGGTGTTAGGATGAAGGGTGCTAGGATTAAAGGGGGGAGTGCTACCCACCCTAAAGGTGAGCATTCTGGATAAGATATAAGGAGCAGAAAGAGGCTTGCCTATCTCTTGCTTTGCTTCCTTTTGCCTGTCTGCCTGCCACCCTGCCTTGGAGCCAGCCAACTATGACCTGAAACCTCTATAAACTGTAAGCCAAATAAACCTTCCTCCCTTTAACTTTGCATGTTGGGTATTTTGTCTCAGCAACGAGAAAAGTAACTAAGACAAAATGGGACTATTGTTTTCTTTTGGCAAGTCAAATCAAATGAGAACAATTTTTTTCTGAATGTCTACATCCCAGGGAACTGAGCTAGATGGTGAATAGGATAGAAAATTCAATCATTACAACTTCTGCATTCAGATCATTTCTATTTAATAGGGTAGATGAAATACATACATGAATAATTTTTAAATTGCACAACACTCCTTTACTATACTGATCTGAAAAACCATTTAATACAGTTATGCTCAAAATAAGATCTGAACCAATGTGGTAGGGCCAAATAAATGGAATGTGATTGAGAAATTACACACAGTGAGAGACACTGGGACATGACCAAAAGGCATTTCACTGTCATAAAACAAGATAGAAGGACCCTGAAATGCACAGCAGGATGTTCTGCTACCATATAGAGGCCAAGGAGTTTATAGGATGTTGGTGTGAGGAATGGCTTATTTTCTGGTGAGAATCAATCCCAATCTTGGGATCCAGCTTCTCTCAGACCAGGTCAGGGATGAAATAGTTATTGTTCTAAATTGTCACACAGGTTACATTCATCTTCCACTGGGACAACTAAAGCTCCCCAGACAGTGACCTGACATCAGTAGGGCACTGGGCTGGCTCCTGGGAAGACAGGCACCCTGGCTGCTCCTCATTGGTCACACCTTGGTGTGGCTCCTCTCTTTCCTTAGTAAATGAAGCACTAAGAAAATCTGGAATTATTACCTCTCAATTCTCCTAGGTAAGGGGAGGCTTCACTGGGCTTGGACAGAGAATTTGTGTCCTAGAAATGCCATTCTGACTACATTCCATGAAGGCAACGGGTGCAAGAGACAAAATGCTAAAAAGAGGCCCAGGGATTTAGCTAGTGGTTAGAGTGCTGGCCTAGCAAGCACAAGGCCCTGAGTTCCACCCTGGCACACACACACACATGAAAAAGATAAAATGAAAATGTGAGCCACTGGTCCCCACCCGCAGCTGCAATATAAGATCCCCACAGATGTGGTCATTATGACAAGTGCAGAGGAAGCATGCAAAGGGATGGATGGGCAGGAAAGGTGCTCCGTGGGGTGGTAGCCTGCCTATTCACCTTCACTCTTGGCCTCACCCTCGGCAGACAGCTTCCATGACATTATGTTTGATCACTTCATCTATTCCTGTTCCTACTGTACGGACTTGATAGACTTTAAATTCTTGTCCAACTCATACATAGTAGAAACACAAACTAGCAGGTCCAGATCCAAGAAGGCTTCTTCAGAGAGACCCTTGAGATGCTGGCCTCTGGCCTACAGCCTATTGCTGTGGGTTGTAATTCATACCCCAGTATCCATTATTCTGCCTTGAACCGGGAACAGAAAAGGGCAGACTTCTGGCAATAGTGTCCTTCAGATTCTCACAGGAAGGGAGCAGATCTTCAGGGATGTCTGCCTACCTGTTGTTCTTACTAATGTTCAATAAAAGGGAGGATTGGGCACCGTCAAAGTGGTGGGACATCAGAGGAGCATACCTGGGTCTCACAGTGCTTGGCAGCACTTTTGCTCTATTGGGACCAATCAGACTTCCCATAGTGTCACTCAAGGAGGTGCCAGGGCCTTACCATTGGCAGCCATACCTGATCAATGGCATCCAGCACCACCTAGAGGGTCTTGATTTCTCCCTTCTGCACTGAAGTGAAGCAGCTGGCAAATTCCTACCAGCATCTGGTAATGAGAAGGAGGCCTGCCCGCCTCCTCATGGCTCGCTGAGCTCGAGTCTTACCAGCTAATGAGGCGTTGTGCAGTTCTAGGCCCTCTTGCCAGCCGGATCACTCCCTGGATCCGTAGGTAGCTGTGGCAGCCAGCTGGGGATCGGGCACCAATTGAGGAAATAAGTTTAATATAAGGTTTAGTCTTTTCAGTGTTGCAAGTGAAGTGCAGATTAAGTTCTGCTGGAGTTAGGCAGAGGAAGAAATTATTTCTAGGTGGAGAGACCAGGCAAACCTTGGTTTAATTTGCATCTGAGTCAACACTTGAAGAAAAAGTCAGATTAAGAGTTCTGAAAGACAATTTAACCAAACTAAAGAAGACAAAGCCCGAGATCTAAGATTACAAGACAAAAATCCTAGATAAATTTGAATTTCAAACAATTAACAACAACAAAAAGTGTTGTAAGAATGTATCATGTATTATTTAGGACACACAGACAGTAAGTTTATTTGTTCTTTATCTGAAATGCAAATTCAGCTTAAGATCTTATATTTCTATTTGTCAAATTTGACAATTTTTCTCGAAGGAAAAATCTTACAGGACACACTAGGAGAAAAGAGGGTTCTGCTGGTATTCCAGTTAGAATTACTTCTCAAAAAAATTTTTTTTTTAATCTAGTCCCCATACTTCAGCATATGACCAGATTTGGAAATAAAGTCTTTGGAGTTAAAATTAGGACTGCGTACCAACTCCCCACAAAGAATACAATCCTTATGACCTGGAAACTTATACTAATACAAAACTGAAAAAATAACGATAAAATTAAGACCTTAGGGTGGGCCCCGATCCAACAGGATTGATGGCTTCACAAAATGAGGAAATTGGGACACAGAAGTAAACACAATGAGAAAACAGGTGACATGAAGATGGAGGCTCGTGTGCAATTACATTGTCACAAGTCAAGGCATGTCTGAGGCAAAAGAAGCTAGAAGTGGTGAGTCTTCCGCAGGTTTTGGAGGGGCATACCCATACCAACAATTTGCTGTTAGATGTCTTTGTTCTTCTTTTTTTGCTGTTTGATTTCTTGAGGCAATAAATTTCTGTTGTTCTAACCCACCTACACTATTGTGGCGGCTTTAGAAAATTAATATAGTTGATAATAAACTAAGGTATGTAAGTGGAAAAGGTCAAATTTTGTGAGCTGAGGCAGAATTGTGAGAGGCCTGAAATGCTCATTAAGTGTAAAACTGCTCTGTTTCTTGTGAGTGCTGAGATGGAAAAAGCATACCAAATGTCATGAGGAAAGCTGAGCCATGGTTCAGGCATTTCCTATTTCCCTAGAACATGCATTTCATTTCATCCAGAAAACACAGTACAGAAGATTTTATTACAAAGCAATGCAAAATATGTGCAAGTTTTGGGGATGAGCAATACTATAAAACTCTTGAAATAAACTTCAGATTCTAGCATCTGCTTCATTGTAAGTTCCAAATCTCTATAAATAATCTCCTATATTTATTTTCCATTCTTGGTGGAAAAATTTGGAAAGTAGTATTTAATTAGTTAAGAGCAATAGAAACTTTTAGAACAGGTACTCTGAAAAGATGTTATGTAGAAGGCACAAGGATACAAAATAATCTTTTCCTGAATTCTAGAAGTTTGTAATCAAATTCAATTAAAGCACCAAAAAGGATATGCAGAGATAAATAATGATTAATTGAGTATAATAAAATAACCTCTATGGAAATTCAGGAAAGCTGCAGAGTTGAGAAAAATGTACTCTGATGAGATGTACTTTTTATCTGGTCCTAGAAAGATGGAATAGATTGGAAAAAGCCTTTGTAAAATCATTTCCTGGTCATTCTGATTAAACCAGGTCGAATTTCAGTCAATATTTTAAAAGTCTGCAAGTGTCAGTGAGCACTACAAATAAAATGTGTTTGCGAATGTTTTTATGTCATTTTGATAATTTTAGAATGGATTCTTACGTAAGGATCATGTACAGAGACAGCTCAGCCGGCCCTTCAGCTTCGTATTCAAAAAGCTCTTATGCAAATAATACCCCTTAAAATATTTTTTGAAGGGCAATTATGCAGGTTAGCAAATAAATAATCTTGCTGATTTTATTTGACCCAGCTATTTCCCTTTTAGTTATCTTCCTAAAAGAGTTAAATACATCATATTACAGTGATATGTACCCATGTTTATAGCAGCACAATTCATAATAGCTTAATCTTGGAAGCAGCCTGTATGTCCTTCAATAGACGAATAGAAAAAGAAAATGTATTTACACACAAAGGTGTACTACTCTGCCATAAAGAAGGATAAACTTGAGTCATTTGTAGGAAAATGGATGTACCTTGAGACCATAATGTTAAATGAAACAAACCCAACACTTAAGTTTGAATATTGCTTTGTTCTCTTATATGAAAAGCCTAAACATAAACAAAGACCAAAATAAAATATAGAAAATGGGAAGTGGAAGATCGATCTTTTGCAAATGGTAAGGAGACCAAGGAATGAAGGGAAGGGGAGGAAGGAAAAGAAAGAGGAATGAAAAATAATTGAGATTTATTATGTTCATGTACCGACTCTCCATAAGGAATGTAAACGGTATATACTGTAAATGTGCGCTAATAAAAATTTTTTGCTGGTAGGACCATGCATGCTATACAGTCTATGTGTAAAATCATACACTTTGGAAGACACTTGAATAAATCCCTCATTTCCACCCTAAAAGTTTTAAAAATAAAATAAAATCTAGAGGAAAAACTGGTTACAGATCTACTATGATTGGAAGTTGTATAATTACAAGGAGCTATTTCTCTGAAAATTTATATTCTACCTTGTATCAAATTAAACTATGAAATTGAGAAAATTTCATATAGTTACAGAAGAAGTTGATAGTAAAAACAACTAAAAAAAATCTATCATACAAATTCTAAAACTAGAAATAGCCAACTCTAGGTCCAGAAGCCCTGCGTATTTCTTGAGAGGTGGCTGCAATTCTTTTCTCTGAACTTCTCATGTGTTAGAAGGGGAAGAGATTGCAATCTGCTGTAACAAATCTTTCTCAAACCTTAGCACGCATGAGAGTCACCCAGGACCCAGGGAAATGCTCACATGGGAAGTCTGAGGAGGGCGTTTCTATTGGCGACACTGTACAACACCAGGAGCAACTTGTACATCTGCTCAGCACCACTGAGCCACTACAGTTACTATTCAGTTGTTTGTCTATTCTACTGGGACATGTGTGAAGTTCTTTGGATCGAGAAAAATATCTTACTGACCTGGGCAATAAAAGGTGGCTGAAGCTGGGAGTGGTGGCTCACACCTGTAAACCCAGCACTTGGAAGGCTGAGGCAGGAGGATCACTGCAAGTTCAAGGCCAACCAGAACTACACAGAAAGACCTTGTCTCAAAAAGAAAAAAAAAGAAAAAAAAAGTGGATGAATAAAAGATTATACCTGTTCTTCTTACATTAATCACCTTGCTTGATCAATGAACAGTATTATTCTAACAAGGAGGTAGAATTTTTTATGAAGTCTGTAGCATGCTGAAAGTCATGGAAAAAAAATAAGACTACTAACTAACATAATTGCTGAAAAAGAATAATAAAGACGGTTTTGAAAGACTGGGTCAAATATTTTGTAGAAGATAAAATTTAGGAAAAGAAACTTCTGAACCTGAGATTCAGGTTTTTCATCCACATCTATCATCTCAGTAAGAACAAAACAGATGTGTGCTCTCTTTGCCCCCGGCCCGTCTGCGGTGCAACACTCTGAGTTCAATATATGTATAAAACGTCCAAAGTGACCACTAGGGTGCATAATTCCCATCACACCTTAAGGAAGGGAAAAAAGAGAAAAGAAAGAACGGCAAAGTCTAAAAAATATGTGAAAAGGATGAAACACCATCACCAAGAAAGCACAGTAAACGGAAATTGTAAGAGACACAGAATAAGCCCAAACACAGTAACAGTAAATACAATTGTTTAGATTTCCCCTTGAAAAGTATAAGAGTAAACTGAATTAGAAAAAAAATCCAGCACCAAGCTGTCAGTCAGAAAGATGATAAAACAAATTAACCCATAATTATTAAAGAAATGTAACTATTTGTGCTATTTATCACACAAACAATACAAAACCAAAACATATGTAAGTATTAATTCATATAAATTATTACAAAATAAAATTAATTCAGAGTGGGTGGCACTAAAATTATATTTCACACTGACAGAATACAGTCAATAAATATATTCAAGGAATTTAATAATTATGAATCATCAAGTATTTGCTGAGACAGTTTCTAAATATATAAACAAAATACTCATGGAAGGGAAAGAAAAAAAATAAATGATTTTTAACCATAGAAATTTGAACAAAGCTCTATCAAAAACGAATAAATTGTCTGGAAGTAGTTAGAATGTAGGTATATAGAATAATTTGAATGTAATCATAATTGATATGTAGAACTTTATATTCCCCAAAAAACTATTCCGTTAGAACACGTCAAACATTCTTTTTAAAGACCATGTGCTCTATCACTAAGGAATCCTCAACAAATTTTCAAAACACAAACAATATTGTTGATAAAACAGAGTAGAACAAATATGCAATCCCAGGAAAGAAATTTTAAGCTCAGATATAAAATGTACAAATAGATGACAATGTGTGAAGAAAACTTAACTATGTTAATTACTAAATGAAATATTTTTAAATTCTACTCCACGATACAAAAATACCAAAATAAATTCAAAATATTATGAAAAAAAAAACAATGAAACAACCTGGGAAGTATTAAAAGAAAAAAGTAAAATATATTATGAGAGAGAAAAGGAAAACTAGCACACTGATGAATTAAAAGATTGCTCATTCTTTAAGATACCAATAAAACTAAAAATTCTGAGTGATAATACCACCTGCCCAAAAGAAAACATCCTCAAAATATTAGAAGAGACCATAGATATGGGTGGGTTTCAACATGTTTAAAGAGATATTTTAAAAACCCTATACCAAAATGTAAAATAAATTACTATTAGGAGTTTGATTTTCTAGGATCATATTGACTCGAAAACAGGTAGAAAAACTGAATAGACCCATATTTATAGAAATTGAATTGTAAAATTAATTAAACATTTACTTTGGTGTAAAAAGGTCCCTGACCCAAACACTTTTAGGGAGAAGTTCTGCTGAACCCGAAAGTTTCTACTTACATAAATTTTTCTGTGGTATAAACAAAAACAGAGACTTCAGAAAATTTCCTAATTCATATTTTGAGGTTAGGTTTACTGTGATACTGGTGGTGATACTAAAAACTAGGAAAGATAAGAGGCACAGAAAAACTATAAAACCCCCAAAAGAAATGTTTCTGAACTGTATCTAGCAGTATTTTAGTTTGCCACTTTTACTTCAAATATATAAAAAGTACCTATTTTGGAGGAACACACAATCAGCTCAGTAGACACTCAAAAATTTGATACCCTTTCTTAAGATTATATAAGAAAAATGTACGCGGTGGGAATTTCCAACCTAAGCAAGGATCTCTTTCAGAAATATACTCCAAATATAATTCTTCATGAAAATCAATAAAACCAGTCAACTAAATTCAGAGCAGGATGAGAATGCTCACTGTGAAACCAAAGTGCACTTTAAGGAACATCTATTTAAACAAGATGAAAAAAATGGAGATACAAAACTGTTCAGGATTTACTAATGATTTAACTATCAACATTTAAAACACAGAATTGGCTGAAAATCTGTTAGAATAAATTTAGTTGCTTCCTAAGCTGCTGGATAAACATAAATGTATGTGAATAGTTTACTCAGAAATGTTAAGAAAATAAAACAGCAGGAAGGATTTCATAAACAATAACACATAAGGCCAGACAATACTGAGGAATAAACCCACCAGGAAATGTAAAAACCCCTATAAAGAAAAACATTGTAAAACTTTAGTGAAAAATACAAAACAAAATAAAAATAAAAACAAGCATTCCATATTCTTGAATGACGAGCTTTAATAATTTAAAATTGTTTTCCCCTAATTAAACAATAAATTCAAAGTCCTCTCAATTGAAACAAGATAATTTTCAATGAAAATGAAAATTTTGTTTTCAATGAAAATTTAAAAGATTACATAGAAAGAATGTTTCTCAATAGTCGAAACATTTAGGAAAAGATGAACGAAAACACCCATGAAATGTATGCAGGAATAAACAAATCAGCAGACAGAAGAATTCCAACAGATCATGTGTATATGTCAATGCGATTTATGACAAAGATTTTTGGTCTGCCTACTAAATGGTCACAGGAAAATGGAGGAACCATTTACAGAAGCGAAATGAGTCCAAATTTGGCAGGAGAGACCAGTTGTTCGTTTAATCCATTCCTTATCTGGGAAATGTGGTGTGACACTGGCTAGTCCAGGGAAATGGCAAGTCAGAATGATATGTGCCATTTGCCCACACAGCCCAGAAAGATGCACACAGCTGCTTTCTCCTCATGAGAACAGAATGAAAATATCTCTAGGGCACGCCTGCAAACCACAAGTGCACAACTGCAAAGCCAGAGTGGGCCAGACTGCCCAAACCCCTCTGCAGAGCTAACTCCACACCTCCCGCCCCCAGTCGCCACTGGCCTGGAATACCTGAGACTATTGCCAAGTGAAACATTTCTACTCCGTGTGACTTGTGTTTTTAAAAACTTAATTGCCTCAGCAGCATTACTCTAACTATTACAATCTATTTCGCATAATGAATACAATGAATCTCATTGTAGGTTAAAGAGATAAACTACAAGACATAATCCTGAAAAATATGAGAAGAAAAAGATAATTATTTTATCTTATATTTTTAAATCTTTTTTTAGAAAGAAACAATAATGTTGAAAGGCAGATAAACTTTGGGTGAAAATATTTGTATCCACTTTAAAAGGTTAATTTCTATGAGAAAGAACTCTCACAAATTAACCTGAAAAAAAAAAAGATAACCATCCAATAGAAAAATGGGCAAAGAAATATAAAGACCACATTCACAGAAGAAATAAAAGAATATTTAATATATTAAGCAATAAATACAAAGGAACATAAAAATTGAAAGATTTTTTTTCCTTCCTAGCTGATTAGCAAAAACAAAACAGAAAATTTAAAGACTGAAGAATAAATCTGGTGAAGACTCAGAGAACCTAACCTTGCCATGCACAGTCAGTATGATGTAGCCTGTGAGATCTAACTAGAGACAGTCGTACAGTTTCCATTAGATCCGAAAACACACATACCCTTTATGCAGCAGTCATAATTCTATTCAAAAATACAACCAACGCTACATTTATTAAAATTTTTAATTATGAGACATTTTCGGGAACATCGCTTATGATACCAGCACCCCTATCCAAGCCGTGTTTCTTTGAGGAAAGATTAAAGAATGTGTGGTATAGCTATCAGGTAGCATGCTAAAAATTCAGCTATACAGTGCAATGAGAGTAGAGTGATTTCTGAAACATGTTTAAGGAGAATATCAGGAAACAATGTAGATACTGGTTTTTAGTTCACATTTTATATCATTATATATTTTTACATTTATAGACATGTATCTGGATGTATATGTATACATGCTTGTATATGTGTGTGTGTATGTATGACATAGAAATTATATTCACACACGCATATGTGTGTATGTATATACACATTTATATGTAGATGCCTGGAAAGGGAGCTCAGAGGAGCCCCACACTGTCAACAGAGGATATGAAGTAAAGGCGTCAAAGTGAATAGTGGCAATAAGGGACTTTAATGTTTTCTCCTGCATACATCTAAATTGTTTCTATCATATACTAAAATAACATGTTCAGTTGTTATTAATTTGTAAAATGTTTAAAAAATTAATACTTGACAAGCCAACCAATATTTCTCCCAGTAAATCCCATAAAACACTCGTCTTTCAAGATGCTTCACACCAAATGGATTCTTAGAGCAAGCATGATTTTTTACTCACAATTTCAAGTTTCTCAAAAGAAGATTCATCAGTCAAAGTCAAAGGAAGCTTTTCAGCCTCCAGGTAGAGAAGTAGGTTGTGAAACACAGTCATTGACTAGGCAAACGTAACTGAACATTTCTGAAGTGATCACAGGCATTTCAAAGCCAGGAAGAATTGGTATGACTGATTCATGAGTTCTGAAGGGTATCAGTAAGGTTAGAATCAAAAATTTCTCACAGCCTTTGAAGAAAAGCTGTGTAACTTTCGGCTCTATGTAATTTAATTAAGGAGGAAAATGAAACTAAAGGTGTACCCAAATAGGAAAGGCAGAAAAACACTCCAAGAATTCTTCAATGTGAATTCAAATTATCTTGCTATTTCTATGGAGGACAAGAATAAACAAGTTAAAATAATAAAAACAGCATTTCACCATGAGGTTATACATTACAACTTCCTGCACATAAATGATTCAGAAGAATTTTAGACGTTGTGTGTAGAAAAAAATGTCTCTAACCAAAAGTGTGACATGCACTGATAAATGTGTGCTGTTGTTAGTTTAAAAATGTGTCTACATTGACAATTAGCACAATTGTTTTTGTTTTCTTTGAAATCTTTACTCCCAAAACTGGTTTTAATTTGACAGTGTCTTTTAAAATGTACTGGCTCCTGAACACTGGAATTCTCTCTGTTCCAGGAAGTCCGCCGTCAGGGACATTTGCTATCCCTTCCCTGAGGACAGCTGGTTCCCCGATCCGAGACAGACGCATGATCTGCTCCTTCTGCGCCCAGGAGACCTCAGTGACACCCACCCAGTTTGCAAGGGAGATTCTACCTTCGCCCTAGCACTCCCTGTTTTGATTATATTTCACAGCACAGATTCTTACCCACCTTACATATAGCTTACTTGTTTGTTGTTTACCCCCCTTCCCACTATGCGCTAGGCAGATTTTTTTGTCTATTTGTTTGTTTCAGTGTTTTGCTTGCTTTTGCAGCACTGGGGATCAAACCCAAGGCCTTCACACTGAACCATATCCCCAGCCCTTTTTAATTTCTAATTCTGAGACAGAGTCTCATTAAATTGCATGGGCTGGGCTTGAACTAATAAGCCTCCTGTCTCAGCCTCCAAGAGTGTTGGATTACAGACATGCATCCCCACACCTAACTGCTGTCTTTATTTCTGTATCCATAATCCATGTAACAGTGCCAATACATATGAAGTAATCAGCAAATATTTAATGAATAAATAAATGTGTAAATCTTGACTGCAGATAGTATTACCTATGAATTCAGGGAATTGTATAATCCCCTTGAGATTAAAAAAAAAAAAAACTCATCAGCAATTAAATGTTTCAAGAGTCTATCTTTAGAAAGCTACTTAGTGTTGGTGAATTCTTTGTTCTCCAATGTTAGTTGACTATGGCACATTTTTCCCATTAAGTGACAGGAGAAATAACAGTTTATGAAAAACATTTTAGAAATGAGGATGTGCTCTAAAATCTCATTAAATTCTATAATTGGACATTTTTAAATCTACCCTTTGAGCTCTTTTTATTCTCTTTCCCTCTCTCATCTTGCTGTGTCCTTCTTAACATATTCCTCAGAGACAAAGGCATCATAGAACATGGTATGAGGACATGAGACAGAAACTGAAGGGAAATTTGAGCTTATTTGAAAAATGTCTAAAATAATAAACTTAACCATAACACTAATACAGAATAGTTCCATGCTAAGCATATTTTGTACTAAGCCTTATATTTCAGTTAAGATATACCAGGAAAACAGAAACCCTTAGAGGTTTTTAAAACAGAGAATATGCAAGAAGCTGGTTCAACAGCAATAGAGAGACTGAGATGCAAAACAGGGGTCAGAACAGCATTCTGGAGATGAGCAACTGAAGACGTCGCGGAAGTGCTCAGGGCTGAAGCCTGGGAGGAGGCAAACCTGGGATGCCTGACCAGGTAGAAACCAGCACAGAAGAGATTCTGCCCATGCCAGAGATGCTGCCAGAGAAGAGACGGGGAAATCTGGCTTTGTTCTTCTTCCTACCCTTTGACCTCCCATCACTGCCTTCAGTTAACTGAATCAGCTGACAGGGAAAACTCGGAAATGCACCCCTCGGGACTCAGTTTCCGTACGACATGGAACAGAACTGGAGAAGCGAAGAGCTGTAAACAGTGCTAGGACTGGCTCAGCTGCACATTGCTTTTAGTATAAGCAACACATGAACACTTGCCTTAGTTTTTGGTTAAGACAGTAAGCCTACCAAAGGTTAAAAAAAAAGGCAAGTTAAAAAGTTAAATGCAACTCATTCCCAAAAGTTATATTATTAATTTTAATACTCAATTATGTTTGCCAGCACATCTTTGCTATCAAATAGATACAAATGATTAATTGCATTAAGTATATGTGGAAGCAATTATTGGGAAATCTATAGTTTAATCACATGTGTCAGCATAACTAATACTTTGCCATAAAATTTAAGTACTCCACATTTGTTTTCTAAAAAGCCAAGATCCACTACTGTCATAATAGATTTCACTTTAATAAATTTGAGTGTATCTCTATTAAACCCTAGAATATTATTTTAATTCCTGTGGCAACATCAATTATTAAATGATGTTTCGCTTTACTCAGACTAGCTAAAAGTGCTTCACATGGAATTGTCAAGGACCGTATGGAACCCATCTGCAGTAGACCATGAAATAAGCCAAGAGCCTGCTATAGACAGTGAGAGACATAGAGCAAAATGATTCAAATATAACATTTGATAAAAAGGTCAAAGGCAAGAACTGAAATGCTTTTATTAAAAAAAATTTCTGATGTGAATATTTTATTTAAAAATACCCTAGCTGAGAAAAAGCAACCAGAGTCATCTTACATTAGTTAATACAAAAGTGGCTTTCACACTGTGGTTTTTGTTTTTGAGAAACCTGTTATGCAATGTTAGGGTAAAGCCAAAAATCATCACAGGCAAAAAAACAATTGGCTTTAATTATTAGCCAGAGTAAGCACACTGTTTCATTGCATTCATAGACTTAAACCATGTATGTTTTAGAAAGGACCCAACATGAGTTAAAATGAAAGTACAATATAATAAAACTGAATCATTAATGCAGAATTGAAGATGTATTAATAATAAGCAGATACAAATAAACAATGTACCATGAAACTTGCTAACAATTACATCTGCGCTAGCTACAAGCTGAAACAAAGAGGAGCTATGTTGAGTTTTGAGCTCTCGGGGTCAAACAAGAGGAAACGTGTGCACTTTTGGAGCAGAGAGCTCTATGTCCGCCTTACTCAGGCCAAACTCAGGATGAACCATGACAGCTTCACACTGAAGTCTTATACAAAACAAATGATTTGATCTCAATCAAACTGCTAACAGCCTATACAATAAATTTCAAGGTATATTGATCTAATTTCTTACTTAAGAATTCAGCGGTCCTCGCCTGAGTCGTAATTGTCATCATCTTTTAAAATGCCCGTGTTATTTCATGGCCTACAGCCTTTGTAAATTTTCTGATTGTATGCGTAGACTTTTTTCAAAATGATGTTATTGCTTCTAGAAGAGCAGAGTGATTATTTTGGGGACTTGAGAAAGCTGTCATGACAACGTGTTTGGTAAAAATCAGGCTGTGAATGATTAGAAACAACTTAATAATTCAAGAACTTAAAATGGATAATTTTACATTGGAAAACAGAATTGGAAATCCCAATCATTTTGGTTCATAGTTTAATTTTGGTGAAATGAGCTCTTGTATCAGGGTTAAATGGAAATAGATCACTATTGCCATCTCCTGGCAACTAAACCACATGACTATGATTTAAGACTTTTTGAAGAGCCATATATTGTAGAAAAGCAAGATTACCCCATAAATAGGCAATAAAATATTGAGTATTTATTGTAAGACCATTATTGGATTTTATTCTTTATTCCTATAAGACCTTTACAAAAATCCATTAGAGTTGATAAATAGTAGCATTTGTTTTATGAGCTCTTTATGTTGAACAGAAATTCTGCTTGTTATGACTTTTTAAATTAAATGCATATGATGGATCTACCTGTGATTGAAACAAATGTTAGAGCTGCTTTGAAAGAAAACTTAGAAAATGTTTGCAATCCACTGGGGGAAATAAGCCAGGATTGTACCACTGCATGCAGCCAAGAAAGTGGCAGGTAGCTTTCTACCATATAATAGAGCCGATGGGATGGATAACAGCTCTGACAGCATTAATCCATCTTGCTGCCATGGGGGCTTTCACGGGAGATGAATGATACACCCCCTCTAGCTTGCCTTGTCATCTTGCTACATTTCCTTTTAATTCGCTCGCTTGCTATTGTTCTCCTTTACAATTGGCTGCTGCTGATCCTTTGAACCCCCCTTCCCTCCCTTCCTCACATCTGGACATCAAATCACCAGCTTGGTCTGAGCCCAGTCCATGTGCTCCCTGCCTGATATGCCAGCTGAGCCCGTTATGAACTAGATGTCACTCACATCTGCAAGCTGTACTCCAGGGTGCCGTCCTTTCCTGGAGACTCCAAACTCTGACTGCAGCTGCGTGGAAAAGGAGAACGAGACACAGCTTCAAGTCATTACCCTCCTGATCAGGAAGTCACGCTCCACATACTCCTGAGTCTGACCGTGTCACCTTCTCAAGCAAATCATTAAACAAAATGTCAGAAAAATCTATGGAGAACACTTTTTTTGGCGGGGGAGGGGGGGCAGTGCTGGGGATCGAACTCAGGGCCTTGTGCTTGTTAGGCAAGTGCTCTACAACTGAGCTGAATCCCTTACACTCTTACAGACATAAAATTGTGAAGCTAAATTAGAAATATAAAAAATAAGATAAAGTCATAAAACCAGAAAATCCAAACTTAATAGTATTTAAATAATCATATTCAAATGGTTAATAGCATTAAATGTTATCACGTTTATTAGCACTATTACACTAGACATAGCTCTGATTATTTTACATATATAAACTCAGTCAATTCTCAGAATAAACCTATTTTCTCTGTGTAGCAGGAAAAGGAAATGTTGCACAAGGAGGCTTGGAAACATCCACCATGGACTTCAGATTCCAATCCAGGCTTCTAGCTCTGAACTACTATGTTACTACGTGTCTCCTAAATGTATTCATGTCTATGTCTATCAGTTGGAAACACAGTTTCTGTCTCTGTCTCTTTCTCTCTTCCATGTTAACCTATTACAATGAGAAGGATATTCACTAGGTTTCCCATTTTACGCATGGTTAACCAAATCTGTCCAAAGTCAGACAACCCCTAAGTGGCAGATCTAGGAAGTCGACCCAAATCTCACCTTCCTCCCTTGGTACCTCACTACATTCCAGGATATGATGGCCATGGAAACCTTCTTCTCAGACCTTCTGCTGCAGGGACACAGTTTTCTGAGAGCCCCAACCACCTCCTCTCTCTACCAACCACCATATTTGTCCCACACTTCTAGGTTGCTCACAATGACCAAGCAGGGTTATGAATATGGGCCTATTTCTACTGTAGGAATACTCAAGTGGGAAACTTTAGAATTGCACTATGGTATGAGTTTCTCTCTTCTTACTCGTACTTTACCTGCCCCATCTCCCCATCTTTTACTTTTTTTTAACATCAAAGTAGCACATTTTATTTCTTTTTAAGGTATATAACATGATTATTTTTTCAAACAAAATTGTACATATTATTGTGTACCTAAAACAAAATGTTTTAAAATATATACCTTGTGGAATGGTTAAATCAAGTTAATTAATGTATGTATTACCTTGCATACTTAACATTTTTGTGGCAGTAATTAAAATCTATTATCTTATCAATTTTCAAGAATACAGTAGACTGTTCTTATTCAACACGTTGTATAATTGATTTCATGAATTTATTCTTCCTAGTTCTCTTTTATAAGTATTTTTCCTAATAAATATCTTACATATCTAATCTCATCTTGAGCTCTGTCTCTTAGAAAACTTGTACTCGTGCATAGGATTATGAATATTTTACAGTTTCTCTCAGAAAATTAAAAGTTTTAATCAATTCCACGTTTTCATGATTTTATTCCAATTGGTAATTGTATCAATAGTGCTCTAGGAAGGTAGTAAGAAATAATCACCCAGATAATGTTTGTGCCTTTTGTTAATTCTTTTCACATTCTAAATATATTTTTAATTCATCAAGCTTCTCTTTTAGAGAACTTTCAGGCTCATAGAAAACCAATTACTAGTTTTAGGATATTGTATTTTTGTCCCTGTTGAGCATTTTCAACAAGCTTAATGGCCATTTCTGTGTCATATTTCGAGAAATGGTTTTTCAAATCATTTGCCCAATTTTTCGATTGAGTTGTCTTCTTGTTATTGAATTGAGTTTCTTATATATTTGGAATGTCAACCTCTTATCATTTGTAGGTTTCATAAATGTGTTCTCTCATTCCATAGGTTGTCTGTTCACTCTGTTAATTGTTTCCTTTGCCATTCACAAACTTCTTAATTTGTGTGTTTTTGCTTTTTTTGCCTATGATCTGGGGAAATATTTTAAAAAATCTTTGTAAGACCAATTTCAAGAAGCTTTGCCTGTATTTTTTTCTTCTACTAATTTTAAAGTCTCGGGTCTTATGTTAAATCTTTAATCCACTTTAATCCATGGACTGAGATAAGGATGCAGTTTCATTCTTCTGCATGTGGATAACCAGTTTTCTCAACGCTGTGTCCCTACTGTATGTTCTCAGCACTACTCTCAAAGATCAGGTGACCGTAGATCAGTTGATTAGTGAGAATCTAAATGAGAAGCACAGCCATTATGGAAAACTGTGTGGAAGTTCACCAAAAAATTAAAACAATGACTACTGTCACATCCAGAAATCCACTTTCACATTCATATGAGAAGGAAATGAAATCTACATGCCGAAGAGATACCTGTGAGTCCTCATTCATTATAGTGTTGCTTAGATATACAATCAACCTAAAAGTTTGTCAGAAGATGAACAGCTAAAGGAAATATGGTATGTGCACATACAACAGAATACTGTATCAGGTAGTCTATTAAAAAAAAAAAAAAAAACCACCTTTCCTTTGAGACAAATGAATGAACCTAGAGTTCCTTACGTTAAGTGAAACAAGCCAGGAACAGAAAGATAGATACTATGTGATCTCACTTATAAGTGGCAGCTAAAAATATTGAATGTAATGGCAGAGGGTAGTTTGGTGGTTACTAGAAAGCAGTAAGGGGTAGATACTGAAGAGAGGTTGGCCAAATTATACAACATTTCAGTCACGCAAGAGAAACAAGTTCAGGACATCTGCTATACGATATGGTGACTCTAGTTAGTAAAAGCATTATATGCTTGAAAATTGGCTATTTTAAATATTTTATCCACAAAGTATATAATAAAATAGATCTGTTAATCAGCTTGATGTAATCATTCCACAATATACATTTGTGTGTATGTATATGTATGTATTTGGATATAAATATTAAGACAGCATGTTGTACAAAATAAATAGATACAATATACATGATCTTTCAATTAAAAAGAAAACAGAACAAAACACCTACAAAGTAGACAAAAACAGTGAATTAATAACTCAGTGAAAAGTTAAATTATAATAAAACTTACTATTAGAGTACGAAGTTTTTTTTTTTTAAACAATCAGTAAATGTCAAGAGAAAGCATGAAGGCTGGGCTTACATGTATATTTTTTAAGTAAGGGGTTATTCAGATAGTATGTACAAGGCATGAATGTACAATTGATATAATAACCTCCTATGCAATCACAAGTATTAAATGGATAAATATAGATGCATACTTGTATACTTACTACAACTAAATTAGATCAAAGGGACAAAAATACAATAGTCCAAAACTAATAATTGGTTTTCTATAAGCCTGAAAGTTCTCTAAAAGATTGATTAATTAAAAATATTTTTAGAATGTGAAAAGAATGAACAAAAGGTACAAACATTTGTATGATTATCTATCACTATCTATCTAGAGCATTATTGATACAATTACCAATTGGAATAAAATCATGAAAACGTGAAATTGATTAAATCAAAACTTCTAATTTTCTGAGAGAAACTGTAAAATATTCATAACCCTATGCATGAGTACAAGTTTTTTTTTTTGTTTTCTGTAAGTGGTCCTCCATCAATTTTATTCTCACTCTTTCCTCTGCACCGAGAACAAGTTTTTTTTTTTTTTTTTTGCTTTCCTCCAAATTAAACTATTTGAAAATGAAGAAACTCCGGTACAACATCCCACAGAATTATCACCACTTGTGATACAACCAGTGACTCTGGTCATTTCAAAACCTGCTCAACATTTTCTTAAATTTTTGAAATTTAAAAACCAGAATATTGCTTTTGTTTATTCAATTCCTATGGTTTAATTCAAATCCTAATTTTCAAAGCTGTTTGATCTTTTTGTCATTGCTTAGATTTTGCATTATGGAGTAGTTCTGGTGGCTGCAGAAATAACGTTAAGAAAAATGTTAAGTCTTTACAACAGTGCTCTTGTGTAGGTGATGTTAGCCAATTGCTTATTTCACGTAAGGTTTAAATTCTGCTGTCCTCATCTTGTTACACATCAGCCTGAGAACAAATGTTAACAGATGGAATTTCTTAAATGCTGACTGTATGCAAGCTCTATGTTAGGCTTTTTGCCTTGGATCCTCATTTATCCTCACAACAAATTTATAAATGCTACAGTCCCCATTTTATGTGGAATGTGTAAGAAGATCAGTAAAGAGCTGAAGAGTAGTGAAGTGGTCCTCCAAGACCACACAGTCAGCCCTGGGGAACCTAGATTCACCTCCAGTGTGTCTGACCTCCAAGCCTCACCTCTGAGTCGCATGGTCCACTACTGTCCCAGAACACTGAGTGTTTAGGTAGATCTCAGAGGCCTGCCCACATCTGTCTCTTCCTGGGCCCGCTGGGTTAATTGGGGCGGGTAGGATTTGCCTTCTGAAAGCAAGTTTAATGATGCAGTGTGTCACAGACAGCTTCTAGAGAGGAGCAGATAGATTTCACATATACAACGCTGTTCAGTGCTCAGAACTCACATCATTCCAAGTGAATCAAAATAGATGAGTGAAAATTACTGTGTTGAAGTGAAGCTGAAGAGCATATAATTATTACAGTCATCTTCTCCACCTCCATTTCCCACCCTCTTTCACAGAAAGGAATTCTATCTACTTCATAGTAATCTAACTCGACCTCTTTTTAAACAGTTCTCACAATTAGTGGACACGGTCTATAAAGATATAGCCTGCCATAATTCCTTACAAATTTTACAAGTATCTTTCCTGTAAGCCTGCTTATCTGAATATATCCAGCTGAAATTTTCAAGATACATAGCAACCATATTTTGAACTATTCTAATTTGGCTTTTCACCTTTCCTTCGCTGACTAACTCTCCATGTATGATCACAGTGAAACTTTTTCAGATAGACATATTTTACAAAAGTTTTTAAAAATCCATTACCTCAGATATTTTTCTCTTATAGTCCCTCTTACTGGTGGCATAACTTGGTGCCACATATTTTAATGTATATTTTATATGCCACATCATGTTGTATATATTTTAATGCTTCATCATGTTGATTTTTCCTTTTTTTTTCTACTGACTCCTAAGTCTTATCATTGTCAGATCAATGCTATTCTTCAAATTCTTCCTTAAGTATGAAAATTAGACTACGAACACCTTCCCTATTCATATTTTTTCTTCTATGTAGTTCTACTAACCTCTTAAGAAATGATCAGAATTATTGTCAGTCTCCAAAAGTAGGTTGGAGAGAAAATAATTCCTATAGAGAAAGTCTTAGGGGCCGGGTTTCAAGAATTGATGGTTAAGGAGGCTGGGGGTTGAGCTCAGTGATTAGAGTGCTTGCCTAAGAAGCGCAAGGCCCAAAGTTTGATCCCAGGCACCAAAAAAAAAAAAAAAAAAAGAATTGATGGTTAAATTTAAAAACAGGTGATGGACCTAAATGTTCTTCATTTATTTATTTGGGTATGTTTGGTTTTGTTCTGAGAGAGATTAGAATCTCACTATGATGATCAAGGCTAGTTCCAAATTCCTGAACTCAAATGATCCTCCTGCCCAGCCTGCCAAGTTGATGGGACTATTCCCATGTACCACCAAGCCCAGTTTAATGTTTTCTGGGCCCTGACAATGAGATTGTGTAGTAAAGAACCTAACATTGAAAACACATTTCTTTTTTCCTTCAAAACGTCATACTTCATTATTCTTTCCCATATAAGGGGTGCTCAGTGAAAAACATGGAGTATGAGAGCATGTAGTTGTATTTTTTTCCTAATAAAATTATCTAATTATCATTCTGCATCCATCTTTCTCAGATTACATGTAAAATATTGAGATTATGAGTTATCATTTTCTGTCTCTTGTTAGAATAGACTCCAGCAGAGCAGGAATTGTGTCCATTTTATCTGTCTATTCCCAGTACAGTTCATCTGTTTGTTTTAAATGTCATTTTCTGACCCCAAACACAGTGTTTGCATCAAGATTAATGCTTGCTGTCCTTCATGAGGAAAGGAAGTTCAAACTCAGAATGAATTTCTAAACTTTTAATGGCTCCCTATTGACCAAAAGTAACATCCAAGCTTCTTATTGAGACATGGAAAGTCTCGAAGGCTCTCGATGGTTTTTATTTTTATAGTCTCATTCACTTCCTGATTATGCCAGGGTTGCAGAACTGCATGTAGACATTCCAACTATCAGGAAACTTCTCAGTTTGTTTTGCTTCACTTCTCTTTTTGTGTGTCTGACACATACACTTTTTTCCTGCTTGATTAATACCTAATCCAATTTACTTCCCACTTAAACTATAAATTACCTCCCCTCTGAGGGCTCCCCTGATACCTCCCCGAAGTAGTATTTAGTACTATTTTGAAATACTACACGTTTTGAATGGAACTTTATTACCACATTTAGCTTTTACCACATTTTTATTGCAACTGCTTGTGTATTTCTATCTCCCCCTCAGGTGCACATACACTCTTGCAAACATATTTGGTTATAGGCTCTAACAAGGCAAATGTTGTATTTTAATCTGCAGTTTCTTTACATTGCACAAAGCTTAGAAAATGGCCAGAAATTGGATTTGAATGAAATTAGAAAGCAATCATTTTCAAGTTAGAACTTACACTGTTCCTTACATCTCTATGCCACTAGAGAAGTTAATTAATCTCTGTTATCACTTGTAAAAAAGATAAAAATAATTTATTTCATATAATTTTTGTAAATATTAAATAGGTTATGAAACCCTTGTATGGGGAACTCTTTAAACTTTATTATGTGAACTATTCATATTATTAGTACATAGCTACATGTGTTTACATAAAGATGCTCTAAGTTGCAGTTTCTTTGAACTACTGGAGAAAGAATAAAGATGTCAGTTTCATCCAAATTATTAAATTATATAGGACAATCAAATTTACTCTAAATAGGCTTTATATTGTAGGAACAGCAACAAATAGAATTTTTTTAAAAAATCAAAAAGAATTATTTTAAGATGCAATTTTATTTTTTCCTAAACACTGTACTGAGAAACATTAGCTGTTTCAGTAATACTTGATCAGGAGATTTGTTTACACTTATCAGGCTCAAAATCTGACTACACTAATTTCATTTGCATCTTATTTTTGCTTGGCTCGCTTAATGTTATTCAAACACTATGTTTGAAACAAATCTCCTGAGACGGACTTTTCCCCTTGAAGATAAATTTACTGTAATGTTTGCAAAGGAGCTCGAGAGTGGGCTCAGCAGAGAGTCAGAGCACATAAAAAAACTATAATAAACATGAGCAGAGAAAGACCCCTTGCTTAAGTAAAAGCCAAACACCTGAGACCCTTCATTAATGTATTTGCTGCTTACATCCAAGGAGAGTAGTTCCTTTAATTTAGAAAGATACTTTGGCTTGCTGAAAACTCCATATGGAGTCTTCTCATTCAGAGGTTACTTGGGCCAGAGAAGAGCATGCTAACCGGTGCTGTATTCCTACCCACGAGGCATGAGTGTGAGGAGACTGACTAGCTGGATAGCTCCTCGTTAGCCCAACTTTGTATGCACAGTGAAACAAATAGTCAACATTCCCTGCAGCAAGAAGATTGGAAGTCAGCCCACTTCATTTAGAGAGTCAAAGAAGACAATTCATTTAATGATTCTCCAAGGTAGTTAATGTTCCAAGGGACTTTAAGTTCCATAAAAGAAGCATTTTAGTATTTTGTTTGACCATGGTAATTTATAGTTCATTTGGAAAGTGGAAAACATCTCAGAAGAATTGGCTTCACTTCACTTCCCTTTCTTACAAGCCTACTACAAGAAGATGAAAGTCTGTGACTTACACAAGTATTGATCCGTGATGCTCCTCAGAGATGTGGGAGTCCTTTCAGCATTGATCTTTGTTTCCTGACACTACTGTACCATGCACTCACCAAATCAGCATTATCCCCGTGTAGCCTAACCACTGTCTTCCGAAATAAGTTAACTAGGTGTTTTATAGAGTTAACAGTCCAATCTCTTGGTACATGTAAAAATACGTATTTACCTACATCTATAGCTGTAAAAATAGTCTAAAACCCCCTAAAGTAGCTTGTGTTGCCTTTACCTAAAATTGGATAATATTAGTTCTTTCTTTCACGAGTTTTATCCTTTTCTGTTTGGAAAATCATTGATTTTTCATCTCTCTATGGTTTTAATATAGTATAACCCAACATAGCTTTATTTACACTGTGTCTTAGGCCAAATGCCATCGAATATGTCAACGGTCCACAGGGACATTAGACTTTAGGACTGACTCTGCTGTATAAGTTGTCAGAGAGTAGCAAACAATAAATAGTGTGGGTCCAGCCCAGACATGAATCAAATTTCTTTCCTCAATTCTGCCCTCTTCTGCTCAAATTACAGGAAGAAGTTAAATATATGTGCTCTGTATCAGGACTTGGTTTATTTAGGATTTTCTTCTGGAGTTAAACCTTGCCTCTCCCTGATCCCAAGTCTCCAGCAGCTCTTAATCAGAGCGAGCAGACATTAAAAAGCCTGATGATTTTGGATATGGCATGCAGGTTGGGAGAGGCAGTGTGATTTGTGGCTAAGCTCCTTTTTCAGTGACTAAGAACTACACTGGATGTAGGGTAAAAAAAAAAACCAAAAACTTCTCAATCTTGTGTTTTAAACTTTTGAAGACTAAGTATTAGGCAATATTTTCTAAAAGTAGCAATTCAGATCAACTATTTTAAAAAGAGAAACAACATCTCTACAAATAAGGCTATATGAGATTGCTTTTGAAAAAATTTAAATAATAAAAGAGAAAAATATTGATAAAGCTCAAAAAGCTGACTAGTAAATACTGTTTCCATAAGTGTAGTTACCACCAGCAGTATTTTTAATAAAAGTGTCAGGTAGTGATATTGCTTGATGTGACTTCATGAGGAAAACACCATTGTTTACAATACAGTTTCTCTGCACCCTGGAGATAATGCAACTGTGAACAGAACATGCCTTCCCAATATGTCGGCATCTAGAATTATCAACAGATGTATGTTGAATTATATTGCTTTGGGAAGAAATATGAATCTTTTTTTATTTCAAGTAGTATGAAGATGGAAACTGGAAAGATCTTCATTTAGGGGAAGGGAGTTTGTGGTATAAATGTAATCAGCAGTGTCCACACTTCCACTGCTGTTCATATAGCTTTAATGTTTCCATCATAAACTGATATACCTATTAAATTAAAAACTCTTGTATGAATGTTGCTGTGGGTTGAATCTTAGCAAGTAGATTGCTTCAGCTGAAAATATGAAAAATTTCCAAGTTTCAGTGGGAGAGGCTTACGTGATTTCAGAGAAAAAAAAAGTATGCTTTTTACTTATTCTAGAAAATTACTTGCTATTTCAGCCTTTTAACTGCCTTTTGTTTTACTTCTGATCGTAATATATATCTTTAATTTTTTCAATATTGAGTTTGGCAATTTATACACCAAAAGAATAGAGGAAAGCCTTAAAATTAATTAAAATTTTATAAAAGAACTCCTTATAAAACTTTCCACTTAAACTTACAATTTGGACGGAAAAATATATGGGAATTCTTTGCGAAATAGGTTCTACTCTGCAGTCTTCAAATGCTGAGGTCTTAAAACATTGTTTCTTGGGCCAGGGATTTAGTTCAGTGATTAGAGCGTTTGCCTTGGAAGCAAAAGACCCTGAGTTCGATCCCCAGCACCACCAAAAAAAAAAAAAAATTGTTTCTTATAAGAGTAAGGTGGGGGACTATATCTAAAACATGGGAAACATTGAAACTGTCATTTCAAATGAATCATTGACAACCTGTTTTCTTGCCCTCTACTTAAGTGTAATTTGAAAAAGAGTTGGCCAATATTAGCTAAATATGTCTTAATGAAACAGAATCTAAATTGAGTTTTTTATTGCAACTCTGGCAAATATACTGAATGAGTTTCAAAAATATGCCAGGTGTAAATGCTACTTTATCTAATAAATATAGCCTTTTGGTGATAATTAGTTCATTATATTAATAACAGCTACTAATTATTCAGCAATATGTTCTTTTGGCAGTGTTAAAAATGTCTTGAATAAATCAACTCATTTCATCTTTACAATTCCATCGAGTAAGAAGCATTACCTACAATTTCCAGATGAAGAAATTTATATCTAAAGAATTTAATAATATACCAGAGTCACAGTATCACAGACTGAGATCTGAATCTGCTTGGTCCAGCTCCAGAGCTATCCCTTTCAATCACTCCCTTTACAAGGTTGACCCTTTCTATATTTTGTATGTCATAGTTTTTAAGATGGAGCTCTCTGTATTCTCCTATTGACAAGTAAATTACAAGAAAAACCTGGAAATGTCTAGTAATTAGCAAAAACATGAGCAGAAATTCTATTAAAGCAAGGAAATATCAGAGTTTGAGTGCTAAGAACTGCCTAATGTAGCAACTATTTTGCCCAGAGGCAGCAGCAAATTGTCATGAAACATTGACAACATTCTAAAATAATTTGACTAACACAACAGCAGGTTAAAGTGATGGGCCATATTGTTGGGGGTTTTTTTTCTAGTTTTTAGCTATTGTTTTACTCTCAATAGCAAACGGTGACAACCTTATTATCACTTTATGAGCAAAAATACACTGAGCGCCAAAGAACTAAGAGGCGTACTCTTTCTAAGTAGTCTTCAATACACTCTAGAGGCAATGCATACACTTAAAAACAAGTACTGTCAATACCAGCTAGCACAAGGAAAGAGCAAAATGAACATCACCCAACATTAGGAGAGCCTTTATGAAGGAAGAGAAAATGATGTGTCGTGTCTTTACTGAGCCACTCCTACACACCAAACGCTTTCTATGCCCCAGGACTAGAGTGACGTCCAAATGAAATTCTCACTCTAACATTCCAGTTGGGAGAGGGAGAGAGACAGAGACAGACAAAGAGAGAGACAGAGAGAGGGAAAGAGAGAGGGTGAGAGAGACAGAGAGAGAAGGGAGAAACAGAGACAGAGAAAGACAGAGACAGAGAGAATCTAGAACAAGACATGGTATATGAATGACAAGATGAGCTATTTTAGCTGGATGGCTGGAAAGGCTGCTCTGAAGTTGTGACACTTAAAGTACAATTTAAATAAAAGTGATAAGAAGCCAGTTACAATTTTTCAGTTAAAAATTTTCAGGTAGATGGAAGATGGTTAACAAAGATTCAATGGTAAAAAAATGGTTAAAAAAAAAATGAAGTGAAAAATGAAGCCAAGGAGATGGTCAGGATCAGATAATCTAGAACACTCTAGAACATGGAGAAGTTTCATATTCTAGTCTAAAGGAGAAAGGAAGCTAGTAGAGGACTTAAAGAAAGAGACTGATATGAATAGAGTTTTAAGAGACTCACTGTGGCTTCTAGACAGACAGCGGGAGCAAGAATGGACCAGGAAAAATAAATGAGAGGATACCGTGCACATCCACGGAGGGAAGATGGAAGCTTCCAGCCAGAGCATCAACAGCAAAAATAGTGGAGAAGCCAAAATACTCCAAGTTGTATCTGGAGCTAACAGCATGTGCTGACAAACTGCAAAGAGGATGAGGAAATAAAGAGAAGAAACAACATACACAACAGTGATTTGGATAATCTATGGTTGGCACAAGGCAACAGTGTTCACACTATGAAGAACAGCACACCAAATCAATCTGAGTGTATTCTGTGCTCCAGCCTGCCCACAGGAAGAGCTGGCCCCACAGTCTAATACGTCTGTGGCCTTTGAAAGACACCATGGCGACAACAGGTCTGCCTCATGACCCAGACCCTTTTCATCACAAATATTCTTGCCACCTGCTAATCTGGTCATGAATTTGTAATTCTATATAAAATAATTGACTGTATTTAATTACCAAATGTATCATGTATATTTTTAAAAGACTAGCATTCTTTTAATTTTAAATAGAAAACAAAAATATGTGTCCCTAAAAGTTTATGAACTCCAAAATCATTAATAAAAGTGAAATTCAAGTGTGAGCATCTCTTTGGATATTCTGTTGATATAGAGGTGACTTTTCACAAAGATTCACCTTGATTCTCACTCTAAAAATGAGTTATTTGGCATTGTCAAGGGAGGTAAGAAACAGAGTAACAGATACACATCAAACATGCATCCTTACATTTATATTCATCCATTTATTCCACAGTGTTTGCTGGGTGTCTAATATGCATCAAGTATTATGGAAGGTGCTGGAGTAATAGCAAGGAATAAATAATCAAACGCAGGCCAGAGCCTGCATTTGAGGATGTCAGTGTCTGGAAAGCAAAAGTGACCTTGAGTATGTAATTACAAGTGTTGAGCCATAAATTGAATCTGCTAAAGAACTGCAAACTTCCACTCACCACCTATCACCAAAGGAGCTAGGCACTTATATATATTTTAAGATGATACGGAGTTTGTTGGGTTGATTTTTTATTCTTGAGAAGAAGCCTTCTTAGTGATTTAAACCCTCTATGTGGACATTAAACATTAACTACTTCGATATATCTCTGTGCACAAGAAAACAGTAAATAAATTAGGACGGGTTTACTGTTTTTGTTTCTTGGTTGTTTTAACACCTAGCACAAAACGAGAGACATATTGGTGCACAAAATTATTTAGTGAATAAACATGTGTGGACAAATGAGTTTATTTTTTAGAAGAATGAAATAAGAGGAATAAAATTCTGAGAACAGAAAAACTGAGAAAAATCTTCAAAAGTAAGAAAGCTTACCAACATCTTTGTTGCCTTCCATCTCTTAGACACATCCACTATTTCTCCAGCCTCTGTAAATTACCCAAGAGTAGTTTCTGTGTAAGATGATCTATTGAAAAACTAGATTGTCTTCTGTGGTTTTCAACACTTGATAAGTGTGTGTAGGCTACAGATGATAGCGCTTTCAAATATATCCACTTAAATGACACATTTGCCTTTGGAAGTAACTCCATTTTGCCCTGTGTCTATTGGCTTAGGTGACTAAAGATGGGAAATATTAAACAGTTAGCAACAGTATGAGAAAGCTAATTAAAAAAAAAAAAAAAGATACTGATTTTACCACACTACCCACAACCACAAATCTTGTTGTTTTACATGTACAATAGGCCTGTAGAAACATTTTAGCATGGTGATTAACATGATTCTTTTTTTCTTCAAGTTCTATGAATAGTGTGCTTTCTATGACATACACTATCGAGTTCCTTGAGAGAGTAAATGATATGTTTGGGGGGTTTTATGAACCATTTTTAGCATTTGCACTTTTACTGTAAACAAAATACAGAAAATTACAAAGACTCCTAACTCATTCAGATAAGCAAGTTTTTATATTCTCTGTGAGTTTCAAATATTTTTTATCAAATAATTAAAACATTAACATGTATGCATTATTCAAATTTCTGGGGTTTTTCTCCCAAGACTTTCACAATTCCACCAGTGTGGCCCTCTACCATTTCCCAAAGGCAATACTTTGGCATGCTGAATTCCATTTCCTACTTCCTTTGGACTTTTAGTACAAATCTGTACCCACAAATAAAAGTCCTAAAAATTATAAGATTTGCCTCTTATTAAAAGTATCAATCACCAATCTGGGAGAATCCAACAAGGCTGAAGAGAAGAGGAGCTATGTCGGAGTTGCTCCGTGAAAATTCATCAAAAACCCAGGTAAAAGAAAATCCTGAGGGACATCATGTATGGGTACAGAATTAATGTAATGAATGTGACCATTGTATGTAGAATGTACCAATACATGTTCTTGGTTTAAAATAAAAAAAAAAAAAAAAAAAAAAAGAAAATCCTGAGGGACAGATAATCTTATTCCAAGACCAGTGTGGGATGAGATCTACAAATAAAGCCAGATATAGATGTGGGACGTTATAGAACTGTGAAATAGCTCATGGTACTACCCGCAGGAACTGCGCCTGCCCTGCACCACAGCGGCGGGAGGGACCCGAACACCAACGCTGCTGGCTGCCAGCGGGGATGGTTCAAGCCCCCGGGCTGCCGGCCCGGGCTGTGCGAACACCTGCACCAACACCCCCAGCCCTGGGAGGCTGGACGCCCATGCCGCCGGCCCAGGGGTGCACAAACACCTGCGCCCCTAAGCCACCAGCTCCATGGAGTCCGAGCGCCCATGCAGTGCCACGCTGTTGCCAGCCACCAACCCCTGACTGGAGGGTGCAGAAGCACCTGCCTACATACCGCCAATCTCGGGGGCCGAGCGCCCTCACAGCGGGCTGCCTGCCAGAGGTACACAAGCACCTCGCATCTGGCCCACCGGTGGGGTGGGGGTGGCACACAGGCCTATGGGGGTATCCGGCCTGCTCTGCCAAACCAAACAGGAGAGTTTGAAGACAAGATCCTGACAGGCTTCCTACCTCCTTTTTTTCCCTGCCTCACCACAAATAAGGGACTCTGTAGCCTAGCAATTACACCAGCACACAGACAACCGGGAAGCTACTCACTCCCCCAAGAAGGCACTAGGATTTGCTTTTTTTTTCTCTTCTCTCCAAGCCATAACCACTAACTGAAACCCCTAGAGATACCAAAGTAATGATCTGCAGCATTAGTGGGCATTGCTGAAAGAATAAAACACCCCCCCACACACACACACCCTACCCTGCTCTCAATAGCAATCTGGGGAAAGACAGAGAAGGGAACAAAGTTGCAATTTGCCAGAGGCAAACTTTCCTCGACTGCACCATCCTTGCAACAGCCCGGCCCCATATCTGCCACAGCAACCTGCAGCACCTCTGCCTGATATCCACAAATATACCACACAGCACAAGCGCAGCCCTGCTTTCAGCAGCTGGGAGAGAGGAGAGAGGAGAGGAGGCTGTGCACGGACAGAAGAGCCAACCACACCCAAGCAACTGAGGAAAAGTGTCAGAGTCATAAAGGCTAAGGAGACATGGGTGGGCCACCAAGGGACCCCCAGTGAGACACTGGGTGGAAACCCTGCCCCAGACTCAAAACCAGGAGGCCAAGATCAGCACCATACCCAGCACTAACTACTGCATCTGGGTGGGGTCACCAGCACAGATCTGGGTTCTGGCTTGGATGCTACCATAGGACTGTGGACATTAGAAGAACTTCACTATACATATTTTTTTTTCCACTTGGTTATGTTTTGCTTTCTTCTTCTATCTGTTCTTTTTGTTGTTGCTGATGTTTAGATTTCTACCTCCATTGTCTTCTGTGTTGTTCCTCTTTCTTTTTTCACTTCTCTCTTTCCTTCCTCAACTGCCTCTTCTGATATTATTTTCTCTCTTTTTCCATGCAAGTGAACAATATCTAGATTTTCTTTGGTTGGCTCCAGTATTTTCACCTTTCACTCTTCCTAGCCTGTCTCCTACAGTTTCCCAATGTTTAAGTGGTCTTCCTTAATCCTCAGCATTATATCCACTGTATTTCTCTTCAATTACGCCTCTGTCTCTCTCTACCCCTCTCAACCGCCCCCCCCCATACAGGAAAAACCACTCTACTAACAGGAAACCCACTGCACAGAAACTCTGGTGTATGTTAGATGTTTCTATATAATTGTAGATCTTGCTCCTTTGGTTAAACATACAAAATTAAAAGTTACCAAACTCTACCAATATCATGTACATGCTTGATGCTATTGTTATTACTAATGTACCACTGTAACCAGGGTGATATACCTGTTAAAGCCAGTTGTACTTAATTGAATAACAGTAATATAAGTATCTGGGGTCATAATCACCAACACACTCCAGTACCAAAAAACTAAGGGTTGGGCCAAATAGACAGCAACTTCTGATCCCTGTTCAATTTGGAAAGTAGGATATTGAGACAAATACAAAAGCCAAAAGCCACATGTACCTAGAAGATACCTCTAAGGAACAGACACTTCCTAGGAAAGTCTTGATATTGGCCTTAATACTACCTACCATAAAGAAACCATAAATTCCAACATAGAAAATAAAATAAAAGGGATAATGACAAAATACAGAAATAAGTTACAACCGCAGACTCCCAACCCCCCCAGAACAAATCCAGTAGACAATGACATAGAGGTAAAGCAAAGACACCCAACCAAACATTTAGAAATGATAGCAGCAGAAGTTAAAAATCAGATGAATGAGGCCATAGAGAACATCAGATTAGAAATAATTGCTCAAATTAAAAAAGAGGTGATGATGGTAAAGAAAGACTTGCTTAGTGAGCTTAGAGAAGATACAGATAAAAAAGCAGAGGAGCTCAGTAAAACATTGGAAAACTTCAATACTCAACTCAAGAAAGAAATGGAACCCATGAAACAGATTCAAACAGATATTCAAGAGATCAAAAATTCTCTTGAAAGTATATGCAGCAGATTAAATGTAAGTGAAGGTAGAATTTCAGATCTAGAAGACAGGTCTGAAACAAATGACCAAGAAAAGAAAAACTTCTTAAAAATAGCTAGAGACTGTTAAAAATCAATGCAAAAGCTGCAAACTGGTGCAAAAAAGAACAATGTAAGAGTGATTGGAGTGAATGGAAAAGCAGGAAATTCTGAAAAAGACCCAAAAAAGGTGGTTATTCACAGAAATAATGACAGAAAACTTCTGAAGCATGAGAAGAGAAATTGACATACAGATAATTGAGGCATATAGAACCCAATTAGACATGATCAAAATAAATCTACACTAAGACATATAATAATCAAGATTTCAGAAATTCAACACAAAAACACAATATTGAAAATTGTTAGAGAAAAGAAACAAATCACCTATAAGGAAAACCCATCAGAATCACAGCAGACTTCTCAACACAAAGCCTTAAGTCAAGGAGAACCTGGACCAAAGTATTTCAAGCCCTAAAAGAAAACAGTCTCAAACCCAGGTTGATGTACCTGGCCAAACTATCTTTCAATAATGAAATAAGATACTTCCACAACAAAAAAACAACTGAAGAAATTCATGACCATGAAACCATTACTACAGAATATTTTGAAAGATATCATAGAAAGGGGAAAAGGAGACTGTAATTCCCAGGACACCAATAAAAAAAAGAATCCACCAGGCCAAACAAGTAGTTAAACAGAAGAGGAAAGAAAACAACAGAAAAAGACTTTGACAAAGATGAGTCAATACATAACAGTTATACTATCAATGTAAATGGCCTCAACTCACCAAGAAAAAGAAACAGAGTGGTAGACTGGATCAAGAAACAAGATCCATCAATATACTGCATACAGGAAACACACTTAACCCAGAAAGAAATTCATATACTAAAAATGAAAGGATGGAAAACAGGACTTCATGCAACAGGAATCCAGAAAAAAAGCAGAGTAGCTATCCTAATTGCAGACAAAGTAAACTTCAAGTCAAGACTGATCAAGAGAGACAAAGACAGTTACATACTTGTTAAGGGAAAACTCCAAGAGGAAGAGATAACGATCATTAATATTTATGCACCAAATACCCATGTACCTAACTACATAAAACAGTTTTTAAAAGACAGGAAGGAGCAAATAAACACAAGCTCATTTATAATGGGATATCTCGACACCCCACTGTCACAAATAGTCGCATCAACCAGACAAAAAAATCAACAAATAAATATCAGAACTGAATCAAATCTGTGAACAAGTGGACCTAGCAGATGTCTACAGAGTGTTCCACCCCACAACATCAGAACACACATTCTTCTCAACTGCGCATTGATTTCCAATTTCATTGCACTATGGTCTGATAATATGCATGGAATAATTTCAATTCTTTTGCATTTACTTAAGCATGGTGTATAAGCTAGTATGTGGTCATTTTGGAGAATGTCCTGTGTGCAGCTGAGAAGAATGTGTATTCTGATATTGTGGGGTGGTATACTCTGTAGATGTCTACTAAGTCCATTTTTTCACAGATTTGGTTCCATTCTGAGATTTTTCTGTTGATCTTTTGTCTAGTTAATCTGTCTATTTGTGATAGTGGAGTGCTGAGGTCTCCCATTATAATTGGGTTATTTTCTATTTGATTTTTTCATGTCCATGAATATATGTTTTATGTAATTAGGTGTGCTGGTATTTGGTACATAAATATTAATGATTGTTATCTCTTTCTCTTGGACTTTAACAAGTATGTAGTGACCATCTTTGTCTCTCTTGATCAGTCATAGTTTGAAGTTCACTTTGTCTGTGATTAAGATAGCTACCCCTGTTTTTTTCTGGGTTCCTGTTGCATGAAATACTGTTTTCCATCCTTAATTTTCATGTATGAATATATTTTGGGTTAGATGTGCTTCTTGTATGCAGCACATTGATGGATCCTGTTTTTTGATCCATTCTGCCAGTCTGTTTTCTTTGATTGGTGAATTGAGACCATTTACACCGATGGTTATTAATGTTATGTTCTTCTTTTTTTTTAATGTTATGTTCTGACATCTTTGTCATAGTTTTTTTTTTGTTTTTGTTGTTGTTGGTTCCACTTTTCCCCTCTGTTCAAATAATTTCCTTGCCTAGTGGATTATTTTTATTAACACCCTTGGAATTATAGGCTCTTTTTCGCCCCTTCTAGGATATCCTTAAAAATATTCTGTAGAAATGGTTTGGTAGTCATAAATTTCTTCAGTTGTTTTTGTCATGGAAGAATCTTATTTCATTATTGAATTTGAAAGATAGTTTGGCCAGGTACATCAACCTGGGTTGGAGATTGTTTTCTTTTAGGGCTTGAAATACTTTGCTCCAGGTTCTCCTTGACTTAAGGCTTTGTGTTGAGAAGTCTGCTGTGATTCTGATGGGTTTTCCTTTATAGGTGATTTGTTTCTTCTCTCTAACAATTTTCAATATTGTGTTTTTGTGTTGAATTTCTGGAATCTTGATTCCTATATGTCTTGGTGTATATTTGTTTTGGTTATATTTAATTGGAGTTCTATATGCCTCACTTACCTATATGTCAAATTCTTATCTTGGGAAGTTTTCCATCATTACTTCCGTGAATAATTTTTTATGTCCTTTGCACTATTTCCTGCTTTTCATTCACTCCAATTACACTTATATAGTTCTTTGTGTCATCTTGCAGATGTTGGATTGATTTTTTTTCATAGTCTAGCTATTTTTAAGGAGTCTTTCTTTACATGGTCATTAACTGCAATAAATGTTGATGCATGATAAAGTCCCATCCCTTTTTCATAATTGTCTTGGCCATTCTTGAATCTTTTCTTTTCTAGATGAGCCATGGAACCAGTGTTACATGTTTGGATTGTTTTAAATTTTATATTTGTTTGAAAGAAACTGATATATCTGTAATTTTGTCTCGTCTATGATGAACAAGTTATATATTTTACTTTTATTCAAGCCCTACCTCTTATTTTTCAATAATACTGTGGGTATTTTTAGTGGCAGAGAGTAATGGAAGAGTCAAAGTTAGACTGACATTTAACTACGGCTTTTAAGAAGATGAAAGGGTCTAGGAGCCAAGAAAGGGAGGTGGTCTAAAAGGAGGAAAAGATGGGGAAACAGGTTATCTCCCAGAGCTTCCAGAAGGAATGCAACTCTCTAAAGACTCATACAGATATTAGATTTCTGACCTTCAGAAATGCAAGATGATAAATTTGTGTTATATTCAGACACTAAATTTGTACTATGGTAGCAAGAGGAAACATAGAATTGCTTTTGAGTAAATGTACTGGTTTTTTAATTCTAATAGTTTTTTTTCTGAGATTTCCCTTAAATTCTTGCACATATAAAGCATATTACATGCAAATGAACCTACCTTGGCTTTTCCTTTTCAATATTTATACAGCATTTTACAAACTTTCTGTGCTACTGCATTGGATAGCACATCTAGTATAACACTAAATAAAAATAGTAGGCACTTCAATTACTGCTATTTTGATAGAAACGATGCTACTTTACCAGGTATATGATTTTGAAATGATTAGCAAGTGCAATTTATAAGGCAGGGGAAATCCCTCCATACCTTAGTTTTCTAAGAGTCATAACAAGTTTCTTATTCAACATCTTCTCTTGTATATTTAAAAGTCTTCTCAAACTTAATGTATCTAAAACAGAGCTTGGCTCATTCTCCACATATCTGCTTCTGTCCTAAACTCTCCCAACTAATTAAATGACACCACCCAAGACTCAGCTCCAGACTTCACTCTTTACTGTATTTCTCATATTCAATTTATTAGCAAACACAATGAGTCTTAACTTTAAAATGATAAACAAATCTTTTTCATCTCAATAAAGTTAAATGAGTTACTACTCTCTCTCATCCCTACTACAATAGCTGCTTTACTATTCTTTTTGCATAAGACCCATTTGCCAGCAGGTAGAGGGACCTTTAACAAAATGTGAATAATTTGATGCCCTTCTATACCTTGGATTTCTCATATGGCTTTCCATCAATTTTTTTCTCTTTTTATTTACCTGTTTCAACTGACAGGTAATATTTGTACATTTTTATGGGCTTATAGTATGATAATTCTGTAGTTTTTTAAAGTCTTACTTTTTATTACTATATATTTGCATTACATAACTATTACATTCCTCAAAGAGAGTTAGTACATACACCTAACACATCTTAGTTCCTTTTTTTCATCTCTTTCCCCTCTCCTCTCTCTGCCTTCCCTCCATCTCTGGGTCCCCTTCTTCTTTCCAAAAGGTCGATCTCCATATTTCCTATCTTTTTTCTTGGTATTTATTTATAATTTGATTCTCTCATATAAGAGAAAGCATGCAATATTTCAACTGTGTGTCTGAATTATTTCACTTAACATTACGGTCTTTAGTTGTGTCCAGTTTTCTACATATACTTAGGTTATCCTGTATTTATTATTTCTTTGTGTGGAGAACATTAAAAATTCTCTCTTGTAGCTATTTTGAATTAATACTATGCAATATTGTTGACTATAATCACCCTCTGTGAAATAGATTCTACTTAGTTAAAATAGAAACAATCAATTAATTTGCGGTATTGTAACTGGTCTAAAAATGCTATATATCCTTTTTAAGCAAAAACAAAAAACTTAATAAAAATTGACAATGTGGTAACATGAGAGATCATATAAGTGTGATTTTTATACATAAAAATAAACACTAATAGATATTGCATAAATAATCAGACAAAATTTAGAGAAAACACATTATTAGGGTTGGAGAGAAATTTGGCAAAATGACAAAAGAAAAAATATAAAATATGGCAATATAGAACTTACATGCACATGTTTTCCCTTGGAATTTATATAGTAAAGTCTAAAAGAGGTTTTGATGAGAAATTTTCATATATCTGTCTAAGAAATTATATGCTTGGATCATTTTGGCTTCTTTCCAAATTTCTCTCCAACCTTACTGTTGTTTCCTTTACATTTTATTTTGTCTGATACTAATATTGCTATGCCAACTATATTTTGGTTAGTGTATTACAGCACATTTATTTCTTTTATTTTCAACTTTCTGTGATATTTTAAGCATTGTTTAAAAGCTCTTAATTTTATTTATATAATTCATCTATATATTATTTGAAAACTAGTAGTATTTTATAAGTGATTTTAGTACATTAATTTACATTATAATTACTGAATAAATGTGGACTCACTACTGAAACTTTTTCATATTTTTATCATTCATTTTAACCTTCTTTTCTCCTTTCCTACCATCTGCTAGATCATTTTCTTTTGATCTATCTCACATACATGTAATTTTACTACATAAGGTCCCTAATAAGTTGTCACCATTTCTAGTGTTTACTCTGCAATGTTCTATATTAACAGAGACTTTATGTGGTCCCCAAAATGTCTGCAGTTATTCAGGTCCTATCTTGGCCAGCATGGTTGTGCTACTACTTAGGCTGAACTCCAACCATCTCTGTTTGCACCTTGGTCCCAGAGTTCAGTAGCTTAAGATTTTCTCTTATTTTTTTCCTTTATGAACATGAACGTTAATTACTATTGTTTGTTTCTTCTGTATATGAAATGTTTTAGCTAGTGCATTCTTCACTGTTATGGTTGGCATTTCTGCTCCATAAATAAAATTCAGGACTCTAGATGAAATGGTTGTACAGTTGTCAAATTCACTATGCCAGCGAACACATTTGTTATGATAATTACATTGTTTAATTAAATAGTACATACATTCATTAAATATAAGTGCCAAAAGTGATTTATTTCTATGAAAATTTAGTTAAATGTTGTCAAATAGCTTGATTATCATAAGTTGCTCTATAAAAATGCCATTGAATTATGTGCAATGCAAAAGACAAGGGAAAAGTAAGATTTCTTTGTGTATTCAAAACTGTGCTCTACTCTGGAGTACTAAACATAAAAACTGTACATTTCTGAGGATGGTCTTTGCTACAAAGAATAAACAGAAATCTGAGCAATATGTCTGTGCTCTAAGAAAAGATTTTAACACCAATTAAATATTGTCAGTGAATGTACATATTTCTATTTTGAGTCAAATTAAACTATCTAAAGTGGGATTGTGTGATTTTTCATAATCCTTAGCTTTAGCCAGCTTTTTTGATGATCTAAATATATACCAGTCTCAGTAGATTTTATTATACTTTTCTCACTATCAAAAAAGTATTGAAAAAAATTTTTTAAAAGTATTGAAAGTAAATTAAATGAGAGAACTTGCCTCTTCATAAAGGCAAAAATGAGCTTAAAAACAATCTGATTAGTAACAAATTTATTTTTTTACTTTGAATATTTTTTTTGCCGTGCCTCTATTCAAATACATATATTGAGAGATCATAAACTTGCAAATGTGGTTCATGTGGTTCTAGTGTATTTTGGGATTCATCTTAGCTTGAAATTGTATGATTTGAATCCAGACAACATGAAATCAGGGAAGAGCAAATTATCTCACCACATGGGGAAATAGTGTAAGAATTTTGGTTAGTGGACAGTTACGGAACACTGCAAGCAGCTACCCCTCTGCACAAACACTATACTGTAGGCAGTGGCTCACAGTCATAGGGCAGCCTTTGCAGGACATCTTGGAGAACATTCTTGTGATTATTATTTTTAGCCACAAAAAAAACTAATCAGGATTTGG
This sequence comes from Hystrix cristata, assembly GCA_004026905.1. Classification (NCBI taxonomy): domain Eukaryota; kingdom Metazoa; phylum Chordata; class Mammalia; order Rodentia; family Hystricidae; genus Hystrix; species Hystrix cristata. Next base: position 140,001 of record PVJO010000847.1, read on the forward strand.
CGAGGTATGTGGCCCCTTGGGGATTCCATCAAACTGGTAAGCAAATAAATGGAAAGGAAGCTTTTAGTAGTGTGTGTGTGTGTGTGTGTGTGTGTGTGTGTGTGCGTGTGGCTGGGGTTTTCTGCTTTTATTTTGCTTTAGGGAGGATTGATATCTATGTAAGCAAAACGAACTCGTTAATATAATTTTTGTTGATTTTTAAAACTTTTGTTTGATAAATATTCACTGGGGTGAACATAGTAATTCACAAGATTACAGAAGCTAATTTTGATTTAATATCATGGCCACTCCAATCAATATGCCATGATACACAAGCTCTATGATATAGCATCTAGTGTCAGTACAGACAGAGGAAAGCCAGAACTGTAATTTTCTGCTGGTAGAAATATAACTTGTTACAACTACTGCTAAGAAACAAAGATATACATGTAGGATATGTATTCCTTTAGGACATGGGCATGTGTCAAATAGTGAACTAAACATCCCTGTATTTGGCACATGTTCCTATCCTAGAGAACTTTTCACATGTGTACTCAAGGAATTATTCATAGGAATGGTTTTTGCAGCATTAGTAAGGGAATTATAATCAACTTAAAAATTTAACATCAAAAGAAAAGATAGATTGTGATATAAGGGGCTGGAGATTTAGCTCAGTGGTTAAAGCGCTTGCCTAGCAAGCGCAAAGCCCTGAGTTCGATCCCCAGCACAAAAACAAACAAACAAACAAAAAAAAACAAAGTACATAGATTGTGATCTGGTCACACTTGACATAAATTTTATCTATGTATTAATTAAAAATTTTTCAAATAGAAGATGAAAAATTGTACAGTGTTAATCATTTTTGTGAAGTCTGAAAACACAAACATATATCACTTACACAGATGATTGAAAGACACTGTGAATGTTAATTTTTAAAAATTATTCATATTTACTATAATAATTTTTTGATTTAAATATTCACCATATTTTATGATCATCCCATGTTAATCAACAATTTATGTCAATTTCTACCGAATAAAAACATTACAACATATCCTCATCTTCATTACTCACTAGACTTGGTGCCATGCAACTTCTGGCTCTTTTATATTTTGACAAAGTCAAAATGACCATGAAAGGCAAACGATTTGAATCAATTTAGGCATCAAAGCCGCCACAACAACTAAAAACATTCAAGAAAAGAGGACTTCCAGAACTGCTTCAGGAAGTGGCAAGAATGATGGATAAGTGTGTTCAAAGTAAGAGGAAATATTTTGAGGTGGATTAATGATAATGCACTTTTGCATTGTAATAAACTTTTAACGATTTAAATATTAACAGTATTTTTATCATCCTGTAAGTAGAAATATGTACAGGTACATAGAAATATGCATATATAAAAAGGAAAATATGTGTATACTTCAGCATATGCAAAAACTTTTACCATATTTACATGTTTCAATTAACATTTCAATAAACACATGTAGGAAGTGAGTGTTTCAATAGAAGGAAGAGGGGAAAATTCATTCAAAAAGGGAACACAAAGGGTTTCACCTGTATCTATACTATTGTACTGCTTCACACTGTAAAAAAGAAATTAAAATCAATTGGCAAACCAGTATGTTTTAATGAAAGTTTATAAAGCGTTCTGGTATTTTCAGTAAATTATTTCATTACTGTTATGTATAGATGAAATATTTCATAATTACAAAATACAATCCATGAAATATTTTCCTAAATTGAAAATCTAGCAAACTTTTTAAGATACCTAAAGAAAGACAGAAAAAAGAAAAACTAAAATAAACTGCCAAAAGCCATTGTATGAAGAACTGACTTTTCCACATTTTACCTGAGTTCCATTCCAGAAAATAAAGTCTACACTGGAATTCTTTCTTTGATGGTGCATTTTATGTGTGTATGTATGTATGTATTTTGGCATTTTAATCAATGTGAGGTGATTTACTTCTAAGATAGATATCTCAATGAATAGACAGTATTCTAAGGTCAGTGCCAAAAAAAATTTATTTTTTGGTACGGAGACAAAAAATAGATTGAGGCCTTTCATTCATAGGTCTTCTTGTGACAAGGTAGATAGCTCCAAGGAAACCAGAAAATAAAATTTCCATTTTAAAAACTAGAAAAGGTGACAGGAGTAAAGCTGGGCTGTAACTCTCCCTCTATGGCTTCTTTGTGAGAGAAGGGACACACGAAATTGACCACGTTATTTCAAAGTCTGCTCTGAATATCTCTGGTTGTTTGGGTCATTTCAATTTATGACTAGAAGAAAATTAAACTCAACTTAGAGAGACATTAATCTGCTGCACAGGATCACGAAAGTAAATGATATTTCTTAAGCTATGGTTGTTTTTCTCATCGTTTTCTTTAATACTAACTTTTTATTTGGGAAATTTTAATAGCAACATTTCAATTAAACTTTAATACTCCCAGCACTAAACTAAACTGAGAGGATCTTGACTGTAGTACTGAATATTTTATCTCCTTACTTGGTACAGAACAGGCTTATTTACATTTTTTCTATTTATGCCAAAAATTTAACTGTAATCCACAAAGGGAGAGATACAAATGTTCCCATAATACTTTATTTCTCATATACATGATTTTAACTCTTTTCAAGTGTTGTATTTACATAATTTTTAAGATTATTGTCTCGAGAACAAAACCATTTCTAAAGCCCTGCAGTTTCTGCTGTAATAGCACATGGGAAAGCATGTTTTCCAAAGAACAAATGTGAAGAAGTTAATGATAAATTGTATGAAGAGAATAACTGTAACTCCAAAACAAGATAAATAGCAAGCTTTCCCCTCCCAGATGGAACACCCGTCTGCTGTATAGGTTGATGGGCAGAAACTGTCTACTTAGATGATGGGCCTGACCTGTACTCAGGTCTCTGGGACTCTCTATCCAGTCCTGGCCTTTCTCAGGTTGTAATGTCTCCTCGCTGGATCAAAAGAAGCTGAACTCAGCTGTGTGAGGGCAGCTCTCCCGAGCATTTCTTCCTTTTGACATGAAGCAGTTCGATTCAAGGAAAGAAAAATGATACTGTGCACAGGAAAAGAATTTAGCCTTGTGAGAAACAGAACTATTCACAAGGCTAAATTCTTTGCTAAATCTGAGGCAAAAAGGAGACTTCTTTTTTGCAGGGTTGTGCTTTTATGTTTATGCCCCAATCCCTGGAGTGTACCAATAAAACGAATCAGCACTGGAAAGTTGTGTGTAAGTACTAGTCTCCCTGTCATTTGTGACATTGCTATAATTAAATCCATAAAACTTAAACTGTAGACAAGTACCCCAGATTGTTATTCTTCTTGTTCTTAAGTGGGGAAAATAAAGCTGACCTGTCCATTGTGGTTAAAATATACATTACTAACATAAATGGAGAGCTGAAGAAATCAACCGTATTTTTGAAAGGATAACTCAGGTCACCTGATTTTCATGTAAGTGTTGTAAAATGTTATCAGCCATTTTTTTGTACCAAGTAATGACAATAACTTGGATAATTTGCACAGTTTGTAATACAAAACTTAGCTAAACATCTATTTCCAACTACAAAATATTAATTTTTCCCATTTTGTTAACCCACTTGCAGCACTAGAGCTTAATGATTGAGAGGAAAGATAAAAGGATTCTATTACCTTCTATACATTGCTAAAATGAATGCTTTTACCAATGTATTAGATTTATGGAGACTTTCAGCGATAGCCTTCTGTTTGCCCTCAGGAAGGCTCAGGATTGAGTTGAAATCAGGAAGGTGTCGTAACTGAACAATACTGATCTCAGACGTCCCTTTGAAAACAGCTCAGAAAGTCTGGCTTGATCAAAAACTGCTAGTGGGGACAGACAGTAGAGCAATCAGGGCACCGAGGAGAACTGAGATCCTGTGATCCTGAGACAAATCTGCAAAGGAATGAGCCCAAGATTCTTCGTTCAATTTCCCCTCAAGATGTTTGCTAGATTCTAGCTGTGCACACACACTACAAAAAGCCAGGATCAAGCAAAAAGCAGCTTCTATGAGACTATAAAAAATAAAGATTTTTGCAGTTTCTCAGAAACGAATATTTCAATTCAAGATTCATGAAGCAAAATGAAAATCGACTACAACTCTATCGGCTAAGATTCCTAAAAGAATTACATCAGACTAAGGATAAGTTGCAAAACTACAGCTTCATAAAAAGCAGCAAGACTAAAATGTAAAATAGAATATCCACAATCCTGGTTGATTGTTAAGTGATTCAACATTCCTTCTACTTTAGTTGACAGAATATGCAGAAAAGTGTATATGTCAGTGTGCCTGTATGTGTTTGTCTATATATGTAGTACATGTGAATAGTTAAAAGCATTGAAATAGTTGAAGATACGAACTACTAAAGTAACCAAATTAACATAATTAAGAAATACAAAGTAACATATTTAAATGTTGTAGAAAATACAACATTGTTAAGTACACGGAGAAAATTTACCAAAGGTGACCATTTGTTGAGCCATAAAGGAACGTTGTCCAAAGTATATTTTCTAATCATAATGAAATTAAGAAACAAATATCCAAAGGAAAATAAGACCATTTTTAAAAAATACATAATAGATAAATATTTCTTGAGTAAACAAGAAATTTAAATTGTAAATTAGAAAATATGGGAAATGATGTATTTCAGCTCTTAGAATGCAGTTCTAGGAAATAGTTAGTAGCTTAAACTACACAAAGAAAAAAATTAAGACTAAAAGGCAATTACCTAAGTCCCCATTTGAAGGAATAAGAAAATATTTTTAGAGAAGTAGAAATCAGTGAAACAAAAAAGACATGTAATTCCCAATGTATTTACTACAAAATACATTATTTTATAATGATTACAATAATAACGAATCTTTAACAACCTGATGAATAAAAGAGAAAATGCAGTCTTATGTTTCAAAAATGAAAGAGGACATTAATAGATCCTAAACACCTCAAAAAGGTAAAAAACTATGAATAATTTTATGTCAAGAATTATAATTCTTGAGGTAAAAATACTGTTTTTGAAAAACAGCTTACCAAATCTGATGGAAGATGATGTAGAGCGTCTGACTTGTTCTACATATGTAAAAATAAAATTTAATTTATATTAGATATTTCTACAAAAATAGCTACAAGTGCACATAAGACTACCAATAAGTTACTTCACTACTTAAGGGGAAAAAATCAGACCTATTTTATACAAAACATTCTAGAGATTGATAAAACACTTCCTACTGTTTCAGAAGGTTATTTTAATCCATGAAGATGTCAAGAATATAAAAGAAAAGAAAATTACAGCCCATGGACACATGAGTATAGATAGAAAATTACTAAGCAAAATATACCAAAGTTTCAAGCTACATAAATAAGGCATATTAAATTTATTCTAGGGCTATAAACTTGACTAAAAATTGTGAAATTCAACCTACATTGCCATATAAAAAGAAGAAAGGTTAAAAAGTATAACCACCTCAGTAAATGCAAAAAGACAAATAAATATTACTACTTATGCAACATAAAAACTTTAACCATACTAATAATAGAAATGAACTTGTTTTCTATTAAATGTTATACACATGTCTATAGTTAACATTAAACCTAATGTGGAATATTGAAAAATATCTTCTAGAGTCATGCATAGAAAAATGCTACCATCATTTGAACATTGTATTTGAGGTTCTGCCTTGTACATTAAGTAAGAATAAATTTAAGTCAAATGATTTAACAGAAATAATAATGTTACGTTATTAATAGGTCATGAGATTATGTAAGTAGAAAGCCCAACACAACATATAAACTATTAGATATAACAAGTAAATTTATCAAGGTCACTAGACACAATATTAATACTTAAAATCAATTTTCTTTCTATATGCTAGTAACAAATAACCAGGAAATATTCTTAAATTTATACTGTTTATAATCTTCAGAAAATAGCAAATACCTTGGAATGCATTGAATTTTCTTTAGTACAAATCACCTCTGAGAAGCTATCTGATCTTTGACAAAGGAGTCAAAAACTCACACTGGAGGAATGATGACCTCTTTAATAAATGGTGCTGGGAAATCTGTCTGTACACAAACAGAGGAAGACTGAATCTAGACCCATTTCTCTTACCACTTCTCTTACTAAAATAAAAATGGATCACAAAGCCTAAATATTAAAGCAGAAAAACTCAGTCTGCTGGAAGATAAAATAGGTAAAATTATTGAAGACATCAGCATAGGCAGGGACTTTCTGAAGAGAACACTGGTTGCCCAAGAATCAACAAATAGGATCATATCAAATTTGAAAGCCTCTGCATGGTAAAGGCAACCATCAACAAAGTGAAGAGATGATCTACAGAACGGAAAAAATATTTTGCGAGCAATTCCTCAGAGAGAGGACTAATATCTAGAATATTTAAAGAACTCAAAAAAGTTAGATCCTCCAAAATAAAAGACTCAATCAAAAAATAGGCAACTGAAATGAACATGCTTCTCATAAGAAGTAAAAATAGGCCATAATACATGAAAAAAATATTCAGCACCTCCAGTCATTAGAGAAACGCAAATTAAAACAATGCTGAGGTTCCACATACTCCGGAAAGAATGACTATCATCAAGAAATCAAGTGATAACAAACGTGGCTGCAGGGAAAAGGGACCCTCCTATATTATTGGTGAGAATGTAAACTAGTACAACCATTATGAAATTATTATGCAGATTCCTCAAAAAACTAGCAATAGAAATCCCATTCAACTCTGCTATCCCCCTTCTAAGTACCTTCCTAAAAGTATTAAAGATATCATATTACAGTGGTACATGCATATCTGTATTTATAGCAGCATAATTCATAACATCTAAGTCTTGGAAGCAGCCTATATATTCATCAACAGATGAATGGATTAAAAAATGTGGTATTTATACACAGTGGAATACTACTCTGCAATAAAGCAAAAGAAATCTGAATTATCTGCAGAGAAACTGATGCACCTTGAAACCATAATGTTAAGTGAAATACACCAGACACTCAAGCTTCAACATTGCATGCTTTCTCTTATATAATAAACTGAAAAAATAAATAAAGAGAAAAATAAAAGATAGATACTAGAAAACAGGGAGATAGATCTTTGTAAAGGGGAAGGAGACAAAGAGACGAAGGAGGAGGTAGGGGGAAGATAAAAGAAATGAAAAAATGATTTAGTTGTATTATGTACACAACTCTCCACAAGGAATGTTATCACTACGTACTGCAAACATGTACTAATAAAAAAATAAAAGTGAGTAAAATAAAATAAAATATAGTTGTACTTGCTGAAACATGAAGAAAATCACCTCTGAGGGCAATTAAAGAGAATTAAATAAATGAAAGATTATAGCTGTCGTAAATTTAAAATATTAATATTGGAAAGGTGTCGGTTCCCTTCAAGAGATCTTGAAGCTCAATTTAACCGTCCCATTTAAAGTTTCAGTGAATATAATTGGGAAGATTTACAAATTTATTGTAAAACTTATACAGAAATTAAGGA
>PVJO010000847.1:150000-203107 GCA_004026905.1 Hystrix cristata
CGAAGAAGATACACATTTAGTAGAAATCATCCTTCAATTTTGAACACTGATCTTTTCCGGGTCTAATGATAGGAAGCACAATCTGCAATGTGGGACAGGGCGGGTGAACTACAGCTCCCAGCGAGGTCCGAAATCAGGAGGTTAAACAATCAATATTCCACCTCACCCCACGTTGTTAAATTACGATGTTTGGTAGGTTAGATGTACTAAATGCATTTTAACTTAGAAAATTGTCGACTTACTGTGTTTATAGAGGTAAAGATTCCTTTATAACTTGAGGAGCATCTGTAATTGACATAAAATTAAACTGCCCACATATTTAAAGTATACGATTTAATGAATCTTAACATGAGTATACACCCCAAAAGCCATCACTACAGCCAAACTAGTGGACATATATATTACCCCTGAAAGTTTCTTCTTAATTGTTCATAGTCTCTTCTCAAGCCCCTTCCCATTTTTAAACCCCTCTGACATGCTTTCTGTCCATGCATGAGTTGGCATCTTCTCAGATATTATACACATAAGCAATTTTTTATCTGGTCCTAGCATAATTAATGAAGATTCATATATGTTACTATACATATTGATGGCTTGTTGCTTTGTATTTCTTAGTAGCATTCCATTTCCAGTATATATCGCAGTATATTTAAGTGTTTGCATGTTAATTTACATCAAATTATTTTCAGTTTGGGGGTACTATACACATTTATGTGCAAGAAACATGCCTCCATTTATTTTGGCTAGATATTTTGGGAGGAAAAGACCATGTCATAAATCTAAATATTTAAGAAGTTTCCAAAATGTTTTCCTTAATGTTTTTAACAGTTAATAGTCCCACTAGCTATATAAGACAGTTACCGTTGGTTCACATCCTTGCAGACCCTTGGAATAATCATACCACTTAAAATACATTATTAGGAAATAGCTGCATTGCAGTATTTCACTGTGGTTTTGATTTGTCTGTATGCCTGGGCTTGACAGTGACACAGCCTCACAAGCACGTCCAGGTCACGTTTCTTTACTGTGCTGATAACTGGCCTCGCAGATTTTCACCTTGGTGTTACTTAACACATTTACCCAGCAAGGCCTGGTGCCCAATCTATAGAACTAGTTGAGAGCAGGCATGCGGCTACTTCACAGCCCTGCTGCGGTACTGGCAGGTAGACATGACAGCTATCTGCTTCCAAGAGTCTTAGAAGAGCAGAAGGCTTATGCAGCTTTTGTGCAGGGACCTGGAGGAGCAAATAGACCCGGTTCCAAGATGACAGAAGCATGTGGATTATCGAAAAGAGACGCCACTGGTAGTACCAAGCCCCCTAGTGACTTCTCTGTAAGTGATTCCAGCTTTGAGTATCTGTTCTAAATTTTCAACATTGGTCCATATCTTAATAGTCAATTCAGATTTGCCCAGGACTAGCTATAAATCTAGCCAGAGTTCCTGGAAAAATTCACTGCTCTGTGATTAAATCTACTACTTTGTGGTGAAATAAATGAATCCCAATGTTTTCATGCTTGGCTATAATTTCAGTTGGGATCTTTAAATGTAGGCTTTAAAATCTGTTGTTTAAAAATCATCATTTTATAACAGATATGATTATCATAAAGCTTAAGAGACTTAGTGAATATTTGTAAGTATGATTACATTTGGTAAATAAATAGAATTTATTATGATAACTGCCAGCAAACTACAACAGAGATTTTTAAATTGAAAATTTCAAATGGATTAGACCTCTAGCAGCAGCTAGAGTAGTGGAATGGAAGATGATTGTGTACTCTCAGAGCATGTGGCTAGAGTAGAAAGAGGAAGAAACTAGTAGGAGCTAGGTTTGGAAAAATAAGGTCAAGAGCTAAACCATATAATTCATTGAATGCTATACAGTCAGGGTCATGTAGATTAACCCTACCTGAGCTGAATATATATTTAGTATGAAATTAAAATTAGCCTTTGATTTGACATTTGCATGTACATTTACATTTTCAAACTTTTCTAAATTTTCTTTCTGGTATTATGAAATATTCTAAACTTAGATGATCGTGGTGGTTGCCCAACTCTGTAAAAATATTAAAAACCATTGAATTATACTCCTAAACGAGTGAACTTTTGCTATGCAAAAAATAAATCCATTAAATCATAGATGAAGAAAATAACTTCTTGCTAAGTGAAATTTCCGGGAAGCAGTATAAGACAGCAGAAACAAGAACTGCATCGTCTGAGAAACCAGGACACACATTCTTGCTAGTCAGTTATGGTTGGATGATACTCAGGAGCTGAGGGACTTGCCAGTAGCAAATTATTTGACAATTCCGGGATTATCTTCCTCATTGTTACAATGATGTGTAACATCCTCCTTACGGTTTTGCTGGGAATGAGAAACTACATGTAAATTTCATAGCATGGTCCCATGATAGCTACTCAGTACATGACAACTATCATTTTAATTGTGTTTGTAAACCTGCAGTGTTCTGAGAAACTAAGGCTAATGCAAAGCAGCCTGATACATTTTCATGGTCCTGGCAATGTAAACCTAAAACCTAAAGCAAGTCCGTGTGCGCCCAGGTCAGAGATGCATGTTGACACCTGGGCCGTTCTCTACCTGGTGCCCACCGGCTCCTGTCACTCCTGCTCAGGCCACTTGTAGAGAGGCATAAGCAAGTCTTCTCCTAAATATTTCAGACACAGAATGTGACACCAGACAAAATCTTGTTGATTTTCCCTTCCCTCAACAGCAAACTTGATATTTCTCACAGAAAATGTACCTGACAGACTTTCTTTCCAGGTCAGCAGAGACTTCCATACTCACACAAACTCTGCTGCCTTGCATTATTTATTTAAGGAGAGTGAGGCGGACAAAGAGAAGCTATATCTGGAAGCTGAAATTTTCCACGGAGAATAATAGTTAGCCGCTAAATTCAGAGAGCCTTCATGCTACAGAAAACAAAGCCATTACTAAGGGAACTCGAAGCAGCTTTCTGTAGTCTGTGAAAAAGGAGATTTTGGTTCATTGTGATATCTTATTTGTTTCTACAGGTAATTTTCTTTTTTTACAATAAACTTCTAAAGATTACCATCATGCCATAAAATTATTTATCACAATTTTAACCGCTTCTAAAACCACCAGGATTTTAGTATAGCTCTCGCAACACAGTGAAGGGCAGTCAACTATAAATACTGAAGATTTCCTGCATACTTGCCATTCCCACCTGCCTCCTGGGTGTCATCATGGCCATCGCCCCTGCTTGTCAATGAGAAATTGGACCCATAGAGGAAAGCGACTTAAGTTCACACAACTAAGAAGTGACAGACAAGACACCAGCATGAAGCTTCTGCTCCGAGCTACTACCTCAGCACTAACTGCCAGAGTGCAATTGAGACTGTACACACCTTGAATGCCGAATCTCATTATATGGTAATATACTATGTAAATATGAAGAAACCTACATTTAGATAGCAGAGTACACTGGAAGTTAGAATCTCCCTCTCCCAGAGAGAACAAAATTATAAACAAGAAAAGAAAAGAGGATAACTAAAAAAAGAAAAGCAGTTACCTGGCAGCAGTCAAAGAAAAAGATATTGTTCATACTCTCTAACTTCAAAACTTAGAGTTCAAGTAGGAAAGAGTTTAAACACAAGGAAGAAGAAAAATGAAACACAATGTGGCAAAATCCCTAAGAGCTCTCACTATCATTTTATATTCAAAGCAAAACAAACCAAGTAGAATCTTTCCTCCAGTTCTGACTGAGACTGTTGGAAAACCAGGTTGGGGTAAATAGATAAATCAGGAATGTGAGAGGAATAAAGCCTTTGGGTCACAATACACATTGAATTATAGTCTCCCATGGGCATATAAATTCCACTTTCCCGACCGAAAGAGGAGAACACTACATATTTCCTAGACTTTTGGAATAAGGTAACCCAGGTAAACCCTGTGTACATCCTCAGCTGAGTTATACTCCTCCCTCTAAAAATTCCTTAGGCTGTAAAAAAAACAGAGAGCACATGAAAGACTCAATCTCCAAACTATTGTTAGAGAAGGGAAAAAAAAGCAATTCTCAAACACAGTGAAATACACACCAGATTGAACAGAAGACTTAGAGCCACTTGAGAAAGAATTCGTACGTCAAGGGCAATAGTGTTGCAGCAAGCAAAAAGAAACGTGAATGCCTCTAATTCCAGCACTCTCGGAGGCTGAAGCAGGAAGAACACAAGTCTAAGCCCAGCCTGAACAACTTAGTGACATAGCAAGACCTTTTCTCAAATATAAATTTAAAATTTTTAAAAGGCTTAGTGCAACTGCTCTGGGTTCAATCCCCAGTACCATAAAAAAAGAAAGAAAGAAAGATGAAAGAAAAATATTTTGCATGTTAAGACTCTCTCCTGGGAGAAAGCATAAGACCTTACCACCAACTCCCCCAAAATGGGAAGAAAAGCCGTTCTATAAAACTGACTGAATATGAATTCAACCAACAGAAATCCCAAAACAATATGATTAAAGAACAGAATAAGATTTTTGAAGGAGGGATGAGGAGTGATGAACTATACGTGAATGTTGAGGATTGTGCTCATTAAATAATTAACAAGTGTAGTATAAAAATTTAGGAAAAAATAATCATGGCTGGAAACTAATTAATATCACAAACAGTTGAAAAATTTTAGTGAAGACAGACAAAAACATAAATATATTAAATTAATGGATCGGGGGCTGGGGATTTAGCTCAGTCCTTAGCGTGCTTGTCTAGCAAGTGCAAAGCCCTGAGTTCAATCCCCAGGACTAAATAAATAAATGGGATGAAGCTAAGAAATATAATGGACAGATAAGGGCAATCCAACCTAGTGATGATTGGTATCCATGAAGTTAAGAATTCAACACAGGGAATGGAAAAATTAAAATGTATAATACAAAATGTTTTTCCGTAACAAGCAATAACAAAAATAGAATCTAGAAAAAGAATAGATGAGGTTTCAGGGAAGTTGGTATAATATACTCACCATCAAGATGCATCCTAATTAAGAGTCTTAAGGATACATAATAATGCTACATGTAATTAAGTCATACACGGGGGCAAAACTAAAAGATGGTGTCAGCTTATCTACTATAATGTGTAATAAGCTATGTCCATGAGAATGTGAACAAAAGAAACTAAGATTTAATGATCTTATACTGAAGAAATCACCTGTACAAATGTAAAACAAATAAGGAAGAACCCAGAGAATGGAGAATGCCTATGAATCTTTCTTTTAAAAACTGCTTGAAAATCAAATCCTGCAAAAATAATTTATTAGGTTAATGGCCTAACTTATCAGGCAAATATGACCGAGTAAAAATAAAAAGTAAAAAGTAAATAAAACTGCAGGTGTGTAGAAGAAAACAGAATTGTAAGAGTCTACCAGGGTGTGGTGGCACATGCCTGTAATCCCAGCACTGGGGAGGCTGAAGCAGGAGGGTCACTGCGAGTTTGAGGCCACTCTTGGCTACATAGTGAGACCCTGTCTCAAAATACCAAAAGAAAAAGAGTCTATCATAACAAGGGAACCAACTGATGTGGAGCAAAACTGAAACAAGTTTTTCGAAAATTGATTATAGTAAAAGAATAAAGAGAAGGAAAATGAAAAGACAGAGATGGTGACAAACATTCTTTTAGGCTCTCATAAACTAATGTTTTTCTCATATACTAATGTTTTCTCATCTACTAATCACAGCCATGGAATGAGATATCTAAACAAAAAAGGAAGAATAAAAAGAAAGAACATACAAAGAACTCAAAAAACTCAACAGAAAAATAAATATATAAATAACTCAGTCAATAAATGGGCAAATGAACTGAACAACAGACACGTTCAAGAGTAGTACAAATGGCTAATAAGTAAATGAAAAAACGTTCAACTTCTTTAAAAATCCAGGAAATTCAAATCAAAACTACACGTAAGATTCAACCTCACCTGAGTTAGAATGGCTATCACTAAAATCCAAAAGCAAGCAGGAAAAAAACGATCCTTATACACTAATGGCAGGAATGCAAATTAGTATAGCTACTGCAAAAATCAGTTTGTGGTTCATGAAAAAACTAAACATAGAAGTACTGTATTAATCAGCTATACCATTCTTTATGTTCCCAAAAGAATTAACATCAGTATACATGCTATGGAGAAGCCTGTGTAACCATGTTTATCACAGTTCAACTCATGATAGCTAAGCCATAGTATTAGCCACAGTGCCCACTAACACACAAATAGATAAAGAAAATATGGTGTATCTACACACTGAACTATTATTTAGCCATAAAAAAGAATGAAATTATGTCATTTGCAGGAAAAAATGAATGAAACTGGATATCATCATGTTAAAATAAGCAGACTTAGGCAAATATCACATTTTCTTTCATGCGTATAATCTGAGAAAGAGAGAGAACACAAAGTCATGTCTTGTCATATGACTTTCATGACAGGGCTATAGTTTTTAAGGAAGAGAAGGGAACCAAAGGAGGGAGTGCAGAAGTTAAAGGGTTTCATGGGGGTATGTTACACATGTGTATAAACCTGCCAAAATGAAGCTTTTGAATCTGTATAACTATTATGTACTAACAAAAAAAGAAAAAAGAAAAAAGAAACTAGGTTTATAGAAATCAAGTAACATGTCTACATGTGTGAAGCTATTAAATATCCCAACCAGAATTTACCCCCAAATATTGTCATGTTATTTCTATAACTGCTTCCAAACTAATTGTGATAGTTGACTATGTGTCGACTTGAGTGAGAAACACCCATCTGATTGGCTCAGCACAGTTCCGGGTGTGACCAAACGGATGAGGGTGGGCAGCACCAATCCATGAGTTTGGAGCCTGAGCAGAATAAAACAGGGAATGAAGAGGGAAGGCTCACTTCTGTTTCTTCTGAAGAGCTTCACTCTTCGCCTTTGCCCCAGATGTCCAACTCCTGGCTTCTAGCCAGATTCTTCAGCCTTGTAGGGCAGATCTGTCCTTCAGTCTACTGATATGGACTCACGCGGTACTCCACAGTGAGCTCTGGGCCTTCAACCGCTGAGTGGATCCTTAGAATCTCCAGGCAGCCCTTCTGCATACACAGCAAGATACTTGCACTGTCTAGGTGCTCGCCCTCGGGGTTGGTGTAGCTGACCAAAGCCTAACGTTATCACATTAATCATGAATAGGCAGCTGTTGGACCTCCATTTTTTTGGCTAACGGCTTGTTCTTACAGGGGGAAGTAACTAGGTAAAATCAAAATCATTGACTGATTTCTGTTTATGCCCCAGTGTTATTGTTAAATTAATTATCCTAAGTAAAAAAATTAAACGTTATTTGATTTATTGTCTGTTTTAAACCAATGCATATATTAAACTGAATGAAACCAGGGCAATTCTTATGCCTGTATCAAGAGGAGAAAATTATAATAACATTATGATAGCATTATATGTTCTCCATATAGAAGGTGACATTTCCTTTTCTATTGGTCTCCCAGGTAACATCATAACACATAGGATTTCTTTTTAAATAGAAAAGGGAAACAATATGCCCATTCTGAGATTCAGCTTATAAAAATAAAGTGTTATCAGAGAAGTGAACTTTGTGAGAAGAAGCATTTAAGTTAAATTGTTTGGCTATTTAAAATAATCTGTAAAATTTTGAGATAAATTAAAGAAAATTTCCCAAATTTACTAAAAACCTAAAATGGAAAATGCCAGTCCAAATAAAAATATTAATACTATCAGTTTACTTTCATTGTGCTATAAAAACAGACTAGTACTTCATGACTGAATCTACCGCAGCTAAATCACCAGTATGGTGTCTACCTGAAATGGTACCTCAAAGCTATTATAATTTACCAGTCAGAGGACCTCTATCGACTCTAGTTGTTGCAAATACCCGTTAAATTAGCCCTTGTGATTCTGCACATGCCTGACCTTCCTGACAAACAGGATCTTGATGCAAACAAGATGAGTAAAAAGGAGACTCAATGTTCTTTTTCACGAAGACTTTTCCTTTTCACAAACATGAAAGGCAAATAAGCAATACCATGCAATCCATACCTTTTTTCCCCAGAAATTCACAGAGAAAGAATATTTTTTAGTGATTTCATCAGCAGAATCTATTGAACCAAATATTTTTGCATATTTTAACATGACCTAACATCATTACAACATATAGAACTTGGAAAGTATTAATTGATTTCAGGAGAAGTTGCTATGGTTTGCACTTTCAAGGATATGCATCTCTTATAGACTGAAAGAACTACAACTAATTTCTCCCAGTCAGATCACTGCGCCACCCTGATCGTGTTCCAGTGGTAGCACACTCGCACATTAAATCAGCACTTGCTCTCACACACATAACCAGTTGTTTGATCAGATAAACTAGAAATACATCAAACAGCTCTAATTTATAGTGATTGCTATGGTACTTTATAAACAACACAAGTCAATTAGAGATTTGAATTTCTATGTATAACGAAGATCATAAAGCAATAATAAAATTATATCAATTGCCATAATGTCTCAAAGTCTTCTAGGATAGGCTGAAACAGAAAATGCCCAAAGGCAAAAAGCAGGCCTTTTGTAGGTAAATGAAAGACAACAACTTGCTTCATGTGAGACTTTCCCTTAGGGCTAACTTCCTCTAATAGTGCTGCTAGCATCCACACAGTGAGAGGATGTTGGGATAGGATTGTGATAATAGAGAAAGAAAAATGTTTGCTGGTTTTTTTTTTTTAGCTCAACATTCTGTTGTAGTTATGGTGCCTTCAGCAGCCTTAGCCAATCATACAGGGAAAAATAATCAGAATCAGCCAGGAAGATGTTCCTTTCAAGGAGCTTTACCGATGCATGTTTTTGGAATGGTTAAGTATTGAGTGGACTGGGCCACAGGATGTGTAGGGATTTGGTCAAACATTATTTCTAGGTTTGTAATAACATGTGAGGGTGTTTTTGAATGAGTTAACACTTAAATTGGTAAACTGAGTGATGCAGGTTGTCCTTCCTAGATGTGGGTAGGTTTCGCCCAATTAATTGAAGTCCTGCAATGAGCAAAAGGAATGATCCATCCTTCAAGAAAGAGGGACTCTTGCCAGACTACTTGAGCTGGGACATCAGCTCTTCCCTGGTCTTGTGCTTGCCACCTTCGGACTGAAGCTTACACCATGTTATTCTGGTTTTCATGCCTTCAGCCTCGGCCTGGACTATCAATCTGGTGGGTCTCCAAGTTCCCAACTGCAGCTTTTGGCCCTTCTCATCCTCCAAAATGGTGTGAACCCACTTCATAAAGTATCACCATGCTTTTTGTTTTGTTCCTCTAGAGAACACTGACCAGAAGAGTCAATAACGTTTTCTAATCAGCTAATATTTCTAGTGTTTGGATTATCTAACATAATAACAGAGCAAGACTTACATACCATAACTCAAATCAGTGCTCTGTAAGCTTTACTGTCCATACAATTTTGCGCAGAGCTTGTTAAAATGCAAATTCTGACCTGATGGATTGGAGCAAGACTGGAATGATGCATTTCTGACAAGACCCCTGGTGATACCAGTACCAGTGTTGCTGGTTTGTGCAGCACACGTGAGGCACAAAGATTCAGAGTCCATCTTAATTCAAAGTAAAGTGACTGGAGGTTCTCCGAGCCCAGCAGTCTCTGGTGCATCATGTGTAGTCTTCAGTCTTTCTGTCCATCAAGTCAAGGCTACAGTTAAAATATAAATCAGGGGGTCAGCTGTGAGAGAAACCAATGTCACTCGCAGTAGTTTTTCTCTGCTTCTGCTATCAGCAAGCCTCAAATTGGTGCCTGCCTGTGCGTGAAGAAAAGTAGAAATGGATAAAACAAAAGTGTTTCCCCTTGGGCAGAGACAATACACTGTTCCAAGTATTATTTTCTGGCTGCATAACTGCAGCAGGTAGAAGTCTGTCTGCTAGGTGGAACTAAGTCCGTCCTGCATGGCTTTGCCTTCTCAGAACATCCCCGTATCAGCGCATCCTCTTGACAAGTCCCGGAGCTTGCTTGCCTATCTCGCTGGAACACAACAACATGCATTTCTGAGTTATGTTTTGTGGTTTCAAGTGTATCAATCAGATAAATTATGCCATATTTTAAAATGTCATTTAGCCAGTTTTAGAAAGAAAAGCCTTCATTTGTGGCAATTCAAATATGCTCCATACCCTTCTTGGAGATTATAAAAGAGGAAATGCCAGCTTTGGTTTTCCCCATAGAGTAGGTTAAATTTTTGCAATAACTTGTCTTGGTCTGACAAAAGTACCTGTTTAAGCAGCAAATGCTACCACATATTTACCCAGTAGACAATAGACTAATGAAACATGAAAATATCTCGCCATAAAGGACGAGAGGCAGCGCACCTCTTACAAGCAAAGAATGTGTTCTGTTTGTGCAGACTTACAAATAGTCAGTCACATGACTGGAAGCAGCAGCGCAGGTTAGAAGAGCTGGTGTTTCATCACATCCATTACCCATTCTCTGGACTATACAGTATTTTAAACATTTTTGTGACAGAAAATACCACGTGGGTCTGAAACGAGGGAGCTGAAAGTTGCTTCCACCTGCCGTATAGTAAGCATTCCACTCAGTGAAACCTCTCGCTTCTCTTTCCTGTTCACATCATCCTGACTTTCTCATTTCTTCAGCTGCTTTGTAGGTGTTTTGACACTTGACACTTTGAAAAGAAGCAAAAAAGCAGAAGGCTTTTTTATATAGACATCACTCTGCTTCCCAATACTGTGAAGGAAAAAAACCGTTCTGGAAAATTAGATGCTCTAATTAGAGAATCATCACATATGTGATTGTAACACATTTAAATAGCTGTATCACTAAATCCAGACTGTGTACGGTGTAACATTTCTTTGATGATCCAAAAGGCTCTTAACGTGACATGACAGACGTGTAGAAATAGCGGTTAATAGTGCAGTCTAGCCCATTAAATACAACATGACATTTTTCCTGAGTGCCAAGGCAATAATGGTACTCGCTAGCTAGACTGCAAAAATAAAGTGAGTTACTGGCTCACGCAGGTATTATCCAACATCTGGATCGTGCTGTTTCTCTAACATAGAAAAATCATTAGCCTAATGTGTTAAGGTTGCTTGACACCTTATATATGGGCTCATGCATTTCGGTAAATTACCTCGAGGATGTGGAAACAGTTTTCAGGATGTTAGTTTCCAATGTCTTAACGTAGAGCCAGAAAGTCGATTTGCATCTGGTATACTGAAGATGTTCTTGTGCTGCGATGTAAGAAATGTAAAGCATTTTAGCTGCACACACGCACTCTTCCCTCCGCTCTTTGTTGTTCTCAGGTGACTCTCTTAGTCACACACTCACTTTCCTTACAGCCCCTTCTGCTCTTCAGTAAGGTATTACAAAAATAGAATAGCTTTTAAAAATCCGGTTTTGTGGCTATTGAATGAAAATCGAATTTTATAACACTTTTCATTAAAAATTTATGAACTCATAAAAAGGAAGTGAACATAACATTTACTGAAGAGTCACTGTGTGTCTCCATTGTGGTAGGCACTTTATATGCATTATATGCATGATCTCATTTAATTGCCACCCAAAATCTGTAGGGCAGTTACTAATTCCACTTTCCAGGTAAGAAAACAGCCTTTGAGAGTACAAATATGTCCACCATCACACAACTAGTTAGCAGTATGAATTCATATATGTGCTATTCTAAGACATTTTTATCACAACATAGTCTGGCATACATACTACGATTGATTAAAATAAAGTGTAATTCAACTTACACTAGCAGCTTGCTTGCTTGGTCTACATTTATTCATTTCTCAATTAGAAAATAAATATTACTCATTCAAAAACTTGAAAAAAGACACTGCAAAAAGCATAAATATTATATATAATCCTATCACAAAGGGATAATCAATAGTATTGGATAGGTTTATATAAATACAACTCTTGCAAATTCAGGTTCATAATGTATATATCTTTTTTAACTACCACTTGCACTTGTAACACAATGGCCATTTTCTACGTATTAAATATGATTTTATTCAATATTACAAAGATACCATAACTCAATCTTTTCCATTGTCGAATACTCCTCTTGTTGCTAATTACAAATATTCTTTAAAAACAAAAAGGCGATGTGATATGATGAAAATAACTTGTCACTGGAAATACAGAAAACTGAATTCTATGTTTGTGATTTGCTGGCTCGGAAACACTAAAAAAGTCATTTAAACATGCCGGTATGATTTTTTTCTGAAAAATAAAAGAATTAGAGTAGACAACAATTTTCACATATCTTAAATTCCAAGATTTTGGAATCATTATATAAATTATTTTAATGTTTTGGTGCTGAAATTGGGGTATTTGTGTATCCAAAGATACGTGCAATGGTGGCTGGGAGGGGAGGGTTACAGTACGCGATGTATCTCTGTTAAGCTGTGTTTTCCTATTAAGAGTTAAAAAATGGACATGTATGCAATCCACTTACACACAAACTACTCTTACACAGGAAAATTTCTGAGATTGGTAGCTATTGTTGAAATAAGGCTTACAAAGTACACCAAGAAAAATGGGGTGAATCAATTCATTAGGTAGTCAGGTCATGAAAACTAGCAATTTCCAAAGGTGAAGGTTAAGAATTTGTCTGAGGGTAATCAAACAATATATCTCATGGAAATTCAGTGGGATCTTGAATAAATTGATTTAATATGCTCTGCCAACCATCAAGTCTGTGTGTGTGTGTGTGTGTATGTGTGTGTGAATCAATGATAGTGGGAAAACAATCCATTTTCACACTCATACTACTATGGTTCCTCTTACTTGAGTACCTGTTCAAATTGACTTACTCCATCCATTAAGGAGAATATAAATATGAATGACAGAGGATTTTACCCTCAAGAAGTTCAAAATCCATTGGTTAAAAAATCTTAAATATCAGAAGATAATGCTCCGGCGAGAAATTTTTTGTATTGTTTTTAGAAATAGCCTAATTTAAAGAAAATCCAGAATTTTCCAGAATCGCACAGATATCATGGATAATATTCCACAGGATGCTGTTCTGTTTGTGTACTGAATTACAGTTCCTTTCCACATACAGTGCCCCGCCTGATCTCATGGCAGGCAGGGAGGTAAAGTAGCAGTCACTGACATTTGACACAGAGAAATGAAGTGACTCCTTCGAGGTCATACAATTAGACCTTAAATGTTGGGCATCAGAGAAATTGTTTCAAGAATAGCCAAAATCATTCTACTGTTCTTCTCATTCTTATAAAATGCATACTGAATTCTTGGAAAATTTCATTCAGTGTTAAATACTGCATAGTATTTCCAGAGAATCTGGTTTTACAGAATCAAGAATTAGATTAATGTTCAAAACAACTATGCAAAGACAATACGTTTTCCCTTACTCCCTCCTTTTCTATTCGGTTTTCCTAATCAGTTTGAGAACACTAGGAAGATGGGGCCGTGGTGCTGAGATGGGTAATGATAAATTAAAGTAGAAAATTTATTTGCTGAATTATGATAGGAAAATATTTTCCATTTGGTAAGAAGCCTTCTTTAGAAGAAGGGGTTGATAATTTGGGCATAAATACTTGGTGGTCTTTAAAGTTTACACTGAAATAATCTTGATAAGTGTAACAATGGAGAAGAGGTTATGAAATTTTTGTGAGAGTAAAGTAAACTGAGAAAGACAGGCCACTTATTAACCTTCAGAATTTCAGAAAATGCTATTTTTCATGGACTAACTATCCCAATGAATAATCTCTAAATGATTCACCCCGTCTTTATTGGTACAGAGAATGTGATTATTTCAATAAGAGCCACCACCCATGCTTTGCAGGCCATTCAAACATGAAAGATATATTAAAGACTCTTTTGATCACTCTGTGTGTGTGTGTGTGTGTGTGTGTGTGTGTGTGTGTGTGTGCGCATGCTCCTGAGAGGTAAAGGACACACCTGACTAGAAACCAGTATGCATAGCCCCTCTCAAGATTAAAATCCACTGGCAATGCATTCTTGTAATCTCAGCGCTTGGGAGGCTGAGGCAGGATGATCATCACAAGTTAAAGGCCAGTCTGGGTTACATAGTGGGTTCAAGCCCAGCCTAAACCGCACAGTAAGATCCTGTCTCAACAGCCCCCCCATAATGTTAAAGTCCTCTCATCATATTACTTGTGGTGTGATCAAAATATCCAGTGAATATTTACATTTTAAAAATCATTAAAGCAAAAGACACATGAACATTAATTCCCCCAAGTACCCGCCCCTCTCTGAACACATTTATCCCATCATTCTCGTACTTCCTGAGCCAGTTCCAGAAGTCCTCTTTCAAGTCATTATTAGGTATGACAAAAAACTATGGTGAATACTGCTGCCTAAGGCTACCCGAGAAAAGGGCAGGATCATAAAGACATTACAATGGGCATCATCTGCCTCGTTCACTGGATCTGGCACGGCAAAACTTCTGGTTCCTCCCCAAAGTCAAAATAACCACGAAAAGCAAACATTTCGAATAGATCCGGGACATTGAGGCAGCCATGACAGCACAGCTAAAGACACTAATGAAAGGGGACTTCCAGAACTGCTTCAGAAGTGGCAAGAACAATGCGACGCGCGTGACTGAAGTGAGGGGAAGGAGTTTGTGGAGGATGATAGCAGCATGTCTTTTACTGGGATAAATTTTTAAAAATGTAAACATTCACCGTATTTTTCAGTCACACTTTATACGTTATGACAAATTTGTAATACTTATAGGTAAAGTTAATAGTAGGTAATTCAGAGTAATACATGGTCCTGATAGTACAATGGGAAAGATTAAGGAAAATTTTGTGTAAAGGACAATGGATGACATAAAAGTTATAAATAAAAGACTTTTCTTTTTTTTCTATCTCAGCACATGTATTCAATTTGTAAGATACCATAAGTCAGCTGGATTTGCTGTTGGCTCCATTAGTTAATGTAAATAAAGCTCACTATTTGGGAATTCATATTTCTCTTTCTACCTCTTTTACATGATCATGATAGGCAGGTCCCCAGGACTGGGAGAAATTCGGCTAGCTTGATGAGTTTGTTACGGGGTAGAGAACAGCTGTGATGGAAACTACCTGGATGCATCTCCTTGCACGTTACCGATAAGCACACACAAATTAAAGACACTAGAAGGGGAAAGTAAACATGGCCATTTCTACAGAGCATTGCCGCTGCACCGTATGCCCACAGTGGCCTGCGCCTTCTCACACCCCTTCTGTTTTTGTCCATTTGTCCCTGCTCCTAGGGGAAGCCACTACAGCAATGTTTACATAATCTACAGAAACTCCGTGACACTGATTTTACTCTTTCTGTGAGCCAGAGTTCAGCAACAAAAACCTTTGCATGAAAGAGTCAGAGAAAATGCCAGAACTGTAAATGTCTCCTGGTCAGTGCCCTATTTTCTGGAGCACAAAGGGACAGCTTTGCCTTTGTCTATTCCCAGATACGTCCTTCAAATGGAAGCCATCTGTTCCCTGCACTTCCAAGAATTGGGCCAAGGGAACTTTAAACCAAGAAACCATTTCACCAAATGTCAGTCAGAGTGCCTGGCATCTGGCTGACTCCTGAAGGCTCTGAATGTAGTAATATATTTCAGAAGGCTGTTGACTTTCCTGGAATTTTATCCAATTCAATGTGCACTTAAAATTTATGTTTTGCTTTATGCTTGTAATTAGAAAATTATTCTATAGTCACTGTAAAATATTTAAAATATAAAAATAAGAAAATAAAAATTATTCATGAATGTACCACGTAAACATAACCACCATTATTATGTAGTTATAATTCCTTATCTTCTAATATATATTGTTTGGCTTGCAATCATAGCATCATATTCTACATACTGAAGTGTATATCTGCTCCTCTTTATGTATTTTCTGTCATATAATAGTATATTAAAACATTAATGTATCATAAAGTGGTGATGGAATAAACTAATATGCATATATTTTCCCATTTTAAGTAGAATAGTTTAGAAAATAATTTATTAAAGGGACATGGTGTGTATCTTCAATTTCTGCCTTAATTTTGTTTTAGAACCATGATTACTGTGACAAAAATCACTGAATATTCTTAAAATCCTCATCCATTTTGCTATATGGACTTCTACAAAGTTGTTAGTCTCTCACAAGCTGAGAACCTCTGTCTCACGGGACCCTGAAAACAGAAAAAAATATCACAGGAGAATATCTGAAAAAATATCCAAGTTGAGTTTGTCTGTCTATCTGTCTGTCTGCCTGTCTCTCTCATCCTGTGACACTGAAGGGGGTCTCATCTCCAGGTCCCCTCGATCCACCTCTGCTAACTACTTGGTATTACAGTGCTTTACAGAAGAGAGAGATTCGTGTCAATGGTCTGCAACTTTTATAAGCCACTTCTTCCCTCCTGATTTATTACTAGATTTATTACTGATTTATTACTATATAAAAATCATAATTACAAAGTACGGGGCAATATTTCAACACATGTAAAAAATGTGTGTTGATAAAATCAAGGTAATTAGCATTTTCGTCTGTCATTTTTTTCAACATTTGAAGCCTTCAAGTTCTGCACTTCCTGTTCTTCGTGAAATGTGTAACAGATTTGTGGACTGTAGGAATTCCGTTCTGCTGTGGAACCCTGGAACTTACTTTTATCTATGCTTTGGCACCTGTACCCAATCTTCCTGTACACCCCTTCAACCTCCTCATCGTCTCAGCTTCTAGGAATCACTATTTTACTTTCAGGACAACTTGTCTTTAGCATCCATACATGAACAAGAATATGCAGTGTTTCCTTTTGTGTCTGGCTTATTTCCCATAGCATTGTGTCCTCTAGTTTTGGCACAAAGGATGGCATGTCATTCTTTGTTCACGGCCAAAAGTATTTGTTATGTATGTTAACCATATCTTCTGCATCCTTTCATCTGCTGGTGGACTCGTAGGTTGACTCTACTCCTGGTTATTTCGAGAAGTGCAGCGACAATGTGGAAGCGGCCTGTTCTCTTCAACATACTGATCTCATTCCCTTTGAGTCTATACCTAGAAGTAAGAGTCCTCCATCACAGAGAAGTTCTACTTTTAATTTTTTGAAGAACATCCATAGTGTTCTCCAGAATGGCTATGTCAGGTAATATGTCCACCAACCGTGTTTAAGAGTTGCCCTTTTTCTCTACATCCTCACTAGAATTTGTTGTTCTTTGTCTTTTTCATAATTGCTATTCTAACTCCTCCTCAATTTAAAAATATTCTATAAATCTTTCCATTTACACTCCCTCTGGAATTTTTACACTTTTCATTATATTTCATTCCACCTTCAAACTGGTAACCGTCAGCGTTTCCGAGTGAGCAACCCCTGCTCATTTCTCACAAGGGAACTTCGCTTCTCCTGCATCTCACACCTCAGCACCCTTCATCCCTTCTAAAAGGCTCTCCCCTGCAGAAGGCCCTCGTCTCCAGAACATTGGCCACAACTCAATATTACTCACCCAACCATGATTAACTTCACAATGTGTTAGATGATGACCAATGTATTAGCTGATAAGTATTTATGATGCGTTCTTTCATTTAAAATTTTAAAATAAATTAAAGAAAAATAATAATCTCCCAACATCCAAAGAAATAAAAAACAGTAACAAGAAGAACAATTTGGACCTAAGAGACTTATGTAAACACTCCTAATTTAAGAGAATTATTTGGTGCTTCTTTATATCTCACCTCATGTGGAGGCCTTTCAAAAGTTCAATACTTTGCTCTAAAATGTAAATATGAATCCCAAAGCTCCAATTTTCTTAGACTTTCAAATGCACCATTATTTCACTCTTTTATGAAAGTGTAAAATCTTGTTCTGCATTTGCACCTTTGTTTCTTCCAGTTGTTTTTAAGTTGTAAGGTCACAGACTACTGAACAGAACTTATTCTTATGAACGTAGTCATCAGCTCAACCTCACAGCATTTCAAAACAAGAGATTTTAATGCTACCTGATGAACCTCAGAAAGCTGAAATCCTGAGAAGATTGGCAGTTTTCAGGAAGACACGATGACATGGCTGACTGACTTCCAACACCGAAGCCAATGGTTTCTATCATAATTCCATTATTTGTTGTGTTGTTATTGTTGAAAACTTCACTTCAGATATCACAAATTCTTTAAATTATCTAGTACATTTTATCTCACTTGTATTATAATATACTCATACTAATGTTTTCCCTTGCAACCAGTTCCTCCTTAAAAATCCATCCAGTTCCTGTGAAAAGAAATAGTTCCTGTGTCCTTTGTTACAAGACACAGGTGCAATCTCAGATGAGTCAAAAAGCTAGTGCGCTGCTCTACAATCCTGCTCCTCACAATTACATTTTCCCTTAATCATGTGGTGTGCACCTGCTACTTGGGGACGAGCTTCCAGGACTTCAAACACTTCTCTGTCTGCATCCACATTTTTTCAGCTTAATGAGTTTTATGCATATGCTAATCTTTCAGACATCATATCTCAAAGAGGTATGAGAATACACCTACCTCTATATATAGATATACATCTCCACAAGGAGTAAACATGAGAAAAGGCAGTAAAAGTTCTAATAGTTCAGCAGTGTGGTTTAAAATATGACAGCACAATTGGTTCTCCAGTGAGCAGGCAGAAGAGAGAGATTCAAAACCAAGAATACCTTCCTTCTTGGGTTAAGATATTTCCTTTGTGTAACGCATGGCCTTTAAGTATAGGCAGATTTTCTTGAGTCTCAAATTGAAATATGATCATTATCTTTTATGATAAATAATTCCTGTCCCATCTGACTAACCAAAGAAGTGACATTTTAAGCACCAACAGAGGAAAACTAAGTTGCTTCAGAGAAAGTATGCTGCAGACAAGCCAGAGCATGTGATCTGATGCCCATGTCAGCTCCTAAATCAGAACAGAACTATCTAGGCCTTCAGAATGTTTCAGGAAAAAGGGAGCTCTAATTCCAAGAGGCATGAAAAAGTAAAGCGACTTCGTTCCTGTAAGCATGAGAAGCGCCTGCTTCTCATTGGCCAGGAGCAGCGGGCAGAACAATCGCCGTCTGACCTCACCCCATTTTTCATGCAGAGAACACTGTGATGAATCTTCTCATAGTTAACTGTGTTTATACGTGGGTCAGTTCATCTAATTTGAGGGATTAGCCAAGTGAGTTAACAAATATATAATCAGTAATTTGATTATCTTTGACTTAGACTAAGGCTAGAATTGGGGTAGCTTATTCCTTAGCATTTAATAAAACATTTAATTTTGTTTTTGAAATCTCCTATATTCTTACCTTAGTTCATTTGGGCCACTCTCATAGAATACCAGTGACTAGGTGTTTTAGACAAAAGAAATCTATCTCACGCAGTTCTAGAGGCTGGGAAGTTAGGCTCGAGGTGTTAGCAGTTAGTGTTTCTCATGAGGGACCCCTGGCTGCTCTGTAGATTCCTGACCTCTTGTGTTCTCACACAGCAGAGGGAAGAGAAACAGAAGAAGAAAGTTACTCATGGCTTTTTAAGAGGTCACTGATCCTACTCAGGAAGACTCCACCCTCATGGTCTAATAAATTCCCAAATGCCTTACCTCCTAATATCGTATCACTTGGGTGCTAGAATTTCAACAGATGCATTTTACAGGAACTCATACAGTAAATAACAAGTTTCATATTTGTATACTTTTGACAATTAAAATCTTTGTGGTTAAGAAACTACATGTTATTCAGGTGTTTTGGTAAATAGCCATGTATAGCTTAACAAACGGGATACATTCTGAGAAATGCATCGTCAGGCAATTTTGTCATTGTGCATCTGTCACACAGTGCACTTACACAAGCCTGGTGCTCTATCCTACTAGATGAATATGTACATAAATGTGCATGCGATGCTTTTATCTAACTGGCGATGCGGTAGGTTTCTTTACACCAGCGTCCACACAAACAAGAGAGTAAGCTGCACTACAGCGTTAGGATGGCTGCGACATTGACAAGCATTAGGAATATTTTAGCTTCATCATAATCTTATGCGGCCATCCTGGTGTATAAGGTCTACTGCTGACTGAAATGCTGCTGTTAGGCATATGACTATATTTCTCATTCAAATTTAAAATTCAAGGGATTTTAACCAAAATCCCACAAAAATAAAATCTCTAGCCTACAAGAGATTTTGTAGGATTTAACCAAAATCCTACAAAAATAAAATCTCTAGAAGACCTGCTGTAGAAAATGTAAGAGTGCACGTGCGGGTCCAAAATGTAGCAAATGCTGATATTTTTTCTTTATGTAAAGGCAAAAATGTTTAAATTGTTTCTCTGATTTTATGAGCCACTTCCTCTCTCACTTCCAGAGAGTGGCAAAGTGACTCTGTCCAGTTGACAAAGGTGGCCAGTGTGCCTGATTACCAGATGAGGTGACCTCTACTATCGGAAACTAGCTGCCACAAAGTCCAGGCTTCCTGCTATCATGACTGCCTTTAAAACATATTCTCTACTTTCCTTTACATACACTTTGGTGACAGAAATCATGAAAACTAGGATGAATGTAATAATCAAATGAGTAGTCATGAATGCTCCTAAATGAAGGCCCAGTTTGTGGCATCTGGAGTGAGCATGACTTTACTGGTCCCTTCAAGTTAACCCCTTGTTTCACAGGCTGTTCTCAAAATGTAATCATCACAGCCAAATTTAGTGATTCTATATTGAAATGTGGGAGAGCATTTTGATAAAAGTTATAGAGTTGGCAAAAAAATGAAACCATGGTAATACAAAAATAGCAATATGAAAACATAAAGCTTTGGGCTATTTTCAGTTTCAGCGAGCTTGATTTAGTTTACCCAAACTAGAAAATAATGTAAAATAATAAAGAAAGGGAAACAACAGGAGACTTTTGGAAAATTTTTATTGTATCACTAAAAGGTTTTTTTTTTTCCTGCTCTTCTCAAGAATCTTAATGTCTTAGCTTGAGTGTTAAAGAAAAAAATATTCAATGATACTTGTCAAGCATGGTAAGGAAGACTTTATTCAGGACCATCAAGATAGACATAAAGATCACTAGAACTAGCTGTTACAGTGCGGGAGAGAGATTGGGCTCAACTCCTAATACAGCATGGACAAGGCAAAAATTACAGCTAAGGAGCAGGGTAGATAAAGAAGACAGAAAACTACCAAGAGAAAACACTGGGGTAAGAGGTTCTGACTAAACCAGCCTAACAATTCTTGCTGAAGACAGACTGTGGGAATCAGACCTCAACCAGGGGATGGTAGAGGATGAGCAGCTTGATCATATATCAAAATGGAGAACTCTGGCTAAACCGACTTAGCAGGCATGCTGAAAGTATGTTTTATAAGTGTACAGATGAGCTCGGGAGAAGGCTAAGAACCCTGACTGAAAGTCTGGCTAAGAAAAGAATCTTAATCAAAAACAGAGTCTTGAACATGATCACTATGTATACAATGTACCAATACATGTTCTTGAAAAAAAACGAGAACAGAGTCCCTCAGATTCAGCAATATGTCCCATGCAAGGTGTTTAGCAGAATCCTCCACTTCTTTTAAGTAGATATCATCACATTTTCCTGCAGTTGTGAACAACAAAACTGCTCCTACAGTTGTGAACAACAAAAATATCTCCAGGCATTGCCAAGTATCTCCTGGGGGAGAAAAACTCCAACTGACTATATTTTTTGTGTGTTTTTGTTTTTGTTTTTGTTTTGTTTTGTTTTGGGTGCTGGGTCTCGGATTCAGGGCCTTGTGCTAGCTAGGCAAGTGCTCTACCCCCGAGCTAAATCCCCAACTGCTGACTGTAGGTATTATACCAGGCACTGGGCTGTTCTTGTTCATTTTGACATTAACTGATTTCAGGAAAGGCAACCAAGCCTTCTTAAGATACAGCCCTTGAATAAAATTCTGTGAAAGAAAACAAAAACAAAAGATGCTAGTTTTAATAGAACACGGTACCGACACATCACTTAAGGTTTCCGTTTTGGTGGAGGAGACTGGAATGGGAATGATAGGACGAAGGCAGCTGTGTACCACAACAATTAGCAGTTCTAGCCTGGGTGAGTCAAATAGCATTCCAAGCTGCTTTCTCTTTATTTATTGGTGAAAAAATTCTCACGCAGGGTGGTACGAATTAAGGGTAATATATGCATAATACCTAGCACAAGGTAGATATTGTTGCTTTTATTTTTGTTGTTACTACTTTCTCCCCAACTGCTACTGTTGTAAAAATGGGGCGAAAGATCTATTGTATTACCTTCTATACTGAGTTGAAACCCGCCTTGAATGATAGCAAATTTTATTCATTACAGTATGAACTTCATTAAATTTGAGTCACATAATCAATGGCCATTTTTATTCCTTTGAAATTAAGATCTAAAATTCAGCTGAACATGACGATTTGAAAACTATTATTCTTTGTACTTCTGGGGGGCTCTTAGCCCCCAAAAGTTAAGTTTTGCTATATTCTAATGTAAATACTATTCCTTCTAATTATTCAGTTTCTCAATTCAATTAACAGTTCGCCTATAATTTAATTTTCTCATTTGGAAACTATTGCAAAGTTACTTTGTCTCTCTTGAATGACTAGTGATGTTGAACACTTTTTCATGTATTTATTTGCCATTTTTATTTCTTCATCTGAGAAATATTTATTCATTTCAGGTGCCCATTTTTGGACTGGGTCTTTAAATTTGGGAGGTTTGATTTTTTTTGAGTTCTTTGTATATTCTAGAAGGTAGACCTTTGTCTGAGGGATAGCTGGCAAAAATTTTTTCCCAGTCTGTGCAAATCAAAACAACGTTGAGATTCCATCTCACTCCAGAAAGAACAGCGATAATCAAAATATCAACCAATAACAAATGCTGGCGGGGCTGCGGGGAAAAAGGAACCCTCCTGCACTGTTGGTGGGAATGTAGACTTGTCCAGCCACTGTGGAAATCAATATGGAGATTCCTCAGAAAACTACAACTAGAGGTTCCACTTGACCCAGCTATTCCACTACTGGGTATCTTTCCAGAAGAATTAAAATCATCATACCACAGTGACATATGCACAATCATGTTTATAGCAACACAATTTGTAATAGCTAAGTCCTGGAAACAACCTAAATGCCAAACAACTAATGAATGACTAAAGAAGATGTGGCTTTTCTACATAATGGAGTACTACTCTGCCATAAAAAGGATAAACTAGAGACATTTATACGTAATTGGATGTACCTTGAGAACATATTCTTAAATGAAATAAATCAGACACTCATGAGTACACATTGAATTGTTTCTCTGACATGAGAAACCATAAGTATAAATAAGGACAAGAGGTGTAATAGATATTATATAAAAGGAAGATAATATTCAAAGGAGACGAGAACTAGAAAGAGTGAAGGTGGGGAAAGACGGCAGGGAAAAAGGGAAGAAAGGGGAAAGGGAAATATGGAAAAATATTAAGTATATCTATATAAATAAATCTGCTATAAATAGGGAAGGGGGAGCAGAAGGGAGGGGAGGGGAAGGGGAGAACCAAGATATATCATTTACAGGTACAAAATAACTGATGAATGTGATCACTATGTATACAATGTACCAATACATGTTCTTGGTAAAAAATAAAATTAAAAAAAAGAAACAAAGTTACTTTGTCATGATGAAAAAGATCTTTCATTATCATTGTGGTCCAGCAGCTTTAAACTAGGGTGCTATGTTCTTATACTCTGTGAAATTCTTTAAGATAACTTCAAATATGTATATGTATGTGTGTGTGTGTATTCAGATTTGGTGATTTAAAAGCAAAAATGAACAAAAGGAATAAAAAACCCAAATAATCTTTCCCAGAGACATTTCACTACTGATACACAAATATATACATGTAATTGCATTTGTAATGACAAATGAAATACAATTTTGTAATGCATATATCATTTATATGTTCATTGAGATGCACAGCACGCTACTGGACAAAAGGGTCTGTAATCCACATGCGGCCAACTTTGAAGGCTACTTGGAGGAGATGAATGTTGCTAATGAAAAGGAATTAGCTAATTAAAGGGAATAAGAATGTCAGAGTGAGGGGTCAGGCAGAGAAAGACAGCAGCTTGAGCAAATGTTTGGAATGAAAAGGATATGAGAGCCCTTGAAAATTCTGGAACACAGGATGGGGTGTTGGGCTTTGGTGGTGTGGTAGGGGTGAGGATTATAAGTAGCAGATGTGACAAGAACAGGAGAAAGTATTTACAAGACATTGCAAGCCCTGTCAAGTGAGTTCTCATTTTTCCCGAGAGAGAGAGAGAAGAGAATGAGGCTGTGTGTTGTTTGCATACCAACACATACACATAAAATCAATAGAAAGTAAACAAGATGCAAGGAAAGGGCCACAGGCTAATGCCATAAAACTCAAAAAGTGTCAACCAAAGAGAAACCAAAATTCCTGAGTAGAACAAAGAGGCAAACAGAGAAAAACTATTGTCTACTGACTATGATACTTACCAATTGGAAAGATAAAATAAATAATTATAATTCTCCTACTATTCTTAAATGCAGAGAGGAGTAAAACCGTTAGAGTACCCTAAAGCAAAAAAGGTAACATTCTAGAAAGAACGAATTAAAAAAAGAGAAATAGAAAATGACTAGGTTATGGAAGTGAAGTTTTATGGAACTAAATGAACAGTGATGTGAATCCTAAAGTAATCCCATCAGTATGAAATATACCCCTCAATTAAGTGCCAAGGTGCCCTAAAAGAGTACACCCAACCAATGCACCGGCGTATTCACAGATCCCCATTATTTTAACTGAGCACATTTTCACATCAACTCTCAAGGCCCTGCACCCATTTGCAAACGCTGCGGCACAGATACAATACAATACAAAGCACCCGGTGTTCGAATTGCAGGGTTTGTGTAGAAAGTGTGTTTTATGCACAGAGAGCTAGTACTCAGGAAGCTCTTTACACTACAATGCAGCAAAGAAAAGACCTGAAAAGAACTGCCATTGTGTGCATGAAATGGTACAATGAACTTGCAAATAGACTAAAACAAATAAAAATGCATCATTCAAAGATCTTTTAAAGCCTCGAAAATATAACCCTCAGACAAAGAGATCTCCTGAAAGGGCATGGAGCTATAGAATACTAACACTTATCTGAGAGATCCACTCAACGTAAAGACATTACCACAGCAGAATGGCAAGCATCAGGAAATTGTTGTCCTTAGGAAATAAAACTACTTATTTACCAGAAAAAATAAATAAATTATAAACAAGAAGAAATGGAAAAGTCAATTAACTGACTTAGAGAAATGGCTTGCTGTGAACACTGCAAGTGCAGATGTAAAAGAAGCTCTTAAAGCAACAAAAGCTGAACTAATAAACCTGAAGAACAAAGACTATCCCACACAGGTAATTTCGGTAGCAATGAATAGTGCACTCCACAAATGGTACAGGAAAGACATCTAAAAACATGACACAAGAATGTGTCACAGAAAAGAAGAAAGGAAGCGCTAGTGGGGACCAGAAGGGGAAGGAGGTAAAGAAGACTAGTACCAAAAACGCCAAAACAACAAAGCTATCACATGCATTGTTCTAGAGACCTTGAAAATGCTCAGTATGAAATAGATACCCTTATTTTCCCCACTGTCGGAGGTTACCACTGAGGCATGCAGAGGTCACTAATTTTAGCCCTATCTCACAAAGAAATGACAGAACCAGAATTCAACTAGTTTAAAAAAATTGTGATAGAATTTTTTTCTTTTGATTTGAAGTCTTACTGTGTTGTGCAGTCTGAATTTAAACTCAAGATGCTCTTATCTCAACTTCCCTAGAAGCTGAGATTATAGGCATGTGTTACCAGGCCTGATTTCAGAACCAGAATTTAAATCCAGTTAATCTGACATCAGGGAGCAAAAGAAACAATGTTCCAGGAAGTCTTGAACAAAAATAAGTGAATAATTACTTTGATATATGAAGCAAAAAAAAAAATATGCTTTTTTCATTATCACTCTACTGAAGCATAGTAATAATTCTTCAGCTAGGAATAGATCTTTTCTGCAGTCCCTTATTTCAAAGTTGTCAAAAAGAAATGATGTCAATTTTTTCCTGTGCTCTGTTTGTTCCTTACTTAGAAAATCAGAGTAGATTTCAGTGATTGTAGATGGAACATTAACTTCCAATGCAACTCAAAGCCCACAAGTCTCTCCTACATGCTTAGAGCTTCAGGACAGCTTTTGACCTTCAATTTCAAACACAAGCAGACAACCAAGGATTGATAAAGAGCTGAGAAAAAGGTCTCTTTGTGAAGAAAGAATACCTGGCAAATAAAACAATTTTTAAAGAGACAGATTAAACAGCAAAGAAAGTGTTCAAAACCCACTATTAGTGACATAAAAAATATCTAATCTATTTAACAGGAAGAGTTTCCTCACCTCAAAATTTCTGTGGAAATAAGGAAATCAACACAGTGTGGTAGTGACTTGACAATACACCTATGAATTTAAAAATCAGAATTGAAAGCTGAGAACAAAACATTATAATTTTGACCAATTCATCTTCAACAGGTTCCCAAGGCACTTCAATGAAAAAAGACAGTCTTTTCACAAATGGCTTCAGGAGATCCTTTGGATATCTTTGTTGTTTAATCTATCTCTTTAAGATATCCTCCGGAAATCCACCTTCAAGTAAGATATAATTAAGCTATTACCTCACAACATGCACCAAGTTTGACTCAACATGAATCAAAGATCTAAGTGTAAGAGATAAATTATAACAATTTTAGAAGCAAACACCAGTAAAACATATAGAGTCAAATTATTCCTCAAAATTTAAAATTTTTAAACTTCCAAAGAAACAACAAAATGAAAAGAAAATCCACAGACTGAGAGAAAATATTTGCAATACATATGACAAAGGGCTATATTCACAGTATACAAAGAATTAAATAACGAATTAGATAATCCAATAAAAATAAAAGCAAATGATTTAAGTGAGTATTTTACCAAAATATACAAATAGCTACTGAGTACATGGAAAGAAATGCAACATCATTAATCACTACATTAGTGCATATTAAAATCATAAGATAAAAATCCATACTCACTTCAATGACTAGAAAGAGAAGACAAACAACAAAACTAATAAAAAGTGCCAAGGATCTGAGGTGGCCTCTTGTGTATTTGGTGAAAATATATAATAGAACAATCACTTAGGAAAATAGTTCATCAGTTTCTTAAGAATTTAAGCATAAACCTCCTACGCATGATTCGATTCAGTGATTACTCTTCTAAAAGAAATTATATATCCATAGAAAGACATGTATATCAATGTTCATAACAGCATTATCCATAATAACTCATAAATAGTTTAAAATAACCATGTACATTTAAAATCAAAAGAAGAGACAATTGAAGTATTCAAGAACGTTTAAGCAGATAAACAAATTGTGGTATATCTATATAAAGTACAATTCAGCAATACAAAGGTACAAACTACAGATGTATGTCACATGAATAAAATCCAAAATGCAAAAGCATTATGCTGAATGAAAGAAGTCAGACACCACAGAACATGTACTAGATGACTGAGTTTATGTCAAATATTCATAAATCTAAATAGACAGAATAGATTAGTGGTTGTGGTCGACTGGATCTTACGGTGGGAAAGAGAAATCATTAAAAGTAATTGTTTCTGGGGACAAGAATGATGGAGTTTAAATATTTAATGTTGTTTAAAGACTTGTTGCTTTATTTAACATGAATTATTTTCATAAAATAAAGTAATACAAATGTATTATTTTGGTACAATAAAAAGTATATGAAAACGGATATCTTTCTCAAAATGTAGAGTATGAAAACTGATGAGCATAACTTTATGGTGGAAAATCTTGGCAAACAACCAGGATAAAGATGATACAAATTCAAATCATCGATGATGTCATGGTGATAGCATGCACTTTGATCTACTGTACTAATAACAGTGATTTAACTGTGTAGACATCTTCCACCAAACTCCAATTTAGCCTTAGGAAAAAGTCAGCAAATTCCAATTGAAGAACATTCCATAAAATACCTGATCAGTTATCCTCAAACTGTTAAAGTAGAAAAAAGTCTAAAAACTGTCGCAGACCAGAAGAGACTAAGGATACATCATTAACACTGCATAACAAATCACCCCACACTCGGTGACGTACACTGTATATTCATCTTTCTGTGGTTTTTTTGAGTTAACCCTGATAGATTTGAGTCTGATTGGGTGGGTTGCACCTCACACAGTAGAGTAGCTTCAAGTAACGCCATGTACCTTTCTCTGTCCTTAGACCAGCTCTGCTTACTGGGTTTTCTTATAGCACCTAATGAAACCACAGAGGATGAGTAGGAACACAAAATCCCTCTTGAGTTGGGTCTCTAACAGGCCATTTTTACTTTGCCAACATTCCTTTGGCCTTATCAAGTCACACAGTTCTAAGTGCAACACTCCTCAGGTGGGAAAATACGTCCTTCCTTCTTCAGAGGCTTGGAGTGCAAAGTTACATGACGAAAAACACAGATGCATAATTACAACACACACACAAAAAGTCTTTGACAAGCAGATGCAATGATTTAATCTATCTCTGTGGCATACTCTTCTGGAGGATAATGAAATTATTCTCTATTTATGTCTTCATAAAAAACAAAGAAATCCATTCCATCCCTTATGAGCTAAAGGGTAAGAACCTCAGTGCTCAGGTATCCTTGGAAGAGTTAGCTCACTCCTAGGACAGGTGGACCCCCATGAGTCGCACTGGGGTAGCATTGAGTTTTGCACTGTTCCACCCCTCCCCCTCACAACTAGAAACAATACTGACACTGGCCCACCCCAAACCTCCCATCCACTGCAACTCTGAATTTTTAAACAACTGTGACTCTCTCATTATAAGCCCTGATTATTTCTTTCCCTTCCTTTTCCAAATGTAATTCTTCTTTTTGACTTGCCCAAAGACATGTGGCTAAGATTTTCACCTTAAGTTGGTAACTACACTCTCAAACAGCAAACAAATCAAAATCCACCTCGGCCATTTCAAAATCGTACCACTTAGAGAAAAATCAATGAATATCTCTGATTCTCCATATCCCACTCTGAAAATGGAACAATTAGCACATTCCCTTCCTTTCTCAAATGATTATTTTAAGAATTAAAATAATTAAGATAATCTGCACACTGTAAAATCTGATTCTCTGCAACTAAAATGTGTTCATATTAAACTAAAAATTAAGTTGGGCCACTCTATATATTCTGGGAACTATTATAAAAATTTGATAATCTGACCACAGAGTTTAAGGGGAATAGTTTTCTTTTTCTTGTCTTGTCAAATATATTGGACTCCAGAAGTCTGGCTCATCAATTTCTTTTGCCTTTTTCTGACAGCTAACACCACTGGCAGACATCCAAAAGAACAAATTTTTCAGGCTTTGCCCAAAGGAAGTCTGTGATGTTATTCCTCGAGTAAATTATTCAGCTTCTGGTTAGTTGCTATAGAAATTAATATACAGCAGCATATTACTAATAACTTCATTTAATGTGTTACTGCTTCACACCTAATTTTATGTTTTTATTTATTAATAGCGTTTTTGCATTTTAAATAAAGAAATGTCTTCCAATTTCACTATTCATTATTCATTTAGTGTTAGTTAAACCAAAGGTTAGATGTAATAGGAATAAAACTTTCTAAGTAATAATAGTGTGAGGAAAACATTTCATTAATATCACTGCAACAAACCTTACAGAAATTCCATAATTGGATGTTTGCTACAGTCTACTTATGTTGCTGTACTATGAGCTGTTTCCATGTATAAAAACTGCAGATTTAATTAAATGAAAGCAGTCACTCATGCTTTATTTACGTACTTTGATGCTAGAACAAAACAAATATAAGTTTCGTACTAATAAAAATAAAGCTTCTTTCATCTATAATTTACATATGGGTAAATAAAATAAAGATGTATTAGTGTTTTTCAATGCCCACATAATGACGAATAACTACTTGATTTTTTTAAAAAAACAAAAAAGTAAATGAAAATATTAGTGGCAAATATCATACGATTTGCATAATGTACATCGGGTTAAGAATTTGTGCCATTTACATGAGTGGTGCAGATGAAGATAGGAATTATTTGATATATTAATGAGAAAAGAAAAACAAAGATTTTCCCAAAGGACATTAACTTTTAGTTATTGAAGACTTGAAAATAACAACTCCATAGCAAAAATACAGCACTCCAAGGTATAGGCAGAGATTTTAAACCAAGACAGAACAAAAGACTCAGAGGGAAGAAGCACCACTTGGTGGGAGAACGGGCTTGCCACAACTTGGGCCACTATCACAATAAAACACGGACACGACCCTGCAAAACATAACCACGAAGCCCTTCTTGGGTCTACATACATATTTTCATTTCTCTTCCAACAGTTCAGAAAGATTTGTCTTCCAAAAACATAAAAACAAGGAGACCTAAATGTAATGTGGGGTAGTGATGTGGAAAACTAGGATTCAGAATCATATTACCTGTATAAACACCAGCTCTTCCAAGCTTT
This sequence comes from Hystrix cristata, assembly GCA_004026905.1. Classification (NCBI taxonomy): domain Eukaryota; kingdom Metazoa; phylum Chordata; class Mammalia; order Rodentia; family Hystricidae; genus Hystrix; species Hystrix cristata. Next base: position 180,536 of record PVJO010000847.1, read on the forward strand.
TAGCCTTGACCTGTTGAAGACACAGAGCATCTCCATGCTTCCGCCTCTGCAAATAAACATAACAAATACATGCTTGTCCATAGCAGGTAGCCCTCTGTGGATTGCTGTAGAGATTAAAATATAAAATACATCAAGCATTTAGTGTGGGGTCAAAATGTGACCCTAAATGTTTTAGTTTTAATATGTGGCTTATTTTAGCACCATTATCTCCAAATAATTTAAATTTCAAACGAGCTTGTAGGTACTGGTCAAAGTCACTGATCAAATGTTTATTTGGACAATGTCTGTGTGGTACAGATTCACATAAGCAAGTTTTATAAGTAAATGTTTTCAATTTAAGATGTGAGTAACTTGGTTTCTAAATTGTTTGCATTCAATGAGTATTATAAAATCTTTAATTTGGGTTCAGTCATCACAACCTCTCTAACATTATAATTTATTCTTTACTTTGGCCATCTACAAGATGGTGTAATGATCTGTTCTCCCCCGGAGCTGTAAAAGTTACACCAAAACATAAAATCTTGCATCGGTGGAAAACTCTTGCTTTGGCCAAAACCATTAATATTAGATGGTCCATCTGGGAGAGTATTTAATTTAAAAGCAAATATGAAACATGGAATTAATATTAGCTCACAAGGAAATATACTGTCGGTGCTCCTATGCTTTTAGGTTGGGTCCATCAGATTTCAGCCGATTTCTGGTTTGACAAACACAGCTGAAACTACTAAATACTAAAATATCCTTAAATATTCCTGCTATATAATTCTCTTTCTCTTTGGGCATTTCCTCAGAAGTCCCTGGGACTACTGCCTGAGTTTCAAATTGCAATTTGATTTATGCTATCTTTACTTTATATGTGTGTATTGTAATTCCCACCTACACATACACAAGCCACCAGCCTGGAGTTCATAGCAGACAAGAAACTCCATTTAACAGCTGTTAAATAGTGGAAGCCACAGGTAGCTTCTACTCAAATGTTAATTACTCTCAGCACTTTGCTTATAAACCCACTCCAAAGTCAGGTACTTTAAGCTCTATTACAGAGAAAGGTAAAAGTAAGATAAGTTATAGATAATTTGGCAAACAGGAAGCTGGACTCAGTCCTAGAACTGAATGTCCCTGGTTGCCTCGTCCCCTGAATCCCACGCCAACATGGAAATTAAATAGTAATGGTTATTTGTAGAGCAGTTGTTTCACAGTTTGTAAGAGTTCACAGAAAGACTCCTAAAGACTGTTGTGAGATAATCAGAAAATATTTGCAATTTCAGATTATAAAAAGAGCCTGGAAACGTCAATTGGCAAATTACCAAAGTATAAGACAGTGCTGAGTCAGGACAGAGGTACTCTGCTGTCAGCTGTTTTGGAATACACTAAGTGAATGAAGAATGGATTTGGAACGAAGCAAATGAATGTGGTGATTTTATTGGAGCCAGCTGTTTTGAATATTGCATAGACAATCACTTTGCACGTGGTGGTTCAGCTAAGTGCCTGGAAGGCATAGTAGATTATCTTTTTTTTTTTTTTTAACCAGCAACTGTTCTAAGGAAACAAGTAGGCTGAGGGGACCAAGGAGGGGATCAATAGCATGATTTGGGGTAAATTAATTTGCCACTGTAGGCCTCTGTAAAATCAGATAATTAAACTTCACACAACCCCCAATTTATGATGGTTCAACTTTGCAAAAGTAATACATTCAGTAGAAGCTGTACTTCAAATTTTGAATTTCGATTTTTTTCCACAGAATAGTGGTATGTGGTACAAGACTTTCTTGCCATGTTGAGCAACAGTAGCGGTGAGTTCCCAGACAGCCACATGATCACCAGGGCAAATGACTGACACTTGGTGCACTGTCTTGCTAAGTTCTGGCATTCGGTAGGTTAGGTATAATAAATGGTTTTTTGTGTTTCACAATATTTTCAAGATTACAATGGGTTGGTGGGGACAAACCCTACTGTAAGTCAAGGAGCATTATAAATGTGTCTCTGAAGTCCTATTGCTGTTTCCAGTATTTCACTATTTTGCATTGCTGGAAAAGCAGAGTCAGGGGATCCTACTAAGAGACAGCAAAAATGCTAAATTCTAACTGAATGGACCAGGAGAGCAAACATACTTATCTGGGGAGAGATCATGTCTCAGCAATGGAAGACTAACTGGGTGATCCAGGAGGAAGAAGTGGAAACTCTGGGACCAACATGCCTGGTCTCAAAATTCTTAATTCCTTCTCGTCTGTGCCGTTTAACCATCCAAATTTTCATATTGTTCATTTAATTGCTTTTATTAAGTACTTACTATGTGCCAGATAATCCATAGAAACAATTCTGTGCACAAAATCCAATGGCTGAAAAACATAAATTTATTTTAGCTTTCATTTTTTCTCATAAATGTTCAGTATTTCCCTCCCATTTCCACTTTTATTTTAGATGGTAGGCACTTCTAGAGGGCAAGTAGTGCACACAAATTATTGTATTCACAATCATTTGATGAACACCTCTTTCTGATGATTGGAGATAATACTGATCATAACGAATTCATCCTAAGAACTTTCCTGTCTTGCCTACAATTCAATATGTATGCTCCAGGCCACCACTGGAGATTTAAGGAGCTCAGTTACCTTTGGTAGTTGTCTTAAACCTAGAACCAGAAAACATATCCATCAATCTCAAATGATAATTTCCCAATAATGGCAAATAATTTCCATACAGTGTGTTGGTTTAGGAAAATCTTACTGTTCACAACCATTGTAAAGAAATTTCCAGACTCTGTTTTTTAAATGATTGTGTATACAAGAATAACAAACAGAGATACAAACAGAAAACGTGCACTTTCTTCCATCAAAAGTATATAGTCTTCAGACAGATATACAGTATCCATCTGCTTGTTTTCTAATTCTGCTAATACTTTTCTTTCTCAATTTGCTTTCCATCTATTCATTTACTCTATTAATTATTCTTATTTCCTGCTCCTTTCTTCACCCATGTTTGCTCTTCTCACCCTGTTACAAGAAATTCCCTTCATTTCTGCAAGTTCACTCTCTGGACCTCTCAGCACCATGAAGCCATCATATAATGAAGTGCCTAAATTTAAAGAGGTAAATTATGGGAGCTCTGTTGCTACTTTGAAGAAGCAACAGTACCAGCACACATTCTGCGGATTCTTGCTTATAACTCACACATAACTTTATGTTGCTACAAATTACTCCTTCCCAAGAAACATTTCACACATGCTCAAAGACCAGTCCCAAGCTCATTTGATGTCTCTGCTGCTCCAGCGAGTACCACAGTTCTCACTGGGAACTGCCCTGCTTATTCCTCCTGTGTGAACCCCCCAGTTAGCATATCTACTAATGCTATGATCTTCTGCTACTATATGTGGTGCTCTGGCACTAGGGGATGTCCAAGCAACATGGCTTGCCATTACAGTTTCTCAAAAGAACCACTCCACAAGCTCTTTGTTTCCAAGAGTAAAGAAGTCCTGCTGGTATGTAAATGAACATTCTTCCTCCTTCATCAAAAATGTATTCCTACCATAAAAAAGAAAATTGCGAGTTGAACTAAACAGTGTGTTTTCGACATGGCTGATTTACATTCTGACTCAGGTTCCTTATACCAGGGACCAGTTCATTCACTGGCGCCAGTTTTGGGGACCACACTGCTGTGCCTCTTCTCTGGGGTGCAGCGGAGAAGAAAGGTGTCTTTCTGTCTGATTTCCAACACTTGATAGGGTATCTGAGCCGTAATACTGATGCCCTAGTGCTTGGAGCATTTTCAGGGAAAGAGCTTTTTCATGATTATTCGGGTGGGAAGATCCAAACTTGAGCCCATTGAGAAGGGGGCTGGGGTTCTATGTAACGTCGTACTCTTCCCAATCAGCCCTTTCACCACTCAGGCCTTCTTTGGACCACGTTCATCATGCCAGACTCTTTCCTGCCTTATGATGAAGTCTTTTCCAAGAAGCTACTCAGTCCTCATGTAATGGGCCCTTAGCATGTCTCAACTCCACTTGGGCACAAGCTTGGATGTTAGGTGGAGCTCAAACTGGATTCATTCCCAATGCGCTTATGTATTAGTTCACTCTTGATTACACAGTCTGTGCTACGCAACACACAAGATACACAGATGGGTAAGACGTGATGTTCACAATGAGGAACCTGAAGAATAACTGAGATAATATAGGTGTACAAAGGCATATGTTACACTGACTCTAATAAACACAATAAGACAGGCATAAAAGATTGTACAAGACAAAGTGACCTGTGATTAAAAGGATAGAAAAATATTTGAGTAAGAGGTTAGATTTGAGCCAAGCTTTCAAGAACGTTGAAGATTTATGATAAGACAGAGGGTTAATGTAAAGTAGTATTAAAGGAATTGAAAAACTATCAGATGTTCTCATTTGTGTTATTGTTTCATTTGCACTCGCTATGAACAGTGTGACAAACTGAACTTGTTGTTGATTATTGTTTATGCTCCAGTCTTACTGACCACATAAAATTAATACAGCAAGTGGTGCAAGGATCATGTTATACCCACTACTTTTTTCTGTCACAATTTCAGTTTACACCATTTAAACACTAAAAAAGGAAAGAACGTGATTTATTTCCAGTGATTTGTCAGATTCATGCTTTGAAGATGTGAATAAAAGGATAACGATTGATCTAAATGGTTTGAAAGTTAATTTTACAGCAGCTCTATTTGTGCAAGGAGGTGATTATTATCTTCGACGGCCTTGCTATTATTTAAAAGCATTTCTCCTTAAGTCAGAGAAAACTTTTATACTATCAGTAATTTCCTTGCATCCTTTCCTTAGTAAACTTTAATTGCTTCCTCTGCCCCAGTTAGATTGATTTAGACCTCAGTAATGTGCTGTCTAAAAGCTTTAGTTTATAAAAATGAATAATTTGGTACAGAATGTCAATTAGCACTTGTTTCTATTATAGCAATTCTAGTCAATTTAACGCAAACCACCATCTTACCTTTGGTTCCATTGTTACACTACCGCTTCCTATTATATTCCATTTGAACTATATTTGTTGATCATTGAAAAATTAACATAATAACTCACAAACTACAGCCAGTTTCCTGTAGAATTGTAACTCTAAATGTTTACATGTATGGATACATGAAAAAGTAACTCCTTTCATATCATATAAAATAAGCATATCCTGGTAGGCAGCTGACAAATTCCATGGTCTGAACATCAGGGAATATTTTGTCCTAGTCTTGTCTCCTAAGAGAATTCTATTCGCCTTAATAAAAGAAAATAAATACAGATCCTTCACAGTCAATGGAAAGAGGGAAGTTAGTGGAGAAGGCACCCAGACTCCTTGGCTCATTCGTCCTCTGGGAACTCATCCCTCCCTACTGCTGTCATAAGAGTGAAGAAGCTCTTGGGCTTCTCTGCCTCCAGAACCATGAGCCAAATAAACTTTTATTCTTTATAAATCACCCAGTCTAGATATTTTGCTATAACAATAGAAAACAGACCAAGACAATGAATTTAACCCTTTTCTCCTAGCTTACAATACAGCAGGCTTCAATTTTCAGTGCCCACAAAAATCTCTAGAGATGAGTAAGAATGAGAATTTGGAGACTACCAGCAAATTTGACTTGGTAGGTCTGGAATGGGAGCCAGGAATGTATATTTTAACAAATGCGCCCAGTGATTTTAATGCAATACATTTATACATTCTCTACCAGAGAATTTGTGGTGACTATTTAAGACATTTCCTGGTTATTGTTCCTGCCGATGCCCTCCAAGGAAAGCCAGCCCTTATCCAAAGCCTAACCAGAGTCACATAGCTTCAATAAGTTAAAGAAGGAAAACACTTCCTTCAGAATATAACTCCATTACATTTATATGGCACAGACATAGAATAATACAAGCTCTTTTTACATAGGAACAGCTGATATTCTTGGCTATAACCTTGAGAAAACTCCTTACCTATGTCTGTACAATGCAAAGGTTTGGCCCAATCTATGCTACAATCATCTACTGGATCGCTGAATAGACACTGGTTGAGTGCCATGGGCTGGGTGTTACAACTTGCACTACTTTTTAAAAATGCAAAAATTTTAAATTTTAAAATGACCCTAGACAACTTTCTCCACATAATCAACAACAGATTTCAAATTTCATTCATTATAAAAGAATTGTCAAAACATCATTATGACTTCAGAAACACTAACCTAAACTCTGTTTTATTTAAAATACCATCTATATTAGTATGAAAATTACTGGGAAATATATATTTGTATGTGTATGCGTATGATTTTTCCTTCAGTTAAAAAAATTAGTGCTTTTGTAGAAATGCAGGCTCAAGTCCACAACTCTGAGATTCCTAGAGACCCACAGGCCATGCTTGGAAATCATGACACTATATACTCTGCAAAATTCTCTTCAAGATTCTTAAATTCCACCTTACTGAGATTCCAAGACTCAAATTACTAATACAGAATGCACTGATAAATTAAAGGAAAACTCTAAAGTATGTAATATGATTTTCTTCTTATTTCTTTGTTAAAAATGTGAAAAGCTGGCTGAGAATGAAATGAAATTCTTATGACACAACCTACTGGCAGGTATAAGAAGTAGCCTGTATGACAGGAATAAATTTCATCTGGAAATTAGCTTAATCAGGTTTATTTAAATCCATCTTAGGCCATGCGGGTTGATTGTTTTGATTGGCTCGTGCTTACAGACCCAGCTTAATTGTATTACAAGTATTAGAGTAGCATTCTAAGTGCCTCTCCAGCGTTCATGATTATTTATGGGAACTCCACAGAGTCAAGTGACCCAATATCATCTTCATTATAATTTGGTGAATCTCAGCTTCAAGGAAGCATTTCTGCACATAAATGCTTTATCAGCATGAAGACTAAAAACTTGCACAAGTTGTTCAGTTTAGCCAGAGTCCATTAAATACGTCTGAATTTATTTACATCATAATGTAAGCAGAACACCTGGATGGAACAGTAAGTCTGACCACCTTTTTGCGGGCTCCTGGAGAGCACTGAGCAGTGTCACTCAGTGTGCAACTCCTGGGGCTCTCCGGGGCCCTGCACATAGAGAGTGCTTCACCAGTTTGCCTTGAATCCATGAGTGAGCAAATACCTCTACACGGTCATCTCTCTTGGCTTGCTTTGTATTTTGTAACAAATAGATACACGCTCTTCCTTTTAAGTCTTTTTTCTTATCTGTGCTTTTGGCATGATAAATATTACATAGTGACTAGGAAATTCCTGAAATACCTATCTTATTAGAGCAAATATCTTGCCTGCTGAAAAATTTAGCTTGGTACTTCTTTCCACACAAATACAGGTCTCTTGAATTTCACTCCCAGGTCACTGAAGGTCTATTTATTTAACAACAATCTATTAAACACAAACAAATAAAGGTTCAATGAAAGACAAGAAGAGCACTCAGACTGTGTAAAAGATCTTAGGTAAATGGATGCACCTTGAGAACATACTCTTAAGTAAAATAAATCAGACACTTGTGAGTACACGTCGAATTGTTTCTCTGATATGAGAAACTGTAAGTGTAAATAAAGACAAAGATGTATAACAGATATTATGTAAAAAAAAGGTAGTATTAAAAAGAGAAGAGACCTAGATGGGGAGAAGGGAGAAAAGAAGGAAAGGAAAAAGAAATGAAAGAAGAAAGGGAAAAAAATGGAAAAATGTAAATAAACCTAATGCAAATAGGGAAGGCGGGGAACAGAAGGCAGGAGAGGTGAAGGGGGGGAAACCAAGATATATCATGTACAGGTACAAAATAACCATGTTGAGTAAGATCATTATGTATACAATGTACCAATACATGTTCTTGGTTTTAAAAAAATGCAATCAGAAAGAAAAAACTGATACACAAATATCTAACCAGCTGCTAATAAATGCTACAGAAAAAGTGTGGGTAAAGTGTTACAAGAAGAAATTAACCAAAAAAAAAAAAAAAAAAAGAAGAAGAAATTAAATCATCCATGACTATCCTTAAATATATTTGCATGAAGATTCAGAGAAGTGTCAGAAATTCAAACCAATTTCAGCAGTTCTTTTTAATCTGTCCTTTATGAAAAAATGTTGTTATTGACTTTAATATTAAAATGTTCACTTTATTATTTAATTCAAATGCATAAATATTCCTGGCCAAATCTCAGAATCCAAATAAATTTCTTTTCTTGATGTTGCAAAATTTTATTTCATATGTATCTGTCCACAAAATTCCTAATATAACAATTTGAATTAAGCAATAACTGATATTCAAATGTTGTATGTGATCAGTATAGTACTAATTCTTATTGGGTGTACTGAAATTCATATTGCTATTCTCAGTTGTCATCTAATCCCTTAATATCAGATGATACCATCTGCAGATCGTCTTTTATTCCCAAATTTACAATTTAGTTTGTAGCACTTACAAATGACTGAACTCCTTGTTGCAGCTTTGCTTTTCCAACAGAATTTTAAAGTTTCAACCTTTATGTTTGCCAGATGATTACACAGAAAAATTATTTACCTAACCCTCTAAAGCATTTTGTTGAGATAAATAGATTTCTAAGGCAAGGAATTATTTGAGAAGCAACTATGACATAAAATCCACTAAAATACATCTATTACCTCTTAAGCTGCAAAACTGCAGTATTTAAATAAATTGGAGGTGTTCAGAATAATTATCACTAGCTAGAACCAGCACAGTTTGGGCTTAAAAACGACTAATAGCAATTTGTATATCATACTAGATAAACAAAATGTTGTCAAACTTGATTAATATTAAAGCTGATAGCATAGTTTTCAGCTTACTAAGATGGAATTCAATTATTTATATGCTATGATCAAGGAGAAATCACAAAGATTAGATAATTTCTAGAGGTATCATGACATTTATTTACTAGCTGGAATTTTGCCAAATTGCTAAGATAGTTTCAAACTATGTAATAATTCCCTAATTACAAACAATGCATTTACCATAACCAGAAGTGAACTCGGGTTTTAGGGACCTGAAAGTTATACAATTCGAGGGATTTATTTAGGATAAAGAAAATAATTACTCATACAAAATTAAGTATAGAACCTCCAAAGGTCCAAGAGCGAGTGAAGATCCCAGAGTGTACATATCACCAGACTCACAGTAATCCCTCGTGCTCAAAATACACAATTTTTATTGCAATATGTCTGGTTTTGCATCATTCTGAAATTAGCTAAATCCTCCTACTCAATTGGAGGAGTTTCTGATATATAGTCCCTGCCGTCTGGATGAGCTAGATAGTCAACCCGGGACAGGTGGCTGTCTCCCATTTGCCAGCCAGTATAGGCTAAAAGTTCTGCCTCTGGAGTCACATTGCTGAGATTTGAATCTTTGACTTCCCTCCACTTGTGAGAGCACGAACAAATGACCTAACCACTCCTCAAGCTGCGTTTTCCTCTGGTAAATGAAAGAAACAACAAGAGCTACACTTTGTACACAGGATCGTTAGGGAGTTAAAGAATGATTTGAGTCCTGAGAAATATTTGACATAGTATCATAAAAGTATTTGTGGACTTCAAGTACAGCCATGACATATGGATTTTCCCAGTATTTTAAGCGTGATAACTTCTACGGAGGCCTCCTTTCCAGGTGGTGGTTTCAGGTTTGGATTTCACATGAAAGGATGCATCAAATTTTAAATTATTTTGTCCTTTTATTCTATATGAAAAACTTGCTATAAAAATGTGCAGATAACTATGTGTGTCTAAGAAGCCTCTGATTTTTACTATTATTAAAATTAACTTAATAAATATCAAGTTCCAGGTTTTGATCTTAGCATACTATGATTTATGAAAGTAGAAAAAAAGCATAATTATTCCTGCATTTGGATTTAATTTAAATCTAGCTGACCTAAGTATCCAAAATACTTCTTCTTTTTGTGAGACTAGAATTTCTCAAGTGAGTTTGTTTCTTCAAAGAAATTAAAGCAGTGTAGAATAGAAGAAAGACATTGAATATGCTTTGGCTTTTTGATCAGAGCTAAATAGATAAATGTTTTTGCAATTTTGGTTTTAGAGAATAAGAAAGCTTTGCAACAAAAGGCGTTCTTGACTTTCAATATTGGGAAAATAACTGAACATTGCTCTCTCCTTTATGTTTTTCTTCCGAAATTTTTTGTCAAAGTTTCTTCTATAGGGTTTTGATGGTCGGTGTAAGTTTCAAGTCCTTTGTTTTTACAAATTTAGGTGCTTCATTAATTTGAGTCAATTTTAAGGCAGCTAGTGAAGAATAAGTTTAAGTAGAAAGTCAGTGTGTGTGTGTGTGTGTGTGTGTGTGTGTGTGTGTGTCTGGAGAGAGACAGACAGACAGACACAGAGAGGCATGAAATTCTAGTGGATGCAGGAAACAAAAATGAATCAGAGTACAGGAAGTTGGATATGATAGGTCACAAGTGCTGATTTAATTGATTACTAAAATGCCATGAAAGATTCAGATTTTGTTCTGCTGCCCTTCACTCTATGGATTAGGACTCAGTGTATTCTCTACAACTGTCCTTTTTAACAAAAACAGCGAAAGACATCCCTGAATCTTCCCTAGCCAGATACCTGCTTCATCCCATTGGGCAGAAATGCATTGTTTTCCTCCCGTCTGGGACACTGAGGAGGTACGAATCTGTCCTGAAAGCCATAGTGGCAGCAGACAAGAAAGAAGGGAATGTTAATGAATTTTATACTTGCCACCAAGGTAAGCACAACATTAAAAAATACTGTATAATTACTAATACGGTATAATTATTACAAAACAATTATGTTTCAAAGCATCTTCATGCCTTCCATATTCATTAACCTTGTTGGATGGTAATTGAGGTTTTTCTACATTTCAGGTTAACTATGTTAAAGCATAATTATTTGCTCATTGTTTAAACAAATTTTGAATGACAACTAATGGCCAGGCACTGTACTGTACCACTGAGTACAATAGGTTCAGATAAACTTCATAATTTCCTCTCTCAGTAATGAACAAACACATATAAAAATCAATTATAGTGTGTCTTAGATACAAAAATGCCCCCACTCACCTACAGATGCCCACATCCTAATCCTATGAGTATGTTATGTTACATAGCAAAAAGGAATTAAGATGACAAGATGGAATTATGGTGTTATTAACTGGTTTTCAGATGGGGAAGTTAACATGGATTATTCAAGCTGGTTCTATCTAGTCACATGAGCCTTTAAGCATAGCAAAAGAGAAAAAGGTATGTCCAAAAGATGAGCCAGGAGAAGAATTTCACCTCCACTGCTGGCTTCAACAGTAGAGGAAGGGGACTTCTCGAACAGAAGATATGGTGGGACAGTCACAGCTTATAGCTAACAAGAAAATAGGAAAGTTGATCCATAATAGCAAGAAACTGAAGTCTGCCAAAAGCCTGAATAAGCCTGGAAGAATATTCTCTCGAGCCTCCAAAAATCAGACAATACTTTGATTTTAGCCCCATGAGCCTCTGTCTCCACATAGCCATAAGACAGTAAATTTGTGTTGTTTTTTGAAGACCCTAGGTTTGTTTTAACATGTTATGAAACAATAAAAGATTAACATAAAGTGATACATTAGTGCCTACATTAAACAAAATACCATTATACTATATATCAAAACAAGGCCTTAAGAAAGGTCTTGGATATTTGTAGGCTACGAATCTTGAAGATATAAATAACGGAAAATGATCAGAACTTTAAGCTGGATCATTATTCTAGAGAAATGAAAACTTGTATTTAAAAAGATCAAATCAAGACCAATGTTCACAGCAGCTCTGTTCATAAGCACAATGAATTTGCAACAACTCAAATGTCCTTCAGCAGGAGAATGAACAAGACAACTGTAGTATCTCCACAGCATGGAAAACTATGCAGTAGTAAAAAGAAACAATCAATCAATAACTGCAATATCTTGGATAAATCTCAGAGACATTATGGTGAGAATCAGAAGCTATAATAATTCCATTCACATGACAATCTCGAGAACACAAAACTACAGTAATGGAGAACAGATCGATGGCCTCCAGGGGTTAGAGCTGGTGGGGAGGAATACGTGCCAATGTATAGCAAGAGCACAAAGGATTTTCTCCGTATCCTGATTGGGACCGTGGGCACAGGAATCTAGGCCTGAGTGAAAGGTCATAGAACCATACACCAAAAATTAAGTTCAATTTTATTGATGATATTATATTTATCAGAGTGAAACTGGACTAGGGAAACTGGTGAGTGATAGCAACTAGAAACAACCGGAAAAGATCAGTAAAGTGGGAAATCTATTCAGAAGAACATTTTTAAAGGCAAGTCCAGAAGGATCTGATCTATTTGTAGTATTGGATGGGAAAGAAAACATCACAGAAAGTAGGTAAAGGAGAACAATTATGTTAATATAGATAAGGAGGATAGGAAAATGTATGGATCATTTTGATTAAATTCAGGACCGGATGTGTTGAATTAAGGGCACGGATAGCATATTCAATGAGTAATCGATCAGCTGCTAAAAATGCTGGCCAAGAAATGGAGAGAGATATCAGCTCCATGCTCATCCCCTGAGTAGCTTGGGAATCTACCTAGTGGCCAAAGCTGTAGCAGCAAAAGTACTGCATATGGCACTTTTTCTCCATGACTTCCCCAAATAAGTCACTTCCCAAGTCCTGTAATCTCTGACGTTAAAATGGAGGAACACCTCTGGTTTAGAATCTTAAATTGTTCAGGGGGTCCCTGTTTTGTAAACCTCTTTACTAGTAAACACCTGGTATGGGGCATCTTCAGGAAAATAAACCGGTTTGTGATTTAGTTTTCACAATTTTCAGTGTGTTAATCCATGCAGCTATAAAAAGAACCTGTATAATCAGTAAATAAAATACAAAATATTTTCTTGCTTTTTGAATTTTCTGTTAGAATAAAGCTGTACAAGTAGCAACTAGTGTCTGTGTTTTTACTACTGTGAAAATCCTTGTTTACCAATAACAAGGATGCCCCAGGTAATATACCAAAGCAAGTTTGAAACTTTAAAGGCGACTTCTTTACAGTGACCTTAAAAAAAAAGAATGTATTCACTTTTAGCTAAATTTGTATTTGCCTTCCTTGCCATGCACTAAAATGTTTTAGGGGAAAATGCTAATCCTAAAACTTCTAATGGAGGTCAAATGAGGTAAAAGGCAACTCACAATAAATTAAATTTATGCAACAGAATTAAAGCTTTTAATATAGCAATATTAGCATCATCAGATGAAATTTTAAAAACACCTACTACATTCATCAGAGTGATTCTGAAATATTACATGTTTACTTTTTTATGAAGACAATTGGAAATAAAGTTTATTACCAAGTCTACATGGCATGGTTAAATTCACTGGCTAAGCAGATTTGCAGTTTTCTGTTGTCTTGGTAATTGGCTGAGAGGTAAACAATCAGACTGACTGTTTGGGAAGCCAATTTGTTCATAAAGGAGCTATAAAATCCCAGTTCAACTGGGCCTTGGTAGGCTTTCCACAGTTGTCTGGCCATTAAGAATTCACGTCCGGTTTGTGGTTAGAGGGTAGGATTTGGGTTTTACATTGCAATTACCATCCCGTATCAGGATGCTTCATTTGTTTACATCGAGAATGTCTGGAAGCTAGCAGTAGACTATCCAATAAAGAAAGACAAATATTTGAAAAATGAGAAGGTCAGAAACTTGCAACAAATATTACTTGAAAAAAATTATTTCCCTTTAAGACCTACCACTGATGAGTTAAATTTGAACCCAAATATTTAATGGTTAAAATGTTTAATTCTCTCTTAACAGCTTCCTGGATGTCCCGCTTGAATGCACTCTGACTCTCTCTAGGTGATTCTCTCCAGGGATGCTTGAGCTCTTCTCTGAGGTAGAAATCCCAGCCATGGACTGCAGCTCCTTTCCTTTCCCTCTGCCCAAACAGCTCCCATCCTCTAGGGACAGCCACAGTACTAGCGAAGGCCTCCAACGCTCTGAAATGCTCCTCGTTAGCCCCACCACATGCTGGCCTCATCTTGCTCCCTATTTGACAGTTCTTTGTGTCCTAGTACCTGCTCTACTGGGTCCCGCCATGCAGATTTTACAGAGAATGTTTCTCAGAATGAAGGACTGTTCCCCCTCACCCCCACTGCCATATTAGCTCCTGCTCATCCTATAGGTCTCAGATCCGGGATCATTTCCTCACCAAAGCCTTCCACAGCCTCCCTAAGTGATGAGCTTTTTCACAGGTTCACAGCCTCTGTACCAAGTTCTCCCATTTAACATTATTGCCAACAGACTCATGCCTATGATTGATATCATTTATCTCTACCGCTAATGATAAGTTTCATGGCTATGTATCTTTGTTCACTGCTGTTTCCCCAGAACCTAGAAAAGTGCCTGAGACATCAGCACGCACAAAGTCTTTGCTAAATGTACACACAGATGCAGTCAGAATATTTTCAGGAATTCTCGATTGTATAACTTCAATCATGCAGTGTAATGTCTCTATGCTCCATTAAGAAAGTGAAATAGCACATCATCTAGTACAAGGTTCTCCATACTCGAGTGCTTAATACAAGCTTATGAAATAAAATTAAAGTCACACGGACAGAATTATGTTTGTACGAAAGGTGTGATGGAAACATATGACAAATGTTTAAATTTAAATAAAAATTACTACAAGGCATATTGCCATTAATTCTCTTTGAAATACACTCCTTTGCTTCTAACACACATATTCCATCATTCTTTCCACTTTCTGAAGCAGTTCTGGAAGTCCTTTTTCGAGTGTCTTTAGTTGTGCTGTTGTGGTTGCCTTTCCTGATAAACTTGACTCTAGGGAAGAGCCAGAAGTCACATGGTGCCAGATCCAGGGAACAAGGTGAATGAGGACACAGCGTAATGTTTTCATTTAATAGAAATTGCTAGAAATGTTTTGAATTGATTTAGAACACTGAGAAAGCCATGAAAAGACACTCGTGAAAGGGGACTTCCAGAACTCCTTCAGAAAGTGGCAAGAATGCTGGCATAGGTGTGTTAGAAGCAATGGAGAGTATTTTGAAAGATATTAATGGCAATGGTCTTTTAAGGTAACACACTTTTAAAATTTTTTTATCTAAACATTCATCATCAAGATTTCTGAATGGTTTCTGTATATTCAACACTGTTCTCATTCTATATGGGGAAATGCAAAAGATGCATTGTGTATTTGTGTATTCAGAAAAGATTATTGATAGGTACTTCACAAATCTGTCAGATAACTATAAAATGGAAATAAATGTTCTGAATTCTTAAAAAATACCTATGTATCTTCAAGGCAATTTTTAGTTCTAAAACTAAATTTTTGAGAAAATCAGACAATAAAGAAAACAATATCATAGCACATAAATTGGCTGAATGCTGAGCAATATTTATATAGCCATAATAACACATGCAGTAATTTTTAATTTAGCAAAAATGACAGTATTACTATCATCTTTGAGATGATTAGCCATAGAAAGGATAGTATCTAAAACTGACATACCAAAAAATGACAGTATAGTAGAAATGTGGAGATAAGCACATATAGGTTTTAAAGTATCATCTCTGAGGATAAGTAATAAAAGGTGGATAGGGTAGGGAACATGAGTTCATTTCTTTAAAACTTTCAGTACTTATTGTTGTCAGGGCCCAATCAGGAGAAAGAAACCTTACAGGAATTTAAATAAGGACACGTCAATTAAAAAAAAAAAGTAGTAGCTATAATAACAGACAGGATTAATGAGGGATTCACCATAAAAGAGTAGAGAGAACCCTAAAGAATATAACAAAAGCAAAGCCAGGCATGGTGGCACATGCCTGTAATTCCAGCACTCGGGAGGCTGAGGCAGGAGGATTGTTGTGAGTTCCAGGCCAGCCTGAACTACAAAGCAAGACCCTGACTCAGAAACAAACCAATTAACAGACAAACTAACAAAAAGAGTATAACAAAAGCACATATAGAGAATGGCCATTATGTCTAGGGCTGAGGTAGAGGCTCCAAGGAAGGAAGAAGCCTGAATGATGACTTCCATTCTGGGCTGCAGTCCAGTCTGGTTCCTGAGGGAACTGCTGTAGCCTACAACCTGACATAGAAGATCGCTGATACTCTGGGAGGCTTGAGATAAGGGGATCACAAGTTGAAGCCCAGCTTGGGCAACTTAATGACTTAGTGAGATCCTGTCTGAAAATTGAAAAGGGGCTGGGGACGGCCGTCAGCACAAAGGACCTGGGTTCAGTTCTCCAGTAGAATAGCAACAACAAAATTCATCAAGGGCTACAAGGCAGTAATGAATGGGAAGGCGTCCTCTAAGGAGGTGAGATAAGCCACCTGCAGACGTGTGACAAAAGAGGCACTAACAGGAACTGCTTGCTGGGATGGCACAGGTTACACCGTGAGGAGGTACCTCACACTCACTTGGAAGCCTTCCGAGAGTGGCGCTGAAAAAGCCATCTACACAGAGGTGACATCTCTCGTGACTCACTATGAAGCCACCATAATCAGAGGAAGAAAAAGTACAGAAAACAATGTTGTCAGCTGGGCAACTACCCGCGGCGGGGGTGTTCCTTGGAACTCGCTATCAAGTGGCCCAAAGAGGTCCCAGGGAAGCCATCCGCGAGGAGGAACCACCCAGGGGCTCCTGTCAGAAAGCCCCGTGGGGAATTTTACGGGAAGCTGCTCACAGAGACACAGGAGGAGTAGGGCAGAGCTACAAAAAGAAAACATTTTTTTCCTCCTGAGAGTCTCCGGAGCTCTCGACCTACAAAGTTTACCACCATCCTGGTGGCAAAGGAGAAATTCTGACAGAGCCCAGCTCTGGTTTTCAGCAGACAAGGAGGGTGGACTTGGAGCTGAAAGACAATACACTGATAAGTGGCACAGTACTTTTTTACTAGAAGTTAACTGTTAAATAATGTGCACTGATAGAAGTCACAATTAATCTTTTGAAAGTACTAGCTAAGAAAGGACATTTCTGTCTCTTCCTCTTTGATGATAAATCTATTATTCTCCTGACTCTTTCAATTTGACACTGATAGCGAATCATGTTATGCTTGATTGAAGTGTGTGTGTTTGTGTTAGGTCCTCGCCTGCAGTTGTATGTCTTGTTTCTTAAATGTATTTTATAATGTGAAATTTAAAATCAGTCTCTAATAAATAGGACAGACTCCAAGCTTTCTAGAAGTTATCATCTGGCAGAAGTCATAAGATAAACTTACTTAAAATAATCAGAGGAAGAAAAAGTACAGAAAACAATGTATTAAGTAATAAATTTTGGAGGAAAAAATTGATGTTCTAGGAGTTTCTTGTTGGAAGAACATCTAAATTATAACAGTCAGTGAAAACATGCTGAAGATTTCAACTGATCTTAAAAACAGAAAATCATTTTGTTTCTTCTGCGAAGCAGAAGGCAGGGAGAAGACATTGGTTTGTCCCTCAAAGAGCCCCCAGGCATGGTGAAGGTCAGAGAAAGACAAACTAGCTTCCAATTTGCCATAGGCTGACACTAACTCCCTCTCTAAATCATGCTTGACCTCTGCTTGACACCATTTCTTCACTTCCTTCACTCTGGCTAATGTGTTGCCCTGTGTGCATCTTACATTCCTATCACCATTCTTCTCATATCTTCTATGTGAAATGACCCTTCTCCCTCCTCTTCATCTCCCTGAGTCTTGAGCATTACCCAAGATCAAGATTTCTAGCCTACAGGAATTTCTTCCTTTTCCAAATTTCTTCAGTCCTTTTTCTAAACCACTTACTCAAAGGTCATAATAGTATATGATGAAGTAAAACAATGAAAAGTGCACATTCCTGTGGTCAGAAGACGCAGGTTCAAGTCAACATCCTTGCTTCATTCCTTGACTTACGGACAGTGCTGTCTGGTTCATAGGGTGGTTATGAAGATTGTGTGGTATTATATGTGCCTTGAAATTTTGATATTTTTCTGAATAGAACACATATTGCTATGGCTCTGTGTGTGTGTGTGTGTGTGTGTGTGTGTGTGTATTTCTGCACCATCTAGGACATAAACTTACATCTGGCATAATGTCTAACCACTGTATTCTCCTTAGTACTTAACATAGTGCTCAGCCCATAGCAGGCCTGAATAAACACTAACTACATGATTAAAAGCAAACCAGATTCTGTAAAAATGTAAAATGATTCATATGCATTATATTCACTTTATCCGTTCTTGTTTCTACCCACTGAATGAATCCAAGTTACATTAGTCATCAGAAATTGCTGGTGAGAAGCCGTTTGAACTAGTAACGCTCATCTCTGCTGTATCAAACCCTGGGTTTGTAAAAGCAGTTTAGAACTTATAAATTGTCATAGCAATAACACTCACTTCCTGCATTTTCTAGATGTCAATTGCTGATAAACGTTCTCACAATGAAGTGTTCGAGTAACTAGTATGACTAGGCCTGTCAATCACACATCAGTCAAGTGGGAAATCTTAGGAAATCAATTTTACCAGCAGCTGTGGAATTCCTTAATTTTTATCTTTCAAAATATAATTTGTGCCCAAGGAGATTCCAAACAAACTGTTACTGACAGAGAAGTTACGGGGCAGAGTGGGAAGGGGCAGAATTAAAGAGAGGCAGAAGTTGTTGGTTCTTTGGAAAGAGGAGATTGGAGAGCCAGTCACACTAGAGACAAATGTCCACTCCATCAAGTATCTTGGTTTCATTATGCCTCAGTGTTCTTCGATCTACATTGACAATAATGCAGTTGCAGTGAGAATTTAAAGTAAGTGCCCAAAACACCCAGTACAGGGCCCATTGTGGAACTTGCACGGGGGGCACAATGTACTGTAGCTCTACAAGATGAGGGAATATTTTAAGGTGATGCCGCAGGCCTATTATATTTCATGGAATTTCGAGCATTCAGGACTAGAATGTTAACCTCCTCCATCAAGGACTCAGCAAACACCAGTGACCTTACACCTCATTAACCGTCTTGCCCAGGGTTATAGACCCAGTTAATAGTTCCCATCAGCTCAGGCCTGCTGTATTCTAGACAACTTACGTGATAGCCATATTTAACGATCTACTCCTCCCACTCTTCGCCCACGAACAACTCATTATGTGTATCACTTGGCACTCTCAGAGTAAGCAGCGTTCCATCTGACACTATCTAATGGATTTAGTTATGACTAGTCAGGGTCTCTGCTTCAAGGAAAATGATGAAGCCTTCGTTGTTCTCGATGGGATGCTAAGATAGAGGCAGTGACTGAATTTGATGAGATCTGACATTGTACTTCCTGAAGAACTTAAATTCTGTGTAACTCTTATACTTGTGAAGGTTACATGAAATTAAGTCCAGGAAGGACTTAGCATACTGCCAAACATATGGCATCAACAGTGGCTACGGTGTTACAACACATAGCTCCTCTGGGGACTGCTCCAAAAATCTCCAGAAACATCAACCCTAGAAGCTGCTAGAGAGAAGTGTGCATTGCTTTTAAAATAGACAGCTTCTCAATGTGAAAACAATAGAAAAGAAACAAATAGAAAGCGGCCAGCTACTGTAAGGTAATTCTGTGAACTTTTATTGTCAGAGGCTGTTTAAGTGACCTGATCATACTGATAGAAATGCTGTTGCTTTGTGGGAGGAACTTGGGCAAATTAATTAATGTCAGTGAGACTGTTTTCATTTGTAAAATGAGGCTGTTCAAACAGAAATGTTCATGTTGCTTCCAGCTTTGCCTTACTACAGTTCTTAAATGTCAGATATATTCCAGCAGCAGTGGAAGAGAGATCTGTGGTAAGGAAGAAAAGGAGCAGAAATAGGGACAGAAGATCCTGGAGCTGAGATTAAAAATGAGAATGCTTTAGGGGAGTAACCAAGCAATATATTTGCTTAGAGGCACAGCTTTTTAAATGTCTGCCACTGACGGTATGACATATATAGCAAGCTGACGATAATTTGATGTTCTCTGTTGCCTGACACTTGAAATTCTTATTTCCTAGGTTACCACAGAACTCTCTAGCTGATGTCACTCACTGAGTTTTGACTGTACTGGCTTAATACGATGCCAATTCTGTGCAATGGTGTTTACTACTATCTCTTCACATTAGATGCTCTTCCGCACCTGAAAATAAAATATTCACAATGCCCCTAGACAAGCCTTCAACTTAGTAAGTTCTCAGAAATATAGCCCTTCCATTTCTGTCTGCTCAGCCCACAAGGATTTTTTTTTTTTTTTCCTTATGGCAGAATAATGCAGTCAGGCTGGGGAGAGAGAACATACTGAATGTAAGGGGTTGGGATCACAGGTTAGAGTGGAGGTAGATTTCTTCGTGGGAGCCTCCGAAAAGAAAATATAGTGTGTGAACAGAGCAGAATTTCTCATCTCAGAGCAGGTAAAAGAATCTAGATACTGAAGTTTTTATGTGGATACCACACTGAGGGAATAGAAGACCTGTTGTTTTCTAATCCTTTCCTCCACCAAAACCAGTAACCTGAAAACTCTACTCTTTCCATTCCAAGTCACCAAAACATCTTACTAGGTGGACTGCATCACTGGACATAAATTTTCATTCCCCTCCCTTCTAGTTTGCACGGGTAGGAGTTCCCTCTAGGTCTCCTGGCCTCCTGCCCCGTCCTTATCCATCTCCAGGGAGTCTGAGCAACTTAGGTATTTGGCAGAGTTGAGAGGCACTGTTCATACATAGTTCAGCATTTCCCACTTCCCATACTAGGAGTCGCCTTCCTGCAGAAACAGAGTATCCGATTCTGCTGGAAAGACTGCCTGAGGGGAGGCATCTGACCCTGTGCTTCACCACTGGGAAGCCTGCATGTGGGTGAAGAGACGCTGCATCTTCAACAATTGGTGTACAACTGATACAAGTCCTCTTCAATCTCTCATCTTCCTTACTATTTTGCCTTACTTTACATTTGTTCAGAATGCAAGTAGAGAAAGGAAGGATATTGTGGCTTGTCCCTAATCATAAATTAATATTAATATGTGTTCTGTGGAGAAATTTACAGCTTCCTTGCGTATTTCCTTGTGTGACAGTCAGTTCATTTGTGTTGGTCCCTTTTTCGTTGTCTCTTATTCCACAGAAGTTCTGTGTAAACACAGAACTACATATGAAGTAAGTCTTCTGTCTGACCCAGTGATTAATAAAACAGAACAGACCAAAAAAAAAAAAAAGATTAGCTGCTTTTTTAATGTATTTCAGCTATCAATTTAACCAGAATAATAACTTCTTGGACTGGAAACCTGCTGTGGTGAAATCTGAGCTGAAAATAACCCTATATCTATCTAAACTGGCTGAATAAATCATATAAGTTTTAAAAGAAATTATATATACTCTGAATGTACTCTCTTTTGTATAATGTACAGTGCAAAGCACAGCATAAGGTCAAAAGCAGATGATTTCTCATCTTTGTTTTGCCACTGATCGGGCAGGAGTCACGAATCTGTGGTGCTCCTTCTTGGTTTTTTTATTTGGTTTTGTTTAATGTATAATGGGAATTAGTAATGCCTTAAAAATGCTCAGTATATTACAATAGGTAATTCATGGAAATAACACTTATATGAATAGACAAATGTGGATTGCAACTATCACAGATGGAGAAACCAAAAGGAAACAAAATGTTACATGTACAAGATCACATAGTAATTTTGGGTTTTATCAAGATTAGACACTGCTGTCTTCCAGTTTTACTAGTTTCTCAACCTGAGATTAGAGACTACCTTTCAATAAACAGAGTTTTGAGATCTACTCCAGCTCTAAAGTACCATTTCTTCAGGCAAGCCCTTGAATCTGTATTTTAACAATAAACACTAAGTTTGGGGACCACTATGTCCAGTCGAAAAGTCTTAATACTTACACTGTGCTACATTCTCATCAATTGTACATGCTGCTTCTCCCCTGTACTTAAAGCATTTTAAGAATCTATTAGGTCACAGAATTTCCCTCTATTTTATGCAACACGGGTCAACCTAAGTTAAAGTGGGCATCTCCTCGCAATTTAAAAATCAGTCAGACATGTCCATCTTGAACTTTCCTCTCTTAAAATGATAATTATAATATTTGTTACATGCTTCTTGAAAGTCACTATTCCGGGAGTAATGGTGCATGCCCACAATCCCAGCAGCTGAGGCCAACGCAGGAGTCCTGCAAGTTCTAGCACAGCCTGGGCAACTTATTGATTTAGTGAGAGAACTTGTCTCGAAAGTGTTTAAATAGGGGGAGGAAGGGAGTTGGGCATGTAGCTCAGCGCAAAGGCCCTGAATTCAATTGCCAGTACTCAAAAAATTCCCCCCAGGCACACTCAAATACCTCATCTTTGACAAAGAAGCCAAACACCCTCACTGGAAGAAGGATAGCTTATTTAACAAATGGTGCTGGAAAAATTGGCTAACCATATGTCGAAAATTAAAACTAGATATATGTCTCTCACCATGTACTAAACTCAAATCAAAGTGGATCAAAGATCTAAACATTAAAACAGAAACATTAAATTTACTGGAGAATAGAATAGGAAAAACCCTCGAAGACATAGGGGTAGGAAAAAAATTTATGAACAGAACCCAGACTGCACAGGAAACAATACAAAGAATCAGT
>PVJO010000848.1:0-203475 GCA_004026905.1 Hystrix cristata
ATGGGATATTGTGCCAATGCTTGATTGGTTCCAACAGGCAATGTGACAGTCCATGATTGGCCCCCGTCCTCGTCTTTGTTCTCTCTTCTTTCTTGCTCTGTTTGCACATTCTTGGGGCAGGATGTCCTTGCCCTCCTTGCACATTTCTGGAACAAACAACTTCCCGATACCGGGTTGTGACAGAACAGACATAACATGGGACATTCTTTACTGACCACCCAGTAATTGAGGTCGAGCTGCTCTATCCTTAAACTGCTGCTCTTTCAGTAATATAGTCCCCAAATCCTTCTGGATTCCCCCCTTTTTTTTTTTTCAAATGCCATATCTAGTCTATCAGCAAATTCCGTTGACTTTAAAAGTATACCCAGAATACAACCACTTTTTAACACCTCCATTACTGCCAACCTCTTTTGGTTTCTGCAATAACTGTCCTTAGTAGTCACCATACTTTTGCTGCTCTATAGTTTTTTTTTGTTTGTTTGTTTGTTTGTTTTTTTGGTTTTTTTTCGGTGGTGCCGGGGATCAAACTCAGGCCCTTGTGCTTGCAAGGCAAGCATTCTAATCACTGAGCTAAATCCCCAGCCCCTATAGTTTGTTTTTTACAGAAACTAAAATATAAATTGTATCACATCACTTCACACTTAAAATCCTTCAGTAGTTTCAACGTGATGGATATAATTAAATCCAAAGCCTTTTTCATGACCTTGAAAGCATTTCTCACATTATGATCCCTGGCTTCTTCCTGCATTTTCTCACTTGCTTCAATTATACTTTCGCATACATCTCAACCAATTCCCCAGGATTTAGCAAGTACAGGGCTACTACTGTTCGCATTTGACTCTTGTTACTTCAGGCTTCTGCTCAAATACTATCTCATAAAGGTTTTCCCTTTTCCTTAAAGTGGCTCCTATTCACTTTCTGTTCCCTGACTTTCCTTTATTTGTTTATTATGTCACCCACCCTAGAGTATAGGCTTCCTGAGGATAGTTTCATTTGTGTCTTTAATGGGTTAGAGCAGTACCCAGTATACTGTAAGCACCTACCTTACAAGTATTAGATGGTATATGTTCTGGTCAAGTGCCCCTGAATTTCTGATCACTTCATGTAAATGAAGTAGCTAGGTTTTTAAATTTTTCAGTGCTGATGTCCTGTGTAGTACCAGGTATCTGATCACTATTAAAAAATGCTAAGTATTAATAATACATTTTCCACAACTGTTTAATACTGAAGTCTTATGTGTTTTAATACTTTATGTAATTTTTCCATATAACTCCTTTAATCCTAAAACCTCTGCTTTTAAACGTACTGTAGGATGGTTATTACTTCAGTTTTACAGATTTAGGCACTAATTTTTAGCTGTAAGTGGTTTAAAATCTGCAATGAATTTTTTAGTCCGATATCACCTAGATTTTACTATGACATACAGAATGAAAATTTTTCACGTAGCGTAAAAGTTATATCCTAAAAACATAACAAATTTCAAAACGGGTTTTCGATATTTTAAGCTAATGATGGTTATTTTGTTTCCTTTTCAAATTGCTAGAAAATATAATGACATAAGGGTTTATGTGTGTAAGAAGTAGATGTTTTTCCTGAAGTACAATATTTACCAATTTGAAATTCTTCCTAAAGGATTCTAAAACTTTAGCAGCAAAGGAAAAAGAAGTTCAGAATATAACAGATGGACTACATGGCCTTCAAGAAGCAAGTAAGAAAGATGCCGAAGCTTTGGCTGCTGCACAGCAGCACTTCAATGCTGTTTCTGCTGGCCTGTCCAGTAATGAAGACGGAGCAGAAGCAACTATCGCTGGTCAAATGATAGCCTGTAAAAATGATATAAGTAAAGCTCAGACAGAGGCCAAACAGGTAAATACAGAGAGATTAAGCACTATGTGATTTTTTTTTTTTTTTAAAGTAGCTGCTTTTCACAGTATGCTTTTTGGTTGTTAAAAATACTGAAAATAATCAGTTCAATGTCAGGGAACTTGCTTACTTAATTTTGCTACTCTGTAGTGCCTCATACATTAAAATTCAAGCATGTTGATTATTAAATATTGATAATATTAGATTGTGCAAGGTGCTGTAGAACAAATTATCATAGCTCCATTTGTAACTGCAGGAAATGCTGTAATCAGTTTGTAGCATTGTTTGGAATATTGGAAGTTAGTTTAGTCTCATCTTTTTTTGGCCATTGTTTTTATTAACATAAAGCTTAAGCTTTAACAGGAAAACAAAAGTGTCCTCACCATTGCTTTGCCTATGTTTCTAGTTCTTAAAACCTTTACATTGCCATGGGAAGTATCTCTGCCACACATTAATTCATATTTGTCTTGGGTCTCATCACTCAGATGTTAAGTCTTTTCAATCTATTAAATGGTTCTCAAATTTAGTTAACAGTACAACTTAAAGCCTGTGAATAAAAGAGTTTTGCTGACAGACAAAAATGTGTATACACACAGTGTACACATTCTTTTATTTACTTTTTTTTTTCTTTTTTTTTTTTTTTTAGTGTTGGAGATTGAATCCAGCACTATGTCCTCCAGAGAGCTTTATCCCCAGTCCTTTTTTGTTGTTGTTGTTGAGGAGATCTTGCTAACTTGCCCATTTTAGGCTTGAATTTGTGATCCTACTGCCCTGGCCTCCCAGAGTGCTTGCAGGCCTTTACCACGACACCTAGCTCTTTTTTTTTTAAATCGAGGACTCAGCATAAAAGTATATACTTGGAAACATTTGTGTGTTTACTAATCTTACTCACATTTTTCTATTAACACATATTTGTAACTTTTGCTTCAGAAATCAGAGTCATAAAAATTTGTAAAAACTTAACTGTAGAAAAACTTTAAATTTTTTTTGTTCTATCATTCGGTTATGGAGAGGATATTCCTAACTAGGCCTTAGACTACAATCATGATTTTCAAATATACCGTCAGTTCTGTAAATTTAAGTCTTCTGAAATTCAAAAGTTCTAGCCTTTAAATATCAGACTCCTAGCATTTAAATTTCTCTGTCAATTTAGGAAATTTCTCATCATGTAATGTAACTTCTCCATTGTTACTGGACAGTACTCAGGAAGATATGCAAATACAAATGTGAACACCTAAATAGAAAGGGAACTGAGTTGTGATTTCTAGCTTTCTGCTATGTTTTTAATTTAACCAGCTACTGAGTTATTCTTTGATACAAGTTTTCAACTTGGTTAGTATGTCATGCTTTATAAATATTAAAAAATATAGACTTACATTGCAAATTACTTAATGATTTACATTAATCATATTTTCTTACTCTGAGTAGTTTTTTGAGGAGAAAATACTGTGAAATGTTTGGTCTTTTGAAATACTAATCCAAGAGATCACAGAGTCACATTTTTCAAGGTTGAGAGTTCTTAATTAAACCTGTCTGATTCTGTGGACATTTAATTTTTAGTACTGTCTGCCTCATGTAATGTTACATTTTTCTATCACAGGCTCAAATGAAGTTGAAACATGCCCAACAGGAATTAAAGAATAAACAAGTAGAAGTTAAGAAGATGGATAGTGGCTATAGGAAGGATCAAGAAGCTTTAGAAGCTGTAAAAAGATTGAAAGAAAAACTCGAAACAGAAATGAAGAAATTAAATTATGAAGGTTTGCCTTTATCATATGATAAGCAAATCTTTGGGAGGTGGTGATTACTGATTGACTAACTTAAGGAAATAAGAATACATGAAACATTTTTTACCCTGTTAATAGGTATTAGTGCAAGAATTATTTGTAATACAGTGAGAAAAATAAGTATAAAACAGCTCTTTGAATTTTTGAGAACTCGGTGTTGAAAATTTCCTTTAGTCTCCTTAAGGTTCAGAAATGTCACTTGTATATTTCCACATGAGTAGTCAATTTACATGTTCTCTGGAATGAAAATTTTGTTATTTGTCTTGAAAATAATGTCTCCTTGACACTTGAATGTTAAGCATGCCTTTTTATTTAGTATTTATCAGAAATGTATGAGGGTTGGGGATTTAGCCCAGTAGTAGAGCACTTGGCTAGCAAGCACAAGGCTCTGAGTTTGATCCCCAGCACCCCCAAAAAGAAATAAATATATATTTCATGTCTAGAAATGCTTTGGGAATAGAGTTTACTTAAATTTTCCTTAGTGCAGTAGACTTAACTTTTTAATCTACTTGTGATTCATTCCTCAGAAAATAAGGAAGAAAACCTTTTGGAAAGGCGCAGGCAGCTGACTCGTGACATCAGTAGACTGAAGGAAACGTATGAAGCTCTCTTGGCCAGATTTCCCAATCTTCAATTTGCATACAAGTAAGATATTTAAACTTGTATTTTAAAAATTAAGTAATAACCAAGATATATTTGTCCTTAATAAAATTGTTCTAATTTGCTTTTCTTTTATTGATTTTTGTCTTTATTAATGAAATGTTTCGTGTTGGTGTAGGGATTTTTGTGAAATTGAATGGCTACTGATATCACTAATCTTGAATTAAAACCAAAGCATTTAGGGTAATTTAATTTCAACTCAATGTTTTTAAGTTACTCTATTTTTACTGTTAAATAAGTACATTTACATCTTAGTTCTTTTTTGTTGTCATTATGTAGGTTTTTTTATGGACTGTAGTAATCCTGTCTCTGAGGTTGTTTTTGTTACATTAAAAACATACTGAAAGATTTTTAATTGATTTTAAAAGAGTAGCTGACTAGTCAATCTGGGACATTGTAAAATTCTTCTGCTTTCATTCCAGTCCAAAAGTTCTTGACTAGGAAAATACAGCATTTTTCTGTTTCCTTACCTAAGCTTAATTTTTGTTAACATTTATGTTTTAGAGATCCAGAGAAGAACTGGAATAGAAATTGTGTGAAAGGACTCGTGGCTTCTCTGATTAATGTGAAAGATAGCTCTGTAAGCACAGCCTTGGAATTGGTAGCTGGGGAGCGACTCTACAACGTTGTCGTAGACACTGAGGTAATTGATTTTAATAAAAGAAACTTTATAATTGGTGTTTTGCTTGGAAAATCATGCTGCTAAAAGAATTGGATACTTTCTTTGTTTTAAAATTCTCCCAGATGACTTATATGTATATGATAAAACTATTCAGTTAGTTACTTTTTGATAACTGTGGTCTAGAAGAAGTATCGTGTTTACTTAGAAACTCAGAATGCACATTAGCAATCTTAGATTTTCTTTTTCTGGGCAAGTTTGTATTTATTTAAATTTGTAAAATAATCTGAGATTTATATTTTCATATCAGTCCTCCCATCAGATAACATTAAATTTATCTGCATTTCTTAAATTCTTGTTTTTTTGTCATACAGCGAAATGTTCTAATTCATGTAAATATTGCATATCACTATCGAATTTACTTCTTTGTGGTTTAAAAATTTTTTTTATACAATATGTTTTGATATATGTATATAGTGAAATGATTACTATAGTCAAAATACTAACATATCTATCACCTTTCATTGTTACTTTTTTTTTCCTTTGATGGTAAGAGTTCCTAAAATCTACGCTTTGGTAAATTTTCAGTATGCAATACGATAAATACTATTATCTATACGCTATAAATCTTATCTCTAGGATTTTCCTATATAAGTGCAAATGTGTACCCATTACCCTACAACCTATTTCTGTCCATTCCTCTCACTTTCTGTCTGTCCTTGATAACTCTGTTCTCTCCCTGTATTTAACTCAAATTTTTTTTTAAACATTCTGCATATGTATGAGGTCATGCAATATTTTTTTGTATCTGGTTTATGTCACTTGGCATAGATCTGCTCCAGGTTCACCCATGTTGTCAAAAATGGCAGCATCTCCTCTTTTTAAGGCAGAGTAATAATTTACTATATGTATTCTTAAACTTTTGCTTATTCCAAGTAGAAAGCACTAAACATTTATTTGATTATGGATTCCTGAATTTGCACTCTTTCCATTTTAATGTTTATTGTTATCATTAATTTTTTTTAATTGTAAATGCACTTTTTAGGTTACTGGTAAAAAGCTACTAGAAAAAGGAGAATTGAAACGGCGTTACACTATAATTCCACTCAATAAAATTTCAGCCAGATGTATTGCTCCAGAAACTTTGAGAGTTGCTCAGAGTCTTGTAAGTCTTACTTAGTTATACAGAACCACAAACTTTCTGACTTTGTTACAATTCTTTAAAAAATTAAAATAGAAAAAATCAAGATTTCCTCTTATGCATTCAGATGGCGTGAGAATAGACGTATTGGAAGATTAGAACTCCCTTTGGTTTTTCAAACTTTAGTATTAAAATGCCTTTAATCTTAGATTGAGTCACATGACTGTCATATAGTAGTGAAAATTACATTTCTGAAAAGTTAGAATTGAATTTATAAATACCAGAAATTCTTCTGTGTTTTGCAGCGACAGCTGTTGTTTAAAGTATTAATCAGTATTCCAGAGTTGCTATTAGAGTTCCATTCTGCCTTTGGACATACACTGCAGGTGACTTGAAATCCCAATCAACTGTTGAAGTGGATTTATAGTGCTGTATTTGCTAGTGAGAAAATAGACGTGTACAAAGAAATACATTTGGAAAACTCATGGGCATGTCATACTGGGTTAAAACATAAAGCTAATCATAACTAATTTTAGCAGCAAAACTAGTTTGTTATTGAGCAGGCATTCCAGGGGTATGAGTTGAAACAGTTCTGTGAGACATATAAATAACATTTGTAGTTAAAATACTAACTGGATATCCAGTGTCGTTATTGAAATTGATAAGCTTTCAGTGCAATGATTTCAAAATACTGTACAATATTGATGTGTATACTGTGAAGACAGGGAGAGCGAATGCAGAGTAATTCAAAGACAGTGTTTTGGATTGGTATTTCCTTTACTTGAAATATAATCTTAGGGTCAAGAAGGCTCAGGAAGTTCTTTGAACTTTGGATCAAGTTCCAGGGTTGCAAGTAAATTGGGATTTCAAGTAACAGTAAAAATACTTTCTCCCATATTCTATAGCCAGATCTGTTTGTTACATAGTATTGCCCTCCTCGTGATTCTTCTACTGCTATTAAACTCTATAAGGGAGGTTTCATTTTTCTAAAAAGGTGGAAGAAGTAGACATAAAGATTGTGTAGGAGAATGGACAAATGTAAATAAACTTGCTGTAAATAAGGAAAAGGGGGAATGGAAGGGAGGGGTGGGGAAGGGGTGGGGGACCAAGATACATCATGTATAGGTACAAAATAACCCTGATAAATGGGATCATTATGTATACAATGTACCAATGCATGTTCTTGGTAAAAAAATAAAAATTAAAAAAAAAAAAAGATTGTGTAGGAGTAGTTGGATCATACTAGAAGACTGGGGGCTTTTTCTGTTATTTTTACTCCCTCAATTATTAGTTGTGTTTTTATTTCTGTAATTGGCAGGTAGCTGTTACAGTATGTTTAATTTGTATAAAATATTCAATGTGGAAGAACCAAATTACTAATGATTGAAACAAAACAATACAGTTTAATTGGCCTGGGAGTTACTGTACTTTAAGAAATGTGTGCTTCCATAGGCCACTTCAGATTTAGGAAATTGTATTGACTTATCCATGATAGAAGCTTTTGTAATCTGTGGTACTTTAGCTTAACATTTTACTTAACAATAGATCCTTCTGTGTTTAAAGCTACATTTTTTTTCCCTAAAACTTTGACTTTTATGTAGCTCTTTAGTAAGTTTTTAAAAAATTAATAAGAATGATAAATATTATTTAAACCTCTGTTATAGTAGTTCTTAACTGGTTTAAAAAATATTTGAAAAGAAGTAGTATGTACTGTGTTATATCTGTTATTTTTCCCTCAGGTTGGTCCTAACAATGTTCATGTGGCTCTTTCTCTGGTTGACTACAAACCAGAACTTCAGAAGGCAATGGAATTTGTCTTTGGAACAACATTTGTGTGTGACAATATGGATAATGCCAAAAAAGTGGCCTTTGATAAAAGGATAATGACCAGAACTGTGACATTAGGAGGTGATGTATTTGATCCTCATGGAACATTGAGTGGAGGTAAGTTTTATGTCTTTTTGTCTTTATTATGGTAAATAGAATGGGTTTCTTACTTTATTAAATAGAGAATACATAAAACATTTAGGGATTAGATGACCCCTAAATAAGTAAATTCAAACTTTTATTCCTAGTCTTTGATTAAAACCAATATTAAAGCCAGCTGAGGTTTTATATTTAAGATCAAATACTTATTTCCAAAGCCTTAATGTAAATTTAAGGGCAAGTTTTGAATACCCACCATGTGACAGGTACATAGTAATGTTGAGAAATCACAGTGTCATAGTCCTCAAGGAGCTCATAGTCGGCTAATTAATCCCATGGTTTTGTTCATCTCAGACCTATTCCTATTTATATTTGCTTTGTTTTTCCTATTAGGATGTGCCGGTTACTGATACTAATACTAGGATATTCATGCTTATTTATTCTTACTTTGTGTCCCGTCGTAGTCAGGGAAATGTCGTAGGTTTTTTTAACTTCTAGCTTAACTACCCACTTTCTCAAGAAACCTGTTAACTTGTGAGTGCTGCCACTGCTGCTGTCAGAAGTAAAACCTCATGGAAGCTTGATGCTATAGGAGAGGAATTCCTAAGCATATTCCTGAGCATATTTTTTCTTGTTCCAGTATTTGCCACATTGATTTTCCCAGTCTGTCTCAAGAGGCAATATAATAAAAAAAAAAGTGATATATCAAATGACTTAATGTCTGTCTAGGCGAATTAAATGAATTCCATCATAAAGTATCAGGATCCTCAGTATACAAAAAATTACTAGTACTAGTATCTGCAAGTGGAAAATGAAAATAAGTATTTTTAAATATCTAAAAGAGAAGAAACTAGATTTCGTTGATTCAGGTGTACTTAAAGTTTCTTCTTAAGAGTTAACAAACATGTAATGCTGTATCTTATTAACAAATTGCTCATAATAGCATCAGTGGTTGACCTTGGCTTTCTTCCATACAGCCTACAGAGTTTTATCAGTGTAATAGAGCCAGATGACTGTGGTTGTTGGTACAGTAATGCGAAGTCGGTTTATTTTGCTTGCGTTGCTGTAGCAGAGCTTTAGGCCAGGTTATGGTGCTATAACAAATAACCCTTAAATCAGAGTAGCTTAAAGCAGGTTTATTTTATAATTAACATTACATTTACTGCAGGTCAGGTGCCTCTGTTCCATGTTGTTTTCATTCTGTGATCCAGTCTGAAGGAGTATTCCCTACCTTGAACATGCTTTTCTCATAGCATAGGGAAACCACATTATAAATGACATGCTACCTCTAATTTACTTGCCAAAGAGATACATTTCCCATTTCATTGGCCAGAGCTAATCACATGGCCAAACCCAGTGTCTGTGGGGTTGCAAATGGGTATTGGGAGGATGCCTTAGTAGATAGGCCAGTGGCTACATTTATTTAGAACCATTTCTTATTGATTATGTGTGGTTTTAGGTTCCAGTTCATGAGTTCTTTAGCTTTATAAGTTCACCATAGGTGTGTTTATTTAATTATTTCCAGTACAGTTCTTTAAGAAAAAATTTTATTGCTTAATAAACTTGTGGTAATTTAATGCCTAAGGCCTGTTTCTTGTCTCTGTCAGGTGCTCGATCTCAGGCAGCTTCTATTTTAACCAAGTTTCAAGAACTCAAAAATGTTCAGGATGAGCTGAGGATCAAGGAGAATGAACTACAGGCTCTAGAGGAGGAATTAGCATGTCTTAAAAATACTGCTGAAAAGTAAGACTTTGGATTAAGTGCTCTGTCTCTCTTGCTCTCTCGCACGCTCTCTCTCTATATATACATATATATATAGTGAAGATTTTACATGGTAGAAATTGATAAAAATTTATTTAAAGAAATACAGTTTCTGAGATTTCTCATGGTTTCTTTGGTTTTATTTAAAATATTTGAATAAATTTTAAGTTGATAATTTAGCTGCTGTTATTCATTTTTTTTTCTGATAAAGAGAATGTCTTTGTTGTAAGAAATGAGCAAAGTTTAATTCAGCAAAATGGGAAAAAAGTGTCAAATATTCTGGTCTCAATGCTGATATATATACATTTAGCCTCCTGCTGGGGACAGTGGGGGAGCCTTTAGATAGTCAGGAGTCTGACAGCAGAGGATACTGGAGTTCTTGGTTTGAGTTTGCACGATATATGGTACCACTGATCAGTTGTCTACAGTAAGGAAATCAGCATTTTTTTAAAACTTCTGTATTCCACACTTTTTAAAATGGAGTTAAAATTATTGTCTTATTGTCAAGCAGTTTCAGGAAAGAATACTGACGTTGGTATTTATATTTTATGAGTTGTATTCTTTTCCCCTCAAATGTCATGAATTTCTAGTGACATCCTTGTCATTATCTTGTGAATTTACATTAACTTGAAATTTCACTGCAACTGAAATAGCTAAATACCTTCCAAAGAAATGATTTAGGCAGCCACAGCTAGGATGGAATTACAGGGGTTGCAACCAAGTGTATTGTGAATGATGAATGTTAATAGCGTGTCTTAAACAGTCAGTCTCATTACAAAAAACAGAGAACATTGTCATTATAAACATTTGAAAATAGAGACTAATATCACTGGACTTTTGAAATTTTATCTAATTTTTACAATCTTATTTTGATAGTGAGTAGTGACTGGAGTTTTTCTTTTAGGTAAGAATCAGCAGGAGGGATTATTTTTAAGAAAGCTTACCTATTAAAGATTAATTTTAGTGTTTTCTAAAATTAAGACCTTTTTGTTAATAGTTTTTATGGACTTTTGTCACTTAGAGTTGTTTACCATCAATGACCAAATCAGACTTGCTAAAATGAGACTTGAATTTAAATTGCTGCCACAGAAACTTGAGGATCATCAGTTTTCTTTTTTGTTTTATGCTCTTCAATTTTTGTGTACTGAAGAATGAACCCAAAGCCTTTGCATTGAACTATATCTCCAACTCTTTTAATTTTTTATTTTGAGACCAGATCTCCTAAGTTGCCCAGGCTGATGTATAATTTGCAGTCCTCCTACCTCAGCCTCCCAGATTGTGGAATTATAAGTGTGTGCCACCACACCCAGCTCATCAAGTTTTCTTGATGACCAGTAGCATATTGTTCATACTATATGTTTATTTTAGGCAAGAGCCTGATGTCTAAATGCATGTCTCAAACCTGAAGAAGCACATAAGTTTTCATCAGAGTTTAATTTTACATAATACTTATTATAAACTTTTCTTTTTCTGAGGTATCGCAAACTAAAACAGCAGTGGGAAATGAAAACTGAGGAAGCAGATTTATTACAAACAAAGCTCCAGCAAAGCTCCTATCATAAGCAACAAGAAGAATTGGAAGCCCTTAAAAAGACGATTGGTAAGATTAAAACATTCTGTGCTTAATCTGTTTCTGTTGATATCCTTTCCTTCTATTTAGAAGACCCCTTATATTTATGATACCTATAAGGAGTATTTCTGTAAGGTAAATCAGGGTATATTGCCAATGTTTTGTCCATTTTTAACAGCATTGATTTCCACCCATAGCGTGTGAAAGGTCTTTTTCTTCAAATCCTTTCCTTTCTAGACTTTTAAAGTTCTCCAGTCTGATAATCAGTTGTAAAAAGATAGCATTTTACAACATTTTCATTGGCATTTAGTTTGAATTTCCTGATCACTAGTGAAATTTAGGATCTGTTTTTATATGTTTATTGAACCATTGAGTTTTTACTTCCATGGATTTCATATTTATTTCTTTTGCTCATTTTTTCTATTGATTGCTTTTTTTTCCCATTTTTCTCATACTTAATAAAGTTATAATTACTTGTAGGTTATGTGCACTGCAGCTATGTTTTTGGTTGATGTACTTTTAACTGTATTTATAGAATTTTTGTTACACAAGTGTTTTTAATGTTGAATGTAATTCAATTTTAAAACCGTCTCCCTAGTTTTAAGACGCTTTCTTGTACTTTTTCATCAGAATTTAAATTTATATGATTGTTTTTATGTTTCTCATAACTTAGGACAATATCCACACACCAATTTCCACACTAATTTTTATTCTAAAATACAAAGTAGTATAGAAAATTGTCCAGTTGTGGTGGCTTTTAGGGGTGTATTTGCACCTAAGTCCCAAGATTAACAGCATATGTCAATTGTGACATTTTATGTCCATTCCGCCTTGCTCTTTTAGTTTTAAATATTTTTCCTATGCTTCATCCTAGGTATATTTTCCACAGTATTTCTCAACTTTAATGAGAGATTGCTTGAATGTGGATAAATAAATTGAGAACCACTGTGAGCTTTCTGATAGCTAAAATTATAGAAGAATGCTGTGGCTATACTGTTAGTTTTGGTTCTAGGACACACAGAGATGTATTGAAAATATAAGCAGTGAGGCTCATAGGATTTCTCCTTTAATATACCATTTGTAGAATATGCTTAGAGTAGTTAATTTTGTTTAAATTCTAATTTTCCAGGCCATTTCTTGTATTAAGTAACTTGAATTTCTAAGTATCTAATATGTTAATTTAGCTACATTTAACTACTTTATAATGCAGCGGACAGTGAGGAAACCTTAAAAAATACCGAGGAAATCCAGAAAAAAGCAGAAGAAAAATATGAAGTACTAGAGAATAAAATGAAAAATGCAGAAGCTGAGAGAGAAAGAGAACTAAAAGATGCTCAGAAAAAACTGGACTATGCCAAAACAAAGGCAGATGCATCTAGCAAGAAAATGAAAGAAAAACAACAGGTAACAACCTTTCTTGAAATGGAACAGATCTTTTAAAGTCAACATAGTGTAGAAGGTGGTAGAGTATCAAGGATTGGCCTTATTAATCAATTCTGATTACAAAATCTAAAAGTGAGTTGTGTTCTTAAGAGATAAGGTACACCCTGAAAACCCTGTAATTGAATGTAGCATAATATGGATTGAGTTCACAACTAATTTTAGGGAAGAAGTAAAGTTGTCTTTTTTTAAATGTCTCCATCCGGGCGAATTATATGATGTAGTAGAACTATATCATATCCGAAATTCGACAAGTTGTCATTTCTCTTTTGTAACCACCTATGTGAAGATGCACTATTGAAACAGTGAAGACAAAGAATATTCTATTTACAAGGTATCATTCAATTTTAGATAGATAGTATCTCATATTTTTTACATAGTGCCAAAGGTAGAGTTTGAAACATTTTTGTTTCCAAAGGGTAAACTTTTCTATATAGTTTCATTCAAATCTATCTTTCTTCATTTTTCTTTAACTCACCTTAAGATTCTGTCACTAATTACTTGGAGAAGATATTTTCTAGTGAGTTAAAATGCTACACTGGCAAAGAAGAAAATTAAGGAATTTTTTTGCACATTGAATAATTTTACTCGAAACTGCACTAATTCATCTCATGTAATGTTTCATTTTTTTTTCTGTAGGAGTAAAAAGATACAAGAAATAATTTATGTAGTAATTTAAACCCCTAAAATTACACATACACTTGTCTTTTTTTTTTTTTTTCAGTATAGGGAACTAAACTTCCATTTCCTTCTCCTTCCAGGGAAGCAGTTTAATATGTATTTTTGGTAATTGAGTGGTAACCAAGCTTTCGGTCTTATGTAAATATGCTTTATTTTTCTTTTTAGCATCGTACATATTTGCCAGTAGTTAATGACCTGTGTGAAAACTTCGTATTTTGTTTCTGTAGGAAGTTGAAGCTATCGCTCTGGAGCTAGAAGAGCTCAAGAGAGAGCATGCATCCTGTGAACAACAGCTCGAAGCTGTAATTGAAGCTATCAAATCTTATGAAGATCAAATTGAAGTAATGGCGGCTGAGGTAGCCAAAAATAAGGTAGGATTTATTATCACATTGGACAAATTAAAAATTGTCATTTACGAAGTATTAAGATATTTGACTTTAGTGCTCCTTGACGTTTTCAGTCTTGTCATGTGAGCAGGAAGGCAAAAATGGTGATTACTGATCCAGAAAGAGTCCTGAAGTAACATCAGTGATCTAGTTGGAGTCTACTATGAATACAAAAACCACACAGTAATTTGAACAGGAAGAGTTTAAATAATTTTTTCATAGGAGGTACCCAGGATTGAACCCAGGGCCTTTGCACTAAGCTGTGTCCTCAGGCCTTTTTAAAATTTATTGTGTTGAAACAGGGTCTTGTTAAGTCACGAAGTGGCCGAGGCTGGATTTGAACTTGCAGTCCTCCTATCAGCCTCCCAGAGCGCTGCCATTACAGACATGCACCGCCATGCCTGGCTATAAAAAATTATTGTAATAGAGATTTGGGATGATTGTGCTTGTTCACTAAGAGACAATGCTAAAAATACCAGAACAGCATAAAGACAAAGTAGCCATTACTCTTGGAGCTGACTCAGTACAATGCTGGAAGGAACAAATATGGCAAAGATCCCATTTTCCATACATGGCTGAGAAATAGATCTGTTTGCAGAAGGCTTAACTGTAGCCTAATGGACCCACAGTTTGCAAAGGTGCCAGGAGAAGCTGTCTGCAATAAAATGCTGCATGTGTGGTACCTGCTGGGAAGTAGAGTTCTAGGAACACTGACCACCGGTGTGGTGTCTTATGCTCAGGTGCTGAGTGAAGCCCTGCAAACTGGTAGCAAGCCTGCTTTTAAGAGAAGCAAATTGGAACCAGCAAACCAAGCCCCTCCTCCTGTGGTGCCCCTACGATAACATTTACTGATGAGACTTCATATTGTTGTAGTTGGCAAGAGAGAAATGTTCCGTTCTCAGAAGCAGGGCAACAGAGGTAGTTTTGGGGCTGAGAGGTTTCAGATGTTACAAAGGCACTGTCACCTGCAATTTAACGTTGTGATACTGTCCCTCTTGAATATTGGATACCCTCTTATCCCTTCCTTTGTTTTTGATCTTGGCTTTTATGTTGCGTCATGTTATTTCTACAAAGCTTTTATTTTTCAAGTCTTTTTGTCATTTCGCTGTACATACCATTTATAAGTTGTATCAAATTCTTTGTTAACTAAATGTGCGTAGCATTTAACAGTTTAATCCATTTAAAAACATTGTAATAAAGAGCATTTTGCCTTGCTTTTGTCATTTGCTTCTATATTTTGTGTTATATTTTTCCCTTAAGATTGTTCTAATCATGGCAGTATGCAATGTTTTGGAATACACATCTTTTCTTCTTGAATTTACTCTGTTACACTCTTTTTTTAAACACATGTATTGTATCAATAAATGGAATAACAACACCTTTAACTGCCCTTATTCTGACTATAAGAAATCACAGTTTATCTCAGCTTTGTGTTTTATGATGTTGAGTAAACATTCTGTAGTTTTTGTCAAGTTTCTTTTGTTGTCACTTTTTTGGTGGTACCTGGGATTGAACCTTGGCCTCAATGGGTGCTAGGCAAGTGCTCTGCCACTGAACTACATCCCCAGCCCTCAAATAAATTTTAACTTAAAACTTTTTTAGTTGTTTTTCTGACTTGTTTTCTTAAGTCATATGTTTTTCATCTGCTACATTGTGTCATATAATTTTTAAAAATTAGAAAATGTGTTTCCAAAGAGAAATGTAAAAATATAGCATTGTACTCTTTTCATAAGCCCAAAATATGCACATAGTTCTATAAAGAATGTATCTTTTTATTAATAGGAAATAAAATAGATCACTTAAAAGTTTTTAAAGATCATTCACTTAGGATCTACATTATAAATTATTTCCTTTTGCTGATAGGAGGAGATAAGTGATTCGCATCTGCTGTGTAGTCTTTACCCTGTAGATGTAAGAGAATCTTTGTGTCTGTTATTTTTTTTAATGTTACCAGAATTTTATTCCTTTTTTTATTCTTCAGATGTTTTTAAAAAGCTAAAATATCTATTAGTTTTTAAGACGAATACCATGATTTGTCTCCCTGAAAAAGACCTCTACTGATACAATTTAGACGTTGAAAAGGATTTAAATTACTTTGAGTACACTTAACAACTTGAATGTAATGTGGAGTATTGTTTGTTGCTCAAAATTATCTTGCTTGCAGATGAACCTGCC
The DNA here is from genome assembly GCA_004026905.1 of Hystrix cristata. Classification (NCBI taxonomy): domain Eukaryota; kingdom Metazoa; phylum Chordata; class Mammalia; order Rodentia; family Hystricidae; genus Hystrix; species Hystrix cristata. The sequence goes on from PVJO010000848.1 coordinate 16,010, forward strand.
TAAAAATATACCTAAGTTTTTACTGCTACTTGTAATTACTTACTGTGACCTTTGAGTTTTTCGGCAGGTTTTCCTATTTATTTGTTTTTGCTTTTCTTTGTTTTTTCCCAACTAAATATGAGTTGAACTGTGGTGTTATTCTGTTGTTTGATTTTGTTCAAACATTTGTGTGACTTTATGATTACATTCTCTATCTAAAGGGCATTTCAGATCTAAAATGAAACCCACGGGCTTGGGGATGGTCACCATAGACTGCATCCCAACTGTAATTAGCCTGTTGGAAGTTAAGTGACTCAGTCTTAGGAAACAGGACAGTGAAAGTGAGAGCAGAATGTTTTCTATTTGTCCCACAAGTCTATTCCAAAAAAAGGTCTGTTTCTTTTCCTGTTTCTGTTTTCACCAGTATGTTAGAAACAAATGTTGTGACCCGTTGTTGTTGGTAAGATCTACATGCCTTACATCTGTTGCAGAAGGAAAAAGAAGTAAAACTCAGCCTTCCTTATTTTTACATCTGATCTTTGTCTTTCTTGGGTAAATGTCATTTGGGAGTCTGTCAGATTATCTTCCTGCTCACTACCCAAAATTGCTATTTTTTAGATCTTGCAGGTCAGCTTCTAGTAGTCCCTCCTCCCACCTGATTAATTCCATCTATACTACATCTAATGATGTTTCCAGTGTGAACGTTGCATCCCAGCTGCTCCCCATTGCCACCAGTGACAAACCAAGTTTTCTTCTCTTATGTGTAAATGCATTTGTCATTTTGATGTGTAGCAACTTAGGTGACTGTCTGCCTGTAATTACATTGACATCTACCCAGAATTTAGTAAAGTAAAAGTATTTACATACCCTTACTATATGTTCTCTAATTTTTTTGTTTTAGGAGTCAGTCAGTAAAGCTCAAGAAGAAGTGACCAAGCAAAAAGAAGTGATAACAGCCCATGACAGTGTAATTAAAACCAAGTATGCAGAAGTGGCAAAATATAAGGAACAAAACAATGATTCTCAACTTAAAATTAAGGAGTTAGACCACAACATCAGCAAACATAAACGGGAAGCTGAAGATGCTGCTTCGAAGGCATGTTTGCATTCTTTTTGTGGTTAATCAAATTTTTGTTTCTCGGTTGTTGGAACATTCTAGTAAACTGCTCAGTGAAGAAATTCAGTATAAATGACAGAATTGTAGCCTAACATAATTTTGAAGTTACAGCTATGCTTCTTATGCTTCTTAACAATGCTCATTTCCAACGAATGGTATAAAAATGTTTTGTTTTCAAATTTTATTTCACATATCCCCACCTGCAAGATGTATATACCTGCTAATTAATGAATTTCCATGGGATTAACTGTTGTATCTCTAAATATTGGCAGAACTACTATATTAGTAATACATATCCTTCACCTTATTTCAAATTGTATTTAAAGAACTCACATAAGTATATATACAGGCAACATTAAAAAGGACCTAATTGGCTTTTGGTTTTCCTTGTGAGGGTTAGTACTATTAATTTTTGCAACTTTATTGAAAATCTGATGTTTTGCCCAACAGTTACCATTTTGAAATTATCTAGCAGTTTTTTGTTGTTGTTGCTTTTGAAATTCTCTTCCTTTCCTTCATCAGTATTTTTATGTAAGCACTTTAAAGACAGCATATATTTTCACAAAAATGTATTGCTTGGTTGAAAGACTGCATCAATGCGTTGTTTTTAGTAATTCATTCACCATATTTTCTTATGAGTATATAATAGCTTAGTGCCTTTTTAATGCCCAGGATCTTTTTTAGCATCTTGAAAATATAAAAACTTTAACTTTTAAAGATCATCCAGAATATACTAGTCTTCCCATCTTTTAGAAGAACTAGTAGATGCCTATTCAGGTTCATTAGTTGGTTTAAAAAACATTTTTTCTGGCTACATCATAATCTCCCACATTTATTATTCATTTCCCATTATTCTAGGAACTAGTGCTGGTAGAGTCTGATATATCATCAATACCAGTAATATTGCTAATAATTTTTTGGTTATTGAATAGCCTAGTATTAGTGATTACTAGGGGATTTTATTTGCTCTTAAAGGATAAAAGGAGAGATTTAGAAATCGAGCTGCTAAAAAGTCAGATTTTCTTTGAAAAATGTATACACCTCCCTACTAGTATCTGATAGTATACCAGACAATGAAGGTGTAAGGATGAGAAAAATGCACACAGGGTGCTTTCATAGAACTTCCAGCTAAGCAAGGAAGGTAGACTATAAATGACAATCACTTTAGGGACCCAGCTCACCAAGCCCATGGAATTAGTATGGGGAAACTGACAAAGCCTGCATTCTGCCAGTCAGAATGAGTATTAATTCTTGTAGAAGAAAACCTTCTTTAAGCACTATGATTTGACATTTTTACTCACTTGTGTAATTTAAGGAAATACAATACTGTGCCTTGGGAAAAGGTGATGGGAATGAGGATAGAGTTAACATTCAGGGCAGTCCTTTTCTTCAGTTATACTTTTGAGGAAATTGTTAGTCAGGATTAGGCTTCCATTTTGCCAAATCTCTGACTTCACTGTCAAAGAATTTTAGCCTCTCACAAGTTTTTGAAAACATACATTGAATTTGGTAAAACAGTAGCCCAAATTTGGTAAAACCTGAAGGAGCCTAATCTGACTTATATATCATTTCAGCATAAATGTTTCACATATACAGGTTAAACATTCCTAGTCTGAAATTCCTAATTCCTAAATGCTTCAAATCCAGAACTTTCGAGTGCAGACATGACACCATGATTGGAAAATTCCATACCTGATTCCATTTAACAGATAAATTGATAAAAGTATTTAAGATAACAGATAAGTGGATAAAAGTATTTAAGGTTATGTATATAAAGTATGAAGTGTAATTAAAAAAATAAGGTATTTAAATAAAATTTTTACAGTAAAAGATACATCACCATTAATCCCTTTCAAAATACTTTCCCTTCACTTCAAACACACTTCCCTATTGTTCTTGCCAATTTCTGAAGCAGTTCTGAAAGTTGTCTTTCATGAGCGTCTTTAGTTGGGCTGTCCATGGCTGATTGAACATCCTGAATCAATCCAAAATGTTTACTTTTTATGGTTATTTTGATTTTGGAGAAGAGCCAAAGTTGCGGGGTGCCAGATCTAGTGAGTAAAGACACTGTAAGGTTTTTACAAGCCTGACTGTTTGTTGAGTGACACTTGGCAGCAGCATTCACTGTACTTTTTATCACACCTCAAAAAGACATTCACAAACAAGGATTCTAGAACTGCTTGAGAAAGTGGCAAAGAATGGTGGAATTTATTCAACTAAGGGATTATTTTTTATCCCCAGTTGTATATTTGAAACATAATTGGATTTTATGTTTGAATGTGGCTCCTTCTCCTAAGATATTTCAGTAAGTTTAAGGAGCTATTTCAAAATTTGAGAAACTACAAAAGACTTCTGGTCCTGAGTGTTTTGGATGGGGGTGTTTAACCTGCACTTCATGAGTTGGCACCTCTTTGAACACTCCCTTATTTCTTGAGCCCGTCCTCCAACCAGAGTAGTCTTTCTTGTTTCTGGTAATTTTCCCCCCAAATGTGTGACTTCAAATTAAGTAGTTCAGAAACTGGTTTAGAAATGTTGACTGGTTTCTAAAGTGGCTTCTAAAATGTCTGTTTTCGTATGTGGCTAGGTATCCAAAATGTTGAAAGATTATGACTGGATTAATGTAGAGAAGCATCTCTTTGGCCAACCCAATAGTGCCTATGATTTCAAAACTAACAACCCCAAAGAAGCTGGCCAGCGACTTCAGAAGTTGCAAGAAATGAAGGAGAAACTAGGAAGGAATGTCAATATGAGAGCTATGAATGTGCTGACAGAAGCTGAAGAGCGAGTAAGTCAATTTCCAATAAATATCTGGACTCATTAGAGGGTGGTAGCATTGATAGTATTTTATGGCCATTTAATGATTTGTAGATTTCAATCCTTTGTTTAGTGTCTAAGGTATTACTTTTCTGCTTTCTTCCCTTTATTATTTCTTTTTTCTTTGAGATTATCAATTATTTCTATAATCTGTTCTTTCTCTTCCTTCCTTCCTTCCTTCGTTTATTTGGCAGTACTCGGGATTGAAACATAGGGCCTTTGTGCTGAGCTTTGTTCATATATATAGATATGTTTATTTTTTATTATTTATTTATTTATTTATTACTGTTATTTTTTTAGACAAGGTCTTGCTAAGTTGCCCAAGCTGGCCTTGAACTTGAGATTCTCTTGCCTCAGCCTTCCAGAGTGCTTGGGTTACAAGCATCACCACAGTGTCCAGCTTGTACCTTGGATGACATTTTCATTGGCATTTGCACTTTGCCAGAAACACAGTCTACTCTTTGCTTATTCATCTGCTGGTATTTTTCTTCTCTTTCTGCCTGTTGGGAATGGTGAGGGTATCCTTGTTTTGGCAGATTGACCTGAAACTTACAGGCCTCCTGCTTCAGCCTCTTTACTTATTCCCGATGCAAATAAAAGCACTTCTGGATCCTGTCTTTTCCTAGGTTCTGTCATTTCACTTACTTGCCTTGAAAAATAGTGTGGACCACACGGTCTGCCTCCTCACCAACCACTCCATAACTGTTGTTTCCCTTTGACTCCAAAGCAGGGGTGGCCAACCCTTAAGCCGCAGACCTGTGAGTCTGTGACCTGTTGGGAACTGGCCACACAGCAAGTGAGCGGTGGGCGGCAGGGGAATCTTCATCTGCCTTTACAACCGTGCCCCATTGCTCACTTATCTCCAACTCCTGTCAGATGAGCGGTGGCATTAGATTCTCACAGCAGTGTGAACTCTGCATGAACTGTGAGTGCAAAGGATCTGTATCACACGCTCCTTTGAATCATCCCCAGAGCACTACCACCACAACCCCCATCCATGGAAGATCTGGTCCCCAGTGCCAAAAGGTTGGGAACCACTGCTCTGGAGTATACTGAAAACCTTGTCTAAGTCATGAAGAAAACTACTGTTTCGTTCTTCTTGCAGCATCTTCTTGGTCTTAATGCTCTAGGAAGAGATTTGCAGTGTCATTACTGATGAACTTAGGAGGGCCTGCCACTGGAAAAAACCAGTGTGGGTAGCAGTATCTACTCTCGGGGGTTCCCATAGCTAACGGCAGTCTTAATGATTTTGTATTAATGCCTCTCATACTTTAATTCTGCAAAATTATGTTCAAATTTGCAAATTAGAATTAATGAGAGCACTGCAAAACTGATAGTGCTTTTGAGCTCAGTTGCATTTAAGAAGTTTTGCTGTAATGGTTTAAAAAAATTTACTGGCATTGGTATAGACAAACATAATGTTACGTAAAATAAATCAGACATGCAAATTTAAATGTGGCATGGTTTCTCTTATATGAGAAGCCTGAAGTATAAATAAATTGAAGAGCAAAGTCAAAGATAATAAACTGGAAGATAGAGCTTTTGCAGAAGGGAAGGGGACCAAGATGTGGAGGGAGAGGAGGGGAAGTGGATTAAAAAAAAAAACTAAAATGTGTTAGTATGTGTACCAGCTCCCCACAAGGAATGTAATCATTATGTACAAAAAATACGTACCAATAAAAAATTGAAAACAACTTAAAAAAGAGAATCTATATTTTGTTAGATAATCAAACAACCTAATAATTCAGGTGTTGTGATCTTTATAAAATATTCCTGGTAGCTTTCTTTCTACCTTAAAGTTTTGCAGTGTATGGAATATTTTTGGACAGAAATGTTTGGTCTGAATTTAAGCTGCATAACATTGTGAAACTTGTTTACTTTTATTAGATAATGTTAACAAGTTCTTTTTTTTTTAATTCGTCAACTCTCCTTACCAGAAAAGAAGGCTATCTTGTTAGTCCCTTTTGTTTTATTTTTTGTGTTTTGTGTCTACTCATGTAAGAAATTACATGGATTTGTGTAAGAAATAAGATAAAATTGTGGTGAGGAGGTTTTTGTAGGTTGGCCATAAAAGACACAGCAAGGATGGAGTTACTTGAAAATATTAAGGTGCCTTGAAATGTGTGAGACTATGAGGAGAAATGGATTCAGAATTTTAGAAAGTTCCACTGCTGATAATAAAACTCATGATGAAAGTATCGCACTGTAGCCCCCCACAAAGCAAGGCCACCCTGAACAGACGGTGTTTTAGCTGAAACTTAAGTCACCAGTTATGCAGATACAGGGAAAGAGCATTCAGGGAAGAGAGAACAGTCAGGGGATGTAAAACAGTGAATTGGAGGAACTCAGAAAGGTCATACACTCAAGAAGGATTCTGATATCATAAAATCAGACAAATAAGGGCCAGTTTAGGACATGGACATCATAGTGATGAGTTGAAATTTCATTCATGTCACTCATGAAACTGACATTCTAGGTTGCATTTCCTTCAATTTATATATGACATACTTTTCCTTTTTGTCTTGACTACCAGAAAGGTAAGGAAGTATTAGTGTAGTCGAACTATTTCAAGATCTTTCTAATAAATTCTCAATATAGCCATACCTTGGTACTCAACTGCTTTGAAACTCACAGAATTTGGTACTAGATGCCTTTTGACATGAAAATTTTGTCCCAGTACTTGTCATTTGTTTGGTACTCAATGAACAAGCTAGAATTTGTTGCTGTCACTTGCCTCATGACTGGCTACCTTTCCAGCCAAAATTGTAATTTGGTTTGCATTGTGACTCTTAGTGCAGAATATGTTTTTGTTAAATAATGAATCTCTTTATTCCTGACTAAATTCCAGGATGTAAAGGAAATTTTGTTTTCTAAATAAAATATACTTTTTTATCTGACAGTATAATGACTTGATGAAGAAGAAGAGAATTGTAGAAAATGACAAATCCAAAATTCTTGCGACAATAGAAGACCTTGACCAGAAGAAAAACCAAGCCCTAAATATTGCTTGGCAAAAGGTATTTCAACCCCAAAATACTGCCCTTTAATTATATATGAGGTAAGGATGAATATTATTACCAGTGAATTTATCTTCTAAGAGAAGTCTCTTAGGGTGAATTTGTGTTTGGATGAGGCATATGCTCAGATCTTGGTTAAAATCTCATAGATGTTTAAATGCATTTTCTCTTGAATTTATCAACTGTCAGATTTGCAAAAGTAAATGTATGTTACTCTGTCAGACTCATAGACTACTACTCTGGTTCTTAAGTTATAGTAACTTTCTAGTTTTCTCTATTTCTTACTGTTACCTGCTTTCACAGTACTGTTTGACTTTTAAAGGGACTGCTTTTTATCCGCTTTGCTTTTTATGAGATCGTAGGCTTTTATATTTGGAAGAACATTTTGGTCCTGTTTAATGTCTGCTGAACTGCACTGGACCTCTCTGCTTGAAGCTGGAAGGTAGTCAGTGTCAGTTTCCTGTGGCAGCTCTAACTTGGATATCGGAAACCCTCTTCCAAGGGCTTATTTCTACCATCTTGAGTTTTTCTTGCCCAGACTTAGGGAATCAAATACTACTTCTAAGAACATTTTTATAGCAAGATTCTTTTAAATATATTTTTTGATTTTTAATTTAATTTACCCACAGTAATTGTACATATTAATGGGTACACTGTAACATTTCAGTACACGTGCACTGTGTATATGATCAGACCACGGTAACTAGCATTAATTGGCCTCCATACTAGCTATTTTGAAATTAATTGTTCTCAACCAGAGCTATTGTACTGAGCTGTAGGACATTAGAATTTATTCCTCCTGTCCAGCCGTACCTCTGTACCTGTTAACCATGCTCTCTTCATCCCCATTGTCCACACTCTTCTCAGGCTCAGGTGACAACTATCCTATTAAATGTTTGTGCTTTAGCTTTCAAATAAAAGTGAAAATGCAGTATTTGTCTTTTTATGCTTATTTCACTTAACATTATAACCTTTAGTTCGATTCATGTTGATAAAAAAAATTACAGAATTTCATTCCCTTATATAGCTGAATAATGTTTCATTTTGTGTGTGTGTATATATTTATATTATATATACCAGATTTTCTTTATTCCTGTGTCTGTCAGTAGACACGTAGGTGCATTTCATGTCGTGATTGTTGTGAACTGTGCTGCAGTAAACATGTGAGTGCTGATATTTCTCCAACAAACAGCTTTCATTTCTTTTGGATGTCTATCCAGTAGTAGACTTACTGGATCATGGCAGTTCTCTTTTGAGTCTTTGAGGAAGCTCGGTGTTCTCCGTGCTGGCTGTACTTGATTTGCATTTCCACCAGTAGTGCAAGAGAGTTCTCTTTCTTGGCATCCTTTCTAGCATCTGTCGTTTTTTTACTTTTTGATAATACTCAGTCTGCCTGGATTGAGATGATACCTCTTAATACTTTTGATTTGTATTTCTCTGATGATTAGTGATGTTGAATAATTTTTCTATACTTGGCCCTTTATACCATGTATCTTTTGAGAGATACCTAGATTATTTGTTCATATTTTTAGTTGGGAAATTTGTTTTTGTGCTTTTAAGTTGCACAAGTGCTTGTGTGTTCTGTATGTTTTCCTTGTTAGATGAACAGTCCCCAGACATTTTCTCCCATTCTATAAGTTGCCTCTTCACTCTGTCAGTTGTCTTCTTTGCTGTGCACAAGTTATTTAGTTTGATGTAACCCCATTTCTCAATTTTTGCTTTTGTTACCTGTGCTTTTGAGATCATATCAAAAGATATCTGCCCAGACCAATGTCCTGAAGCCTCACCCCTGTTTTCTTCTAGAAGTGTCATAGTTTCAGGTCTTAAACATGTAAGTTTTTGATCTATTTTGAGTTGAGTATTATATATGGTAAGAAGTGAGGATCTAGTTTCTTCTGCATATAAATACCCGGTTTTTTTTCAGCACCATTTATTGTTGAAGGAGCTACTCTTTCTCCGGCTCTGGTATCTATTTTTGGTGTCTTTATTGAGAATCAGCTGTAGATATGTGGGTTTATTTCTGGGGTCTATATTTTGTTTCATTGATCTACATACCTTTTTTTTTTTTTTTTAATGCCAGTACTATTCTGTTTTAGTTATAGCTTTGTAATGGGTTCCAAAATCAGATACTGTAACACCTCCAACTTTGTCCTTTTTGCTCAGGATTGTTTTGGCTATTCAAGGTCTTTTTTTTTTTTTTTAATTTATTAGTACTTGATTTGTGACCTCACAAATGATCTATCTTGGAAAATATTTCATTTATCGATGAGAAGAAAATCTCTTCAGCTGCTGTTGGATGAAATGGTCTATAAATGTCTGTTAGGTCAATTTGCTCTATAGTATTGGTTCAACTCAGATGTCTTTGTTGATTTTCTCTCTGGATGATCTGTGGTCCTATGTGGGGTGCATATATATTTCAGTTGTTACGTGTTCTTGCTAAATCAGTCCCTTTGTCAAGATATAATGGCCGTTGCCTGTTTTACAGTTTTTGATGTAAAATCAGCTTCATCTGATATGAGTATAACTACTTCTACTTGTCTTTGGTTTCCATTTGCATTAAGTGCCTTTTACCTACAGGTCACTTTTAGTCTATATCTTTACAAGTGAAGTGAATTTTTTGTAGACAGCATGTATTTGGCCACATCTTTTGATTGGTGAATTTAATCCATTTACATGCAAGATTATTATTGATCAGTACGAATCTCCACTTGTTGCTTTATTGATTGTATTCTACTTGCTTTTGTATATTTTTGTTACTTTCCATGTCTTATTATTTGTTGTTGTGATTTTGTATTTTCTGTCATGCTAAGCATTCTTTTTTCCTCCTCTTTCATGTATCTGTTTTTCTAGAGAGTTTTGTATATGCATGTGTTTTCATGATAGTAGGTATTATTTTTGTTTCTACTGTAGGACTCCCTTAAGTATTTCTTACAGTGCTGGTCTGGTTCAGATTGATTCCCTCAATTTCTCATCATCTAGGAAGAACTATTTCTCCTCCAGTTTTGAAGGGTAATTTTTTTCTTTTTTTGTGCCGTAGATCGAACTGAGGGCCTTAGTGCTTGCTAGGAAGCACTCTAACCACTAAGCTAAATCCCGGCCATGAAGTTTTTGGTGATCGTATTCGTGGTTTATGATTTTTACTTCCATATTCTCATGCCATTCTCTTCTGGCCTATATATAAGGTTTATGCTAAGAAATTTTATAAGTAAGTTTACTGAGTCTTTCTTTATATGTGACTTTACTTTTTTTTTGCCTTTTTAAAAAATTTTCTGTCTCATATGTTTGATATTTTGACGTAACATGCTTTGGTGAAGGTCTGTTTCTGTTGACTCTAGCTGCAGTTCTTTGAGCTTCGGGAAATCAAGATGACCATATATTTTTCAAGATCCTGGAGAGTTTTTAGCTATTCTTTCTTGAGGGAAAAAAAAAAAGCAGTTGTACCCCCAATGCTTTTTCTCCAGGCGTCTAGCAGTGCAGGGACCCACAGCTCCCAGACTGGGCTCACAGCTTCTCCAGCAGCAAATTCTTCAGGTGTCCGTGGCATAAGTGGGGACCTCCCAGAGTCGTACTCAGCTAACTCTCCCCTCCAGCCAGGTCCATCTTGGTGCAGAACAGAACTAGAGGCACGGGCTGTTGAGTGCTGTGTGCTTGGCTCCCGTGTTCATCAGGCCATCGTGCCTCTCCAGGATCTGCAGGACCTCTGCTGTGTTCTCACTGCGGTGTGGTACTCCGCTTCAACCACGCCAGTGAAATCGCTGTTGTTTTTCTTTGTTTTATTCCTTTACTGTGGGAAGAAACTTGCAAGGTACCTATAGTCTACCATCTTGCTGATGTCCCTCTCATTCTCTAGTAAGTTTAGTGTACTCTTTATCACTTACAAATTGTTGGTTGCATTTCAGAATTCACAGATACTCATTCTGTAGGTTCTTAGTAACACATCTGACACAGCTTAGATTAATATTAACAGTTCAAGTGCTCTGTTAATTATTTTACATTAATTACCCTAAAACAATCCTGTGGCTTGTATAGGTATTGTATCTATTTTTTACATGAGGAAACCTTGCTGAGAAAGATGAAATAATCTGCCTCATGTAGCTGAAAGGTGGGAGAACTGGAATTCTCTTATGCTACACAGAACCAAAGTTAAAACTGACTTTCGTTGTTAATTGTTTTCCCTCTCTATCTGTTTAAGAATTGGGAACCGAGTTTAGTGTTATCTTTTATAGCATTTTTATTCAACAAAAATGTTTTGTTTTATGTTAACTTTCGCAGGACTTCAAGCTTCTTTACAGTTACTTCTATTTCCCTGGCTTCCTATAATGTCTCTTTTAGAATCATTCCTTAGTCTTTCATGTGGAAGTTTTTCCATTTCTCCCACAACGAAAGATTCTTATTCAAAAGATTCCAAACGAAGTTACTCTATAGTTTGGCGCTTTAGCACGCTTGTGTTTTCAGTGACCCAATTGGGTACTTTGCTTCTTTTTCTCTGTTTAATTCTGTAAGAACTTTTTAGTAATGGTAGCACAATTACTTTCAGTGATCTTGTTTTCCCCACTTCAAGACTTATTTTCAATGTTGCCCCTCCTGATGGTATTTGTCTTTTTTAAAAGGTATGCAAAAATTGATGCCATTGTTCTTGTACCACATGTAGAATTAATGCTGTAAGAGGATTTGTCTCTGGCCCCATTAACATTTTGTGGTTCCCATGTTTACAGTAAATCAGAATATATTCTTTAAACTGACTCTGTTCTTCTCCAATCCTCTAGGTTCCTCTAAAACAACATTTAGTGAGCGCTTATACCAGTCATTGTTCTCAAATCTTAATTCTTAGGGTAGCCTAGTGAGGTACATACTATTTTTATCAGCATTATGTACATCCCTCTTATCGTAAGCATACTTTACTTACAAAGCCCCAGGGTATTTTAAGTATTATTTTTGGTTTTTTCCTTCTTACCTTTATCAAATTCACAAAATTCTATTTCATCAGTGTATCAGTCCTGTGTGGATTGATATAAACATACGCATAAATATATAGCAGTATTCTTATTAATAATTTTTCCCCCTTTGGAGCAGTTTACACATGGCATCCGTGGTTATATTCAGGGTTTAGTAGCATTCTACTGTCTTAGTCCTGAGCTGCCTCTCTCCCATCTGGCCAAAAGATGAGAAGAAAACCTAGGGTGTTTACAAATACTATGCTACCTTCTATCATTCCCCAAATACAGTAGTCCTTTTATCATTGTGAAAAGAATCTTTCCAAGTTCTGGAAATCTATTGGGGAAAAAAGGAAAAAAAAACCAGACTCTGCTTCTACTGTGTAGGATATTACTCAGCAAGTTAGTAATTGCTCTTCAAATGTAGATTCCTTAGCAAGTCTATTTTCAGGAGCACTGCTTGCTTTTCTCTAGCATTCCTGAATGTGTTTACATTTGACTTTTCTGTTCCTGCACTTGATTATGGAGATTTCTGTTGAGGGGATGTTTGTGTGCTAAAGTGGGAAGGCAGTGGTATGTGTCTACTCTGTGTGTATCCACTTTCAAATGTGCCTGTTGAACTCTTCAGTTATTTGTCATTGTCTTTGAAGACATAGCCAAAATTTCAAAACATTGATCAGATGGGTATGCGCAGAATTAAGCCTATTATAAAGTAGGATTTTGTTCCGAAGTTCCTATGTAGTCTCATACAATGACAGGCCAGACAGCTTCCTTAGCCTTTTTCTCTTGGGATCCAGTACTACGCCTGGCCCTCAATAGTTAACCTCTTTTGCAATAAATAAGGAATATAGAACTCTTAACACCTTGAATAGATCTGGTCCCTTGACATATGCCTCCTTTTCTTCTGCACCTCATGTTGATCTACTTAGGAATTTAGCTGATGACCACAGGCCCATCTTACTCCATTAGTCAACAGAAAAACAAATTTTATAAGACAACACTTTGCCAAAAAGAGTTTTTGTTTCGTGTTTGCTTCTCCAACAGTATTCTTCTATGTGACATAATTGTTTGACTTTAGGATTCCTACAGTATGTTCTACAAAAGCATCAAAACTTTGGTGTAGAAACAGAAGTATAACCTCTAGTTTCCCCTGGGAGTTACAGCAGGGTTCAGTAAGCTATTTTAGTGTATGGCCAGATAGTAAATATTTCCCACTGGGCATGGCCGGATTTGTCACATAGGCCGTAGTTGGTGAACTTTTGACTGGAAATAACAGACAACACAGTGGAACTGCTGAGTTGCATGTATATATACCAATAATCGATTCTTCTTGAAACATTACCATGTTTTAATGTGATTTTTCTACAGGTGAACAAGGATTTTGGGTCCATTTTTTCTACTCTTTTGCCTGGTGCCAATGCTATGCTTGCACCACCAGAAGGGCAGACTGTTTTGGATGGTCTGGAGTTCAAGGTTGCCTTGGGTAATACCTGGAAAGAAAACCTAACTGAGCTTAGCGGTGGTCAGAGGTAAGTAATTCCTTTGCAATAATATTAATCCTCATTGTTGTTATAACTCATTATATTCCAATATTTCACTTTGATTTGCTTAACCAACTTTATATGTACAATTAATGGAACCTGATGTATGAGTAAGAATTTAGTTGGAACATTTGATCAAATTAGTAAACAATAAAAGACATGAAGTGAATAATCAACTACACAACTGGATAAAATATTTGACAAAATATATGAAAAACAACTTTATCAACATTGGAAATAACTGAGGAGTTCAAGACTGTGATACCTGAAAAAGGAAACAGAAGTGCTGAGCCGTGTGCTTACTGCAGCTTTCTCTCACAGCAATTTTGGAAGCAGTAAGGGCAACCCAGATAGAGCTCACATTACTCCTAAGTTAAGGGGGCCTCGTTTAGAAATTTGAGAAGCCTCAGAGAAGAACTGTACCTTAGTTCTGTCTCCACACTGAAGTGTACTTTAGACACACCCTGGAACACTTAACAGGCCATGAAGGGATCAGGCTGATCTTCATGTTATTTGTTTATCAAAACAGAGGCCAATGTCTTGTTTTGTTTTTGTTTTATTTTTACAATACTAGAGATTGAACCCAGGGTCTTGTGCATGCTAGGATGCTAGGTGAGTATTCTACTACTGAGCTATATTCCCGGCCCATTTCAATTTTTATTTTGAGACAAAGTCTCGCTAAGTTGCTCAGGCTGTCTTTGAACTTGCGGTCTTCCTGCCTCAGCCTCCTGAGGAGCTGGGATTGCAGGTATGTGCCCAGGTGCCCAGTGATCTTTAAAGGAGGACAACATAAACTAAACTACATAGTAACCACAGCATCTAAGAAAAATTACAAGGCAAAAACCAACATGCTAACAGAGAAAAAATCAAAATAACGTTTCAAGAGCCCCCCCCCGAAAATACCCCAGAATTAGAGAAATAGAAGCTATTAAATAGAATCAAGTAGAACTTATAGAAATAAATAGACACTGTAAAAAGAAGATGCGTAAACTTGAAGATGTGGCCATAGATTCTCTTCATGATAAATTAGGAAACCAAGAAACGGGAAAAGAGTAAAAGGACAAAATCTGTTTCAGTGTCTTGTGGGAAGCTACCTGATTTATGTTTGTAATTGGTATTCTAAAATGAGAGGAAGAAGGAAGACAAAATACTTTAAGTAATGGCCCCAACATGTCCAGATTTGTTGAATTCTGTAAAGCTGTAAACTTGAGTTCTGTGAACTTGTGGCAGGATAAACGTGCACAAAAACACACACACACACACAGTAATATAGCAAGGCATACGTAAAATTGCCGAAAGCCAGTAATTCGAAGAAAAAATTTAAAAGCAGCCAACAGAAAAGAAATATGTGCCAAAGGATAGAAATGACTTTATACTTCTTTTCTGAAACCACATAAGCTAGAAATTCAAAACAAAGTATTGAAAGAAAAATATGTCAGCTGATAATTCTATATCAGAAACATTCATTTTTAAGGCATTATACTTTTTCAGACAAACATAAGCTGAAAGAGCCATGCGCAGTAGCATAGTTACATATAAGTCTCAACTACGCAGAAGGCTGAGGCAGGAAGATTTGCAAGTTCAGGGCTATCCTGGGCCAGGACCTTATCTCAAAATAAAAAGGGCTGGGAATATAGCTCAGTGCCATAGCATGCCATAGAATATCTGGCATGTACGAGGCCTTGGTTTCAATCCCCAGTACGGCCACATACATACATAAATAACTGAAAGAATTTGATCTAACATTTGCTGGTTAAGTTCTCGAGCAAAAGGAAAGTGCTATCAAATGCAACTTTCCGTCTGCATAAAGGAAGGGCGGTGAGTGTTGGAAAAAATGCAGGTGTGGGTTTCAGGAAATTTCTCTGAGATTTACACAGTGATTTAGATCAGCATACTGAAAGAAAATAATAGGTCTTCTGGTCTAACTCCTTGTCTGCAAACAGCCAAATAAAACTTCGTAAGTAAAAACTGTGACTATTCACATAATTGAAATTGGTTATTAGTTCAGTGTCTGTTTTTAATTCTTCATAATATACAATTCATAGTCCTTGAATTGTTTTCTTGTGATGTATAAAACCGTCATGTAACTTTATGTTCATAGAAAATATTGAGACCTGTTAATTTTATGAACTCCTCTGTCATATTTATGAGTAGAAATACATTTTTACTTGTGTTTTTCATGATTGATAAAATTTCTAAATATTTTAAGAATCTGAAAGATAGCACTAGCTGTCTATTAATCAAATTTTAATTCTATAATTTAGGTCCCAGTATCTTTATTTTTGCCAAACTCCTAGAATATGTTTTTAGATTGTTTAAAGTTCAATGTTTTGACACAGAGAAAGCCAATGAAAATAATATTAATGAATTACTTAAATTACCTCAGCTCCTCTCTATAGTGGTGAATATCATTTTCACTGTACTTCAGTTTTTATTATACTATTTCATTAATTTCCTTTGCTAGAAGTCTGGTTTTCCCTCTACTGTGCCTGTGCTTCCCCTCCCCCATTTTTTGTTTCTTGATACTCTGTTGGAATGAATTAAACATTGGACTGACCATTCTACTAATGCATAACAGGAGGTATTTGAAGCTACAAATGTTGTAATTTTTTATTCTGATGCTAGATAATTTAAATATTTTGAATTAAAATAGAGGCTTTTTATGATACATATTGCTGAAGAATATTAAAGAAATATTATGATTCTTCATACGAGATTAAACAGATTGTTCATACCAGATTAATTTAATTGGTTATGATTCTTCATACCAGAATAGAAAGGCAGTTAAAAGGGAAGGTGAACTAGAAGAGAACTGAAGATAGAGCTGGAGAACTTGGGAATAGGTGTAACTACAAATCTTATATAAGGGCTGTTTCAGTTTCTGATGCTGTGAAGTTCTTAGGGTAATGGGCTACAATCTATAAAAGCTGCTTACAACTGAAGCCAGAGTAAAAATATATAGTGTGTAGTCTGTTCATGAATAAATTCACGCTACATGTCATGATAGGATTGGCGATGTGCTTCAGTATTTTGGTTAAAAAACATGTATCTATTTATGGTTTTTCTTCCACCTACCCGCTGTAGGTCCTTAGTGGCTTTGTCATTAATATTGTCCATGCTCCTCTTCAAACCTGCTCCTATTTATATCTTGGATGAAGTAGATGCAGCCTTGGATCTTTCTCATACCCAAAATATTGGCCAGATGTTGCGAACTCATTTCACACATTCTCAGGTAAGAACTATTTAAAAAAATGTAGGTGTTTGAGTAGAGTGTTTTTCTAAACTGTCCTTTATCAGTAGTCAGTGTTAGTAAGATATTTAGATTAGAGCTAAGTGGTGAAAGGGTTACCTGACCAGTACAAGGCTTCAATCCCCAGCATGCCAAAAAAGGAAAAGAGGTTGAGTACTGAAAAATCCTAAAGTAGTATTTATTTATTTAAGGAGACTATGTTCAAATGGTAATAGGAGAAAGGGTTCAGTCTCCTTTTAAAAATTACAAGGCATTAATATTGTTGGTTGTAGCTTGAGGGAGAATGCAATTTAGAATTGATTTAGTGTAATTGTTTTATCTGGCTAGCTGCCATAAGGCTACACAGTCAAAGCAGTTTTTTTAGTGATATATTTTTAGATATCACAAAATTTTGTGTACTCAATGAGGGAGCTTTCATTTCTTCTGACTAAAAGGAAGAGAAAAGTCTCTTGAAGCTAAGAACAGTTGGTTTAAGTGTACTGTTGCCATTGAAGCAGTCACTATCAAATAATGGCTGCATAAATTATGTACTGCACAACTCCAGATAATGCACTCGCAGTATTTATGATACATTGCATTTTTCTTATTTCAGATTTTTGCCAGATAACATTAAAGTGGTATCTTAATTGTACAAAGCTTACATTAGGGCCAGGGATAATGGTTGGTAATCTCATTTTTAAAGAAAAATATATTAGTAATTCACTAAGGCAGTTAGAGCTAGTAGCAAAACCGTGAATGCCAGCTACACAAGATAGCAACAAGCATTCAACCACCAAGAAAGAGTAAACTTGGGTGACAGAACTCTCAGAATAAAATTAGGAGACCAAATATGAAAGCTAACATGCATTTTGGTGTCTAGTACTACATGCTTTTGAGTATGTGCATTTTCGTGGAGAAGGGTATTTAAGAAATAAGAATGACAGCCAGAAAATTCATAGTCCAGTAAAACAGAATGGAATACTTCAAGAATATTACCAAAAACATTTTTATGCTTTTTTTTTCCTTTTTCCCTTAAGTTTATTGTGGTGTCCCTAAAAGAAGGTATGTTCAACAATGCAAATGTTCTTTTCAAAACCAAGTTTGTGGATGGAGTTTCTACAGTGGCCAGATTTAATCAAAGTCAAAATGGAAGGATTCCAAAGGAAACAAAATCCAAGGCCAAAGGACCCAAATGAGCTCATTGTGGAAGTTTAGTACAAACCTACTCCTGCACCTTGACCTTTTTTTTTAAACATAATCTTTCAAGAACTTGGGATCTAATTTTTTTATGTAGTAATAATGTTACTCTGTTACCTAACTAGTATTTGCTCTTCCTTTGTATTATTGCTTGTAAATGAACATAGATTCTTCTCTATTAATTAGTGTAACTATGGTCCAATTACTGCAGTTGTGGTTTTATGTATATTATCAAGTTTTTTTCTTATGCAAATCTTTTATATATTAGGGAGCCCTGATACACCTGGTTTGTGGTGTATGTAAAGGAAAAATGCAAAGAAACAAATGAAATTAAAATACAGAATAAATGTAGCTGACAGTCAGCTTTTAATTAGTTTAATTCTGAAAGCAAGATTATGTGTTTTCTATTGCTAATAAAATCATTTAGTTAAGGAAGCAGATAGCTGGATGAGCAAAGGGAACACAAAGAAAACTAACATACAGGTACTGAGGTATTTGAAGTTAGTCCGTGAAGACACAGTGCCAGATTCTGAGATGGGAAAAGATGTCCTGTTTTAATGTTGGAACAGCATGTTTCTAAATGCGTAATAATTGGTCTCTGCAACCTTGATTTGTTTTGGTTTTTTAAAGCTTTATGAGTATTTTATAGAAGTTTGGGAAGAAGTATGTTGCATGGTGCTCTCTGGGTTTATCTAAAGTCTCAATATTTTTAAAGCTTTTTGTCAGCCTTTTCATAATCTAATCAGTAAACAGTCGGTTACTGAAAGTATAGGGTCCTGAAGACTCAATTGAAGTTTTTTTTGAGTCTGATAAGCATGTAGATCAATTAACAAAGTAACTCAAAGGCTTGATGATTATTATATTTGTACATTCTGCTATTTCAAAAGGGTGCAGTCCCTTTAGATAGAACTCTATAGATGGAACCATCAAACACCGTAAGAATAGGATTTATAGTTTTTGTTTTCTTTAGGTACCTCATTAAAATAGTGTGTCCACAATGTGAATCCTAAAAGTTCTGATGTGATCTAATCTGATCTTGGATGTGTTATTTTGGCCCCATATCCCTTCCCGATACTTGACTCTTAGTTCCCAGGTATTATTATCATCTTTTCTCTGATCCTTGCTCATACTTCTTGGCTCTAAAATTGACATTGTTCAGTCCCTCATTTGCCATACCTATATGTTATGTAACACCTGAGTAATTGCCAGTATGGGACAGATTGGAATGGATTTAATCTAAAATTGGTTCTGTCTACTGTGAGAGGGAAGAGATACAGCAGTGAATGCTGACCTATAGGAAGTCCAGTGTCATAGATGGCAGATCTGCAGAGGGTTTGCTTCCTTCCAAAAGTATTGCAGATTGTTCACCAAAACAGTTATATGCACCCACATAATTAGCAATAAAGTATAACGTACAAGTTTGATCACAGACTAATCACTACTGGCAAATTAATATCAATATTTCTGATCCAGCAGTTACAAAATGATCGTTAATTGCTGTGTTAGCATTTTAAAAATAATTTTGAGCTTCAGTATTTTGCCATATGAACTAGTTTCCTTTTCTCTGATGCAAATTTTCTGCTTGTATGCTTTCCTGATTTTTGTCCTACGTATAATCTTGCTCTTTGTTGAAAATTCTCAAGTGTGTATTAAATTTTTGTGGGTAATACTGTTGTTATTCTTTGGAGGGAATATGGTAAGGAAAATGGGGATATTTATTTCACATATGAGTAATATGAGTTAACTAACATTAAGTGTTTTCTACATTCATCAGATAGCATTTTGATTTGTATGTTTTTTCGTATTTAATCCTTACAGTAACCCAGTGAGGTAAGTACTGTTAACATCGTTATACAATTGAGGAAATTGAATTGAGCAGAGGAGGAACTTGCTCGTGGTGGTAACGCCGCGTGGCAGAGCTGAGACAGAAATCGTGGCAGTTGTTCCCAGAGCCAGTGGATGTGCAGCCTGAATATCCTTCACCCAAATGCTTGGCACTTAGAAGTTTTGCAGAATTCAGTTTTTCAGACTTTGGTATTTTTAACATAGATTTTATTGTCCTGGCATCTCTGATCTCCAAATCCAAATGCTATGAAATCTGAAACTTATGTGCATCCTGACATCCACTCAAAAAATTTCAGATTTTGAATTTTCAGAGTGGAGGTGTTCAGCTTGCGCTACTTTGCTGACAGCTTGAATGTTTATATTTATTGTACAAAGTAAATTTAATAAATGAGTTAACCATATGAGCAGTATGTAAAATATTTGAATATAATTTTCAAGAATCTCACACATTTGAAGAAAAGTTTGTTTTGTTTTGTTTTTTTGCTGTTTGGCATTTTAGATAGGCTAATAGCAAATGCAAAGTAAAAACTTGAAAAATTATCTGATATGGTAGATAAAATAGTCAGAAAGGACTGTGTGAGATCTCTGGATACTGAAGAAAAAAGCAGGAAGACTTTGATCAGGAGATGAAATTTGAAGAACTTAGCATCTTTTGTTTTGTTTTTTTGGTGTTGGGGATCGAACTCAGGACCTTGTGCTTGCAAGGCAAACACTCTAACCACTGGGCTAAATCCCCAGCTGAAATTTGGAGAAAAACACAAACACAACCTTAATGTGTTGTGTCTTTGACCTGATTGCTGGCTATGTAGTCATGATTCGCCTGCGGGGACAGCTAAAACTGTGATAAGAAGTGTGCTGTCAGACTGAAAGGTAGGGTCGCAGACTGAAAAGTGGGGTCGCAGCTTCCAGAAAGTGCAGGGGAAATCCCAGGTGGGAGAGCAAACAAAGGGGCTCCCAGACTTCATATATTGGTAGCCTAACTAATCACATGACCCCTGAATTATGTAAAGACAGAACATGACAGAGATAAAGCTGAATACTAGTTAAAATGATCAAGACAAATCTTAGTAATATGCTGTTTATTAAAAGACAATTCCAGCACAAACTGAACTCAACATCAGTCTGTATACAAGAGACTGAATATTTGGGGGCCAGAGTGAAGGAGTAAGGAGGGTTGAGTGGAGACTCAGTACAATCATGAAAGTAAAAACATGAAAAAAGGAGACAGGTAGGGGAGCAGTCCACATAAACCCATTTGTGTTTTGCTAACAGCTCTTAGCCTTCCACTGGGACCAGGACACAGCAGCTGGAACAAACGGTAAGTTCTTTTGGCAATGTTGAGTTACCTTAGGCAAGTACTTTAAGGGGGCGCTATTTCAGGGGTCCTATTGCCAGTCGTTGGTCAGAGATAGGAAAAAAAAAACATAAGTAATATATTTTAATCCATATTACTATTTCAAACTCATTTACCACGACTACTTTAGATATCCTTACTCTATATTTGTATATTTCTGTAATTGGGGGGAGTGAATTAAACTGTCTCACTGAAACATACCAAAACCATTATTAAGCGAGGCTTAAGTGAATCTTCTTCAGAATTCTGTCCTCTTGTAATCCGTGAGATTTTATACAAACTGTGGGACTGGCTGATTTCATTATTTCTTGTTAGTCTCTGATTCACTCTTTAACCAGAATGGAACAGAAGTTGTTAGGGTTTACAATTTCTGTTAGTTGTAATGCAAAATGTTCTGGTGATTTTTTTTTAATTTTTTGATTTTTTTGTGTGTGTGCAAGAGAAGAACAGAGGCACTAAAGAGATTGGCCAGACACCCTTCAACTGGACAGTCCTTACAGCTGACGACAAGCAGAGGTGTTCCTTTAGAGTGAGAGGTTCTAATTACGCTGCATGGTGTTCCATGGCTACATTACCGTGGCACTGAGAGGAGCCTAGTGGCTTTGAGTTCCTGTCTGTGACTCAGACATTTCTCTATTATGGTATTATAGTTTGTACAAAGTGTATGACCTTAAAAAATACCTGTGTAAATATAAAAAGGTAAAACACTAGAATAGATTGGTATTTAGCCCTACTGTGTGTATGTCTGCTATCTTACAGTGCCAAGAAGAAAAAAATAAGAGATTTCAGTTGTTATCCCTATTCTTGTCAGAAAGAAAGTTACAATAGGAGTGCCTGGGGGTTCTGGCCACTTGGTTTAGATGCAGTGATGGTGAACCTTTGAGAGCTTTCAGTAACAGAGTCTGCTGTGGCATGCGTGCCATAGGTTTGCCACCCCTTGTTTAGAGTATTGTGCAGCATGTCCTAAAAATGACAAAGTAGCTATGAGAGTTTGCTCAATTTTTTTTTTAATTTTTAACCCAGAACATGTATTGGTACATTGTGCATATAATGATCGCACTCATCACATTTATTTTCTACCTGTACATGATGCATCTTGGTTCTCCCCCCTCTTCCCCACCCCTCCCCTCTGTTCCCTCCATCCCTATTTATAGCAGGTTTATTCATATTTCTCCATGATTTCCCTTTCCCCTTTCTTTTTTCCCTTCCTGCTTTTCCCCCTTTTCTCTTTCTAGTGCTCCTCTCCCTTGTATATTATTTTCCTTGTATATGATGATTTTAATTTTTCTGGGAAGATCCCCAGTAGGGGAATAGCTGGATCAAATGGAACCTCTAGTTGTAAGTTTTTCAGGAATCTCCTTATTGATTTCCACAGTGGCTGGACCAGTATACATTCCCTCCAACAGTGGAGGAGAGTTCCTTTTTCCCCACACCCCCGCAAGCATTTGTTATTGGCTGGTTTTTTTCATAAACGCGGTTCTTTGGAATGAGATGGAATCTAAACATTGTTTTGATTTGCATCTCTCGAATGACTAGTGATGTTGAACACTTTCATATATTTATTTGCCTTTTTTATTCATCTGAAAAATGTTTATTCATTTCAGTTGCCCATTTTTGGATTGGGTCTTTAAATTTGGGAGGTTTAATTTTTTTGAGTTCTTCGTATATTCTAGATGTTAGACCTTTGTCTGATGGATAGCTAGCAAAAATTTTTTCCCAGTCTGTGGCTTTTTGCCCTGCTCTATTGGTGATTTCTTTTGCTGTGCAAAAGCTTTTTAATAGCATGTGGTCCCAAACACTGATTCTTTGTATTATTTCCCGTGCAGTCTGGGTTCTGTTCATAAATTGTTTCCCTACCCCTCTGTCTTCGAGGGTTCTTCCTATTCTATTCTCCACTAAATTTAGTGCTTCTGTTTTAATGTTTAGATCTTTGACCCACTTTGATTTGAGTTTAGTACATGGCGAGAGACATGTATCTAATTTTAGTTTTCGACATGTGGTAAACCAATTTTTCCAGCACCATTTGTTAAGTAGGCTATCTTTCTTCCAGTGAGGGTGTTTGGCTCCTTTGTCAAAGATGAGGTATTTGAGTGTGTTTGGGGTTGTTTCTACATCCTCCAATCTATTCCATTGATCCTCAGGTCTGTCTTTTTGCCAGTACCATGCTGTTTTTTTAATCACTGTAGCTTTATAGTATAGTTTTAGGTCGGGAGCTATGATGCCTCCTGCCTTTCCCCTGTTGCTTAGGATTGTTTTTGCTATTCTTGGTCTCTTCTAACTCAAGATGAAATTCATGATTGTCCTTTCTAATTCTTTGAAGTATGTTAGTGGTATCTTGATTGGAATTGCATTAAATCTGTATAGTAATTTAGGAAGTATAGCCATTTTCACTATGTTGGTTCTTCCTACCCACAAACATGGGATATCTTTCAATTTTTTGATATTCCTTTCAATTTCCTTTTTTAGAGTGCTGTAGTTTTCAATGTAAAGATCTTTTACTTCCTTTGTTAGATTCCTAAGTATTTTAATTTTTTGTGTGCCATTGTGAAAGGTGTGTCTTCTGTTATTTCTTTTTCCGTGGGTTTGTGTATAGGGATGCTATTGACTTTTGGGTGTTGACTTTGTATCTGGCAACACAACAAAATTTAGTTATTAAATCTAGAAGTTTTTTGGTGGAGTTTTTTGGGTCTTCTATGTAGAGTATCATGTCATCTGCAAATAATGATAGTTTAACTTCTTCCTTTCCTATCTTTATTCCTTTTATTTCTTTCTCTTGTCTAATTGCTCTGGCTAATGTTTCTAGAACTATGTTGAATAATAGTAGTGATAGTGGGCAACCTTGTCTTGTTCCAGATTTTAGTGTGAAAGCTTCCAGTTTCTCATCATTTAGTGTGATGTTGGCCATTGGTTGTCATATATGGCTTTTATCAGATTGAGATATACACCATCTATTCCTAATTTCTGTAGTGTTTTTATCATGAATGAGTGTTGGATTTTGTCCAATGCTTTTTCTGCATCTGTTGGGATGATCTTGTGAGTTTGTCTTTGGCTTTGTCGATACAGTGTATTACATATATTGATTTGTGTATGTTGAACCATCCCTGCATCCCTGGGATGAATCTTACTTGGTCATAGTGTATAATCTTCTTGATAATTCGTTTTATTCTGTTGGCCAGTATCTTGTTGAGCATTTTTGCATCTATGTTCGTTAGGGAGATTGGCCTGTAGTTCTGTTTTTCAGTTGGGTCCTTTTCTGGTTTTAGTATCAGGGTAATGCTTGCTTCCAGGAATGATTTTGGAAGTACTGCTTCCTTTTCAATTTCATTAAAGAGTTTGAGGAATAGTGGTGTTAGATCATCTTTGAATTTCTTGTAGAATTCAGCTATGAAGCCATCAGAACCTGGGCTTTTCTTTGTTGGTAGGTTTTTAATTGCCTCTTCAATTTCAATGGCTGATATTGGTCTATTTAGTATTTTTATCTCTTCTTGGTTTAGTTTTGGTAATTCATATGTTTCTAAGAATCTGTCCATTTCTTCCATGTTTTCCATCTTGTTTGAGTATAAGTTCTTGAAGTAGGTGTTGATGATCCTTTGGATTTCTAACGGGTCAGTTGTGACTTCACCTCTTTCAGTTTTTATTGTGTGAATTTGGGTCTTTTCTTTCCTTTTTTTGATAAGGCTGACCAGGGGTTTGTCTATATTGTTTAGTCTTTCAAAGAACCAACTCTTCGATTCATTGATTCTTTGTATTGTTTTCTTGGTCTCAAATGGGTTGATTTCAGCTCTCATCTTAATAATTTCTTCTCTTGTATTAGCTTTGGGTTTGATTTGTTCTTTTTTCTAGGTGTTTGAGGTTCAAGATTAAGTTGTTTATTTGAGGTCTTTCTGTCTTCTTGATGTGGGAGTTCAATGTGATAAACTACCCCCATAGCACTGCTTTCATTGTATCCCATAGGTTCTGGTATGTTGTATTGTCATTATCATTTAACTGTATAAATTGCTTAATTTCTTCTGTGACCCAGCTGTTAATCAGAAGGATATTACTTCGTTTCCATGTGTTTGTGTTTTTTTGGGTTTCTGTTGCCACTGAATTCTAGTTTCATTGCACTGTGGTCCAATAGTATGCATGGGATAATTTCAATTCCCTTACATTTACTTAAGTATCCTTTATGAGCTAGTATGGGGTCTATTTTGGAAAATGACCCGTGTGCAGCTAAGAAGAATGTGTATTCTGCTGTTGTAGGGTGGAACACTCTGTAGACATCTGCTAAGTCCATTTGTTCACAGATTTGATTCACTTCTGATATTTGTTAATTTTCTGTCTAGTTGATGTCTGTTTGTGAGAGTGGGGTGTTGAAGTCTCCCATTATAATTGTGTGAGTGTTTATTTGATCTTTCATGTCTCTTAATATTTGTTTTATGTATTTAGGTGCACCAGTATTTGGTGCATAAATATTAATGATTGTTATTTCTTCCTCTTGGAGTTTTCCCTTGAGAAGTATGTAATGGCCATCTTTGTCTCTCTTGATTAGTCTTGGTTTGAAGTTTACTTTGTCTGAGATTAGGATAGCTACCCCTGCTTTTTTCTGGGTTCCTGTTGCATGAAATAGTGTTTTCCATCCTTTGAATTTCAATCTATGTGTTCCCTTTTGGGTTTAATGTGTCTCTTGTATGCAGCATATTGCTGGATCTTTCTTGATCCATTCTGCTTGCCTTTTTCTTTTGATTGATGAGTTGAGCCCATTTACATTGATGGTTACAGCTGTTATGATTTGACTCATCTTTGCCATGTATCTTTTCTGTTGTTCGTTCTGTGTTTCACCTCAGTTCAACTGCTTGTCTTAACCTGGTGGGTTTTTATTAGTGACCTTGTAATTATAGTTGACTCTTTCCTTGTCTCCTTCAAGATATTTTGTAGAGGTGGTTTGGGGGTCATAAATTTCTTCAGTTGTTCTTTGTCATGGAAGTATCTTATTTCATTGTTGAATTTGAAAGATAGTTTGGCCAGGTAAATCAGTCTGGGTTGGAGATTGTTTTAAGGCTTGAAATATTTTGCTCCAGGCTCTCCTTGATTTAAGGGTTTGTGTAGAGAAATACACTGTGATTCTGATGGGTTTACCTTTATAGGTGATTTGTTTTTTTTCTTCTAATAATTTTCTGTATTCTGTTCTTTTGCTGAAATTCTGGAATCTTGATTATTGTATGTCGTGGTGTGGATTTATTTTGGTTATGGGTAATTGGGGTTCTATATACCTCACTTATTATATCAAGTTCTTTTCTCCTGCTTGGGAAGTTTTCTGTCATTATTTCTGTAAATAATCTTTTTAGATCCTTTGCATTGTCTCCTGATTTTTCATTCACTTCTATCACTCTTATATTGTTCTTCTTTGCATCACCTTGTAGCTGTTGTAGTGCTTTTTCATATTCTCTAGCTATTTTTAAGAGGTCTTTCTTTTCATTGTCACTAATTGCTGACCTGTCTTGTAGGTCTCAGATTCTATCTTCACTCTCATTTAGTCGCCTGCATGTACTTTCCAGCGAGATTTTTATATCTTGGATAGCTGTTTGGATCTGTTTCATGGGTTCCATTTCTTTGCTAAATTGAATGTTCAAGTTTTCCATTGTTTTTCTAAGCTCCCTTTTTTATCTGTGTCTACCCTGAACTCACTAAGCAAATCTTTATGTTTGTCATCTCTTTTTTGACTTGGACAATTATTTCTAATGTGATATTCTCTATAGCCGTGCCTATCTGCTTTTCGACTTCTGCTGCTATCATATCTGAGAGTTTGATTGGGTGTATTCTGATTTCCTCTATGTCATTGTCCTCTGTATTTGTTCTGGGTGAGCTTGGGGTCTGGGGTTGTGTTTTGCTTCTCTGTCTTCTCATTTTCTTTGTATGCATATATAATTTACCCCTCTTAGCTTGTTCTCCATATTGGTTTGATATTTTCTATGTCAGAGGTTACATTAATATAGGTAATAGTGTTCTCCAAGGGAATGTCTGTTTTTACGGTTTTTTCTGGGTATATGTATTTCTTGGCTCTTATGACCTTTATGTCTCCAGGATTATCTTCAGTGACAAGATCATGGTTGGCTACTTGGTATTGGTGGCTTGGAAAAGTGGAAGGATAAAGCAAGGAACAAAGAAAAGCTAAAAAAGAAGAGGAAGTGGGGGACTAGCAGAAGATAGTGTCACCAAGTGTGGAGTCCTAGATTTTATGCATGCATATTGATGGATTTAGACCCTGCTGGTGCGCAGGCAGGCAGTGTGGCCACGGTGGAGTCCCTTGGGCAGGAGGCGTGGCCTTCAGGAGCCTGTGAAGCAGTCCCTCACCTGATCTGCCTTATTCTCGAGATCAGGAAACCGAGCGTGGTGTTCCTGGGTCGCTGGGTGGCGGCTAAGCAGGCCCCTGCCACTGGTAATCGTGCTGGAAGGCAGCCAGGCAGGCGGTGTGCCTGTGGTGGAGTTGCTTAGGATGGACGCGTGGCCACTGGGACCTGCAAAGCAGTCTCTCACCTGATCCGCCTTATTCTCGTGATCAGGAGACCAGCTGCGGTGTTCCTGGGTTGCCAGGCGGAGGCTAGGCAGCCCCCTGCCACTGGTAATCATGCTGGGAGGCAGCCGGGCAGGCGGTGTGCCCACGGTGGAGTCGCTTGGGCTGGAGGCATGGCCTTCGGGAGCCCGCAAAGCAATCCCCCACCTGATCTGCCATATTCTTGTGATCAGGAAACCGGCCCCAGGGTACCTGGGTCACTGGGCAGGGGCTAGGCAGGCCCCTGCCACTAACGATAGTGCTGGTAGGCAGCTAGGCAGGCGGTGTGCCCACATTGGTGTCGCTTAGGATGAATACGTGGCCTTCGGGACCCACAAAGCAGTCCCTCACCTGATCCACAGTATTCTTGCGATCACGAGACCAGCCACGGTGTTCCTGGATCACCGGGTGGGGGCTTGGCAGGCCCCTGCCGCTGGCCATCGTGCTGGGAGGCAGCCAGGCAGGCGGTGTGCCAGCCGTTGAGTCTCTTGGGCCGGAGGTGTGGCCTTCGGGAGCCCGCGAAGCAGTCCATCAACTGATCTGCCATATTCTCGTGATTGGGAAACCGGCCCCAGGGTTCCTGTGTTGCCAGGCATGAGCTAGGTGGGCCCCTGCCACTGCCGATTGTGCTTGGGAGGCAGCCGGCCAGGCGATGTGCTGTTGGTGGAGTCACTTAGGATGGAGATGTGGCCTTCAGGAGCCTGCAAAGCAGTCCCTCACCTGTTCTGCTGTATTCTCGGGATCAAGAGGCTGTCCGTGCTGTTTCTAGGTCGATGGCAGGGGGCTAGGCAGGCCGCTGCTGCTGGCGATCCCCCTGGGAGGCAGCCAGGCAGGCAGTGTTCCAGCAGTGGTGTCGCTTGGGCCTGCGTCATGGTCTTCGGGAGCCCGCGAAGCACTCCCTCACCTGATCCAAGGTGCCCTCGGGATCAGCAGACCAGCTGCGATGTTTCTGGGTCTTCCAGCGGGGCCCAGGCTGGCCCATTCTGCTGACGATCCCACTTGGATGGAGCTAGGGAGGTGGTGTGCCCGCGGTGGAGTTGCTTCAGCTGGAGGCGTGGCCTTTGGGAGCCCACAAAGCAGTCCCTTACCGGATCCGTAGTACTGTTGCGATCAGGAGACCAGCCGCGGTGTTTCCGGATCATCCGGCGGGGCCCAGGCAGGCCCTTTGCCACTGACAATCCCACTTGGAGGGAGCTGGGCAGG
This sequence comes from Hystrix cristata, assembly GCA_004026905.1. NCBI lineage: Eukaryota > Metazoa > Chordata > Mammalia > Rodentia > Hystricidae > Hystrix > Hystrix cristata. The sequence goes on from PVJO010000848.1 coordinate 44,772, forward strand.
CAGTGTCCCCGCGGTAGAATCTCTTGAGCCGGAGGCGTGGCCTTCAGGAGGCCATGAAGCAGTCCCTCACCTGATCCGCCATAGTCTCCTGATCAGGAGGCCAGCCGCACTGTTTCTGGGTCATCAGGCAGGGGCTAGGGAGGCCCCTGCCACCGGTGATACCACTAGCAGGGAGCTTGGCAGGTGGTGTGCCAGCGGTGCAGTCAATTGTGCTGGAGGCATGGTCTTCTGGAGCACTTGAAGCAGTCCTTCACCTGATCTGCTGTATTCTTGCGATCAGGAGGCCAGTCACGCTCTTTCTGGGCCTTTGGGCAGGGGATAGGCATGCCCCTGCCGCTGGCAATCCTGCTGGGCAGGCGGTGTGCCCGCGGAGTAGTTGCTTGGACATGAGGGGTAGCCATCGGGAAAGCGTGAAGCAGTCCCTCACCTCATCCGCCACATTCTGGAGATCAGGAGACTGGCCGCGGTGTTCCTGGGTTGCCGGACGGGGGCTAGGCAGGCCCATGGTGCTGGCGATCCCACTGGGAGGCAGCCGGGCAGGTGGTGTGCCCGCCATGGGGTCCCTTGTGCCGGAGGTGTGGCTTTTGGAACCCCACGAAGCAGTCCCTCACCTGATGCGCCGCATTCTCGAGATCAGGAGACTGGCTGTGGTGTTCCTGGGTTGCCAGGCGGGGGCTAGGCAGGCCCATGCCGCTGGCAATCGTTGTGGGAGTCAGCCAGGCAGGTGGTGTGCCCGCCATGGGGTCCCTTGTGCCGGAGGTGTGGCTTTTGGAACCCCACGAAGCAGTCCCTCACCTGATGCGCCGCATTCTCGAGATCAGGAGACTGGCTGTGGTGTTCCTGGGTTGCCGGACGGGGGCTAGGCAGGCCCATGGTGCTGGCGATCCCACTGGGAGGCAGCCGGGCAGGCAGTTTGCCAGTGGTGGAATCGCATGGGCCAGAGGCGTGGCCTTCAGAGGCCCACGAAGCAGTCCCTCACCTGATCTGCCCTATTCTCCCAATCAGGAGGCTGGCATCGCTCTTTCTGGGTCTTCAGGCAGGGCATAGGCAGGCCCTTGCCAATGGTGATACTGCTGGGAGGCAGCCAGGCAGGCCCGGTGCCCACAGTGGAGCCTCTTGGGCCCGAAGCGTGGCCTTTGAGAGTCATCGAAGAAGTCCCTCACCTGATCTGCCGAATTCTCACGATCAGGAGGCCAGCCGTGCTGTTTCTGGGTCACAGGGCGAGGTCTAGGCAGGGCCCTGCTGCTGGCAGTCCCCCTGGGATGTAGCCAGGCAGGCTGTGTGCCCGGGGTGGAGTCGCTTGGGCCAGAGTTGTGGCCTTCGGAAGCCAGCAAAGTAGTCCCTCACCTCATCTGCCATATTCTCGTGATCAGGAGACTGGGCGCAGTGTTCCTGGGTAGCCGGGCAGGGACTAGGCAGGTCCTTTCTGCTGGCGATCCCACTGGGAGGGAGCCGAGCAGGCGGTGTGCCAGTGGTGCAGTTGCTTGGGCCAGAGTTGTGGCCTTCGGAAGCCAGCAAAGTAGTCCCTCACCTCATCTGCCATATTCTCGTGATCAGGAGACTGGGCGCAGTGTTCCTGGGTAGCCGGGCAGGGGCTAGGCAGGTCCTTTCTGCTGGCGATCCCACTGGGAGGGAGCCGGGCAGGCGGTGTGCCAGTGGTGCAGTTGCTTGGGCCAGAGTTGTGGCCTTTGCGAGCCCACAAAGCAGTCCCTCACCTGATCCGCAGTACTCTAGCAATCAACAGACTAGCTGCGGTGTTTCTGTGTCATCTGGCAGGGCCCAGGCTGGCCCCTCCCGCTGATGATCCCACTTGGAGGGAGCCGGGCAGGCAGTGTACCCGTGGTGGAATCCCTTGGGCCACAGGCCTGGCCTTTGAGAGCCCGTGAAGCAGTCCCTCACCTGATCCGCCATATTCTCACGAACAGGAGGCCGGCCACACTCTTTCTGGGTCTTCGGACAGGGGCTACGCAGGCCCCTTCTGCTGGGAGGCACCTGGGCAGGCGGTGTGCCAGCCGTTGAGTCTCTTGGGTTGGAGGCGTGGCCTTCAGGAGCCCATGAAGCAGGCCCTCACCTCGTTTGCGGTACTCAGAATCAGGAGACCGGACGCGGTGTTTGCGGGTCGTCCGTTGTGGCTAGGCAGGCCCTTGCCATTAGTGGTCATGCTGGGAGGCAGCTGGGCAGGTGGTCTTCCCAACGTAGAGTCCCTTGAGCCGGAGTCGTGGTCTTCGGGAGCCCGCGAAGCAGTCTGTCACCTGATCCACCATACTCTCGCAATCAGGAGACCGGCTGCACTGTTGCTGGGTCGCCGGGGGAGAGCTAGGCCCTGGCGATCCCGCTGGGAGGGAGCCGGGCAGGCAGTGTGCCTGCGGTGGAATCACTTGGGCCTGAGTTGTGGCCTTTGGGAGCCTGTGAAGCAGTCCCTCACCTGATCCGCTGTATTCTCCCGATCAAGAGACCGGCCAGGGTGTTTCCATGTTGTCCGGCGGGGGCTAGGCAGGCCCCTTCTGCTGGTGATCCCGCTTGGAGGGAGCCAGGCAGGCGGTGTGCCTGTGATGGAGTCATTTGTGCTGGAGGTGAGGCCTTCGTGAGCCTGCGAAGCAGTCCCTCACCTGAACCGCCGAAATCTCAAGACCAGGAGACCGGCCGTGCTGTTTCTGGGTCACCAGGAGGGGCTTAGGCAGGCCTCTGCCACAGGAGATCGCTCTGGGAGGCAGCCAGGCAGGCGGTGTTCCCTCCATGGAGTTGCTTGGGCCTGAGTTGTGGCCTTTGGGAGACTTGAAGCAGTCCCTCACCTGAACCGTTGTGTTCTGCCAATCACGAGGCCGGCCCTGCTGCTTCTATGTTGTTGGGCGGGAGCTAGACAGGCCCCTGCCACCGGCGATCCTGCTGGGAGGGAGCCAGGCAGGCAGTGTGCTGGCAGTGGAGTCACTTGGGCCAGAGGTGTGGCCTTCGGGAGACATCGAAGAGGTCCCTCACCTGATCCGCGGTACTGTCACAATCAGGAGACTGGCCGCGGTGTTTCCGGGTCATCTGTCAGGGGCTAGGCAGGCCCCTGTCACTAGCAATCATGCTGGGAGGCAGCGGGGCAGGGGGTGTGCCCGCGGTGGAGTCGCTTAGGATGGAGACTTGGCCTTCGGGAGCCTGCGAAGCAGTCCCTCATCTGATACGCTGTATTGTAGCGATCAGGAGGCCGCCTACACTGTTTCTGGGTTGCCCAGCGAGGGCTAGGCAGGCCCATGTCACTGGCGATCCCACTTGGAGGCAGCCAGGCAAGCAGTGTGCCCGTGGTGGAGTCGCTTAGGACAGCCGCATGGCCTTCAGGAGCCCGTGAAGCAGTCCCTCACCTGATCTGCCCTATTCTCATGATCAGGAGGCCGGCTGCGCTGTTTCTGGGTTGCCAGGCGAGGGCTAGGCAGGCCTCTGCCGCTGATGATCCCACTTGGAGGGAGCGGGCAGACTGTGTACCCGCGGTGGAATCGCTTGGCCTGGAGGCGTGCCCTTTGGGAGCCCGTGAAGCAGTCCCTCACCTGAACCACGGTACTCTCGCGATCAGGAGGCTGGCTGTGCTGTTTCTGTGTCACCGGGCAGGGGCTAGTCAGGCTCCTGCTGCTGGCAATCCCGCTGGGAGGCACCTGGGCAGGCTGTGTTCCTGTGGTGGAGTCCACTCAATTTTTTTTTGGTGCTGGGGATTGAACTCAAGACCTTGAGCTTGGCAGGCTCGTACTCTAACCACTGAGCTAAATCCCCAGCCATTTTACTGAAATTTTTAACTCACTCTGTATCTAAGTCCTTTGAAGTGCCAACATATCTGTAACGCCGTTAGCTGTAGGAGAAAATGGGTTGTGTCCTTACCCTGTTGGTAGAAGTTAGGAGGGTAGAGGAAGTAGTAAGAGGCTGTGTTTGGGGAAAAAGACGAAATGAAGCATAATCAAATACTCAGAACATTACTGTAATTATCTAATTCATGTTTGTTGGGTGGATAGTTGAGGGAATGCAGAAATCACTGCTGGAACACAAAGGTACAGCTATGTCACTAAAGAGACCATAAGAGGGCTTGGTCTTTATGGCCTGGTGACTTGTGATGAGGTTAGAGCTTCCACGTTTCCATCATAGAACTATCAGAACTCTATTGCAGTTGTTGAGTCATGTATCCATTGAACAGAGGCACTACTACCTTATCAAACTGCTAAGTAGGACAACACTAAGATAAAGAAGTTGCTATCCTATCCTGAAAGAACTTAGAGTCTATTTCAGAGATTTCTGACTTCTGCACAAATCTGGAGATAAGACTTTTTTCCCTTTTGATTTCTATATCTTAACCCAGTTCTTAGCATACAGCTGGGTCTCAGGAAATAGGTATTGCATGCATAAATTCCCTTTGCATTTCACAAACGTAACTTTATTTTTCCCTTTGACTCAGTTCAACCTTGTAACATCATCAGTTTGTCAAAACTGGTAAAGCTTGTCATTATAGCCTTTTTTAAAAAAATCACATGGCCAGTAGAAATTGACACAGTGGGTTGGTAACGTTTTACAGTGGGAGAGTGGGAGCATGTAAGGATTCTAAGAGCACCTACGTAAGACTCTACATACTTGGCCCAGTCCTAGATACAAAGAGTAGTATAAATAACATCTTTCAACAAAGGGTGAGTTTGGTAATAAAATGTAGTGGTAGTATGGAGAGATCATAGTACATTTTAAGACCTAATACAAAACAGTATGGCAATTTTACAGATACTTTATCCTCACGCAGTCCTAGCAACAGTCATGTAAAAGTGGTAGGAGTTATTCCAGTTTTATAATATACTACATCACGGGCTGATGAAAAAACTTTTCAGAGTAACAGGCAAAAAAAGAAATTTTAATTAAATTGCATTGTCAGAACTCATGAGAGGGGCTGGGGATTTAGCTCAGTGGTTAGAGCGCTTGCCTTGCAAGCACAAGGCCCTGAGTTCAATCCCCGGCACCAAAAAAACAAAAAAAAACCAACAAAAAAAAAACGCAGGAGAATTCGAAAAGGTAACAGTACCGATAAATACTGGAAGTAAAGTTACTTCTTTTATTATAAAGACTAGAGCATCAACGAGGTCAGTTTTCTTCATTATAATGCATTTAAAAAACTGCAAGTTGTGCATAGAGCATATAGATGCTATTATATGTGAACTATATGAAATATAGTTCACATATAATAAGTTAAAACTATTTTTGTCAGGAAGCAGTTTATTCTCAAGACTAAAATCCATAACATTTAAGAGGCCATTTCATTTAGGAAGAAAAATACAGAGATCTTTACACTTTTTGTAGAAATGCCAAACAATTGCATTTATTCATAAGTAGGTCAAATGAACTATTTCTCAAATAGTACATTAAAGTCCTTGTTACATCAAGGAATAGTAAAATCATTTAATACATGAGAAAAACTGAAACTACAGGCTAATTCAAAACTAACCAAGTGAATTTAATAAGGAAAAACTTAATTATTTCTTACTGTTTTTTTTTTTTTTTAGTTTTCTTAAATGTCATGACCCTAATGTACCAGAAGAGTAATGAATAACTGAGTAATACAAATAGCATTGTAAGTTTTGGAAACTAAACTGATTTATAAATTGTACGCTGCAGAAGACAGCTTAAAACTTTTACTTGAATCCAGTGAGGTTGCGCCTGATTGCTGGTAGGATAAAGTGTTACTCTCTGAGGAAAACAGCAAAATCTAAATCTCATATTCATAAAGTTCTAGATAATTACATGATATGCAGCAATCAAAGTCTCAACTCACAGACGTTAGAAAATCTTCAGATGTTAAGCTGACCCAGATGCTAGGATTAGGAAACACTTTAAAGCAGAAGTTTTACCTGTGCTGTATGAAGCGAAGGCAAACACTCAACAAGAATGAAACGTAGCCGTTCTCAGTAAAGATGGAGAATCTATGAAAAGGAAACAATTGGATATTGTAGAAGTGAAAAATGAATGGAAAAATTTTAAACTCACTCATTCATAAAATGAATGTAACAAGAATCATTAACTTGAAGGTAAACTAATGGAAATTTCTAATCTTGGAGAAAAAGAATGAAAAAAATGAATAAAACCTGAGGGACCTGTGGTTAATATTTTAAAAATTAATATTCTTATCAGTGGAGTCCTACAGTGAGGAGAGGTCAGAGCAGAAAACTTACTTGAACAAAGAATGTCTTAAGTCTTCCAATATTTGATAAAATACATAGTTGAACAGATAGAAGAAATTTGGCAAAGTTTGAACAAGATAAATCTGAAGAAAACTACTTTCTGATAAACAGGAAAACTGCTTTCTGATAAACAGGAAAACAGCCAGAGGAAAGCATGTAGCAGAGTTCCGATTTGATTTACCTTGGGTTTCTTAAAATTCATGGGTGGCAGAAAACAGTGGAATAATGGAGGGAAGAAGGGAGAGACAGAGAAATACCCCACCAACCCAGAATTATCTCTCCAGAGAAAAAAGCCTTCAGACAAAATAAAATGTATAGAATTTGTCTCGAGCAAACATTCCCTGAAAGAAGGAAGCTGTGTAGTCAGAAGGATGATTTGAAAATGTAACTGTAGAAAGCGAAAGTTGTAAAATTATCCACAGAGGTTTTTTGTGGATTTCCAATCTTAACTATACATGTTCTCCAGAGCAACCCCCACCCCCACACAGGCTTCAGGAGCCTCCAAGTCTCAGCCAAGGCCAAAATGTTGAATCAATATGCATGTTTAGTGGGGATAATGTTACATATAAGAAAAAAAAATCCAGAGTTTTAAATTTTACTTAAAACCTCTATGTTACAAGTCAGACAGATTCCAGGAGTCTACATGGGACAGGATCTCAATAAAATAAGCCACAGACAAGAAATCACGTGTATTTTGTTTTCGAATGCTCCCTACCCGTCAAGTAGCTATCTATCATCTCCCTTTCCCCATTTTTCACCACTTTTAAATAAATTGTCTTCTCTTAGTTTAAAAAACAAACCCTCTATGTTAAAAAAAAAAAACACCTAAAAATTCGATTTTTCCTGCTATTAGGAGAATTCAAGAAGGTAAGGCTTGTTCCTTAGGTTGTTGTTTTTTTGGTTTGCTTTTGTTTTTTTGTTTTTACCTTTGTCTTCAGTTTCTTTCTTGTTTATATCCTATCTTCTTCCTGTCTCTCTGTTTCATATATAGTATATATTAACAACTATAAAATTAAAGAGACCTGCACAGCCATATAGGATTCCACATTTTACCTGAAGAGATAGAATATTAACTGAAAGTAGACTGAATAATTAGTTATGGGTATTTTAATTTGTACAGCCATCACTAAGAAAAACAAAAGTTTTAAGTCAAAACGCCACAGGCAAATAAAAAGGAATACTAAAATATTCACATAATCAGAATAGGAATGTTTTACTATCCCACTTTACTTGCCTGTGACTTTTTGACTTAAGACTTTAATTTTTGTTAGTGATTGCTGTACAGATTAAAATATACATAACTGAATGCATAAAGAAAATGTGATATTTATATATAAAGAAAATGTGATATTTATGTATAAAGAAAATGCGATACAGTGGTATACAGTGGAGTACTACTGTACCATAAAGAAGGATAAATGAGTCATTTGTAGGAAAATGAATACCCCTTGGGACCATAATGTTAAGAGAAATAGATGCACAAATTAAATATCAGATGGTTTCTCTTACAAGAAAACCCCCAAATATAAAGAATAAAATAAAAGATAGATAATAAGAAGTAGGGAGATAGATCCTTTTCGTATGGGAAAGGGATCAAGAGATGGATGGGGGGAGGCAAAGGGGAAGAAAAAATAATTAGGATGTGTTATGTACAGGTATCAACTCCCCACAAGGGATGTAATCATATACTGCAAACATGTACTAATAAAAAATAAAACCTGAGGAAAAATAAAAAGTGAAAAAAGAATGACGAGCAAAACAAAATGATAAACCAAAATCTAAACACAGATTTCATTAAACAAAAGGACCTAAACATAGTCTATTAAAAGACCAAGTTTTTCAGATTGAGTTAACAGAATTCTCAGCTATATGCTAAGATAACTGCACTGTGAAAAAGTAAACAACCAGCTATCTAGAGATAATGAACACAGCACCTGAGTTGTGTTGATACATGGAGACCAAAGTGTTAACATGCAGGCATAGGGAAGTTAGGTAAGAAATGAAAACTGATTCACAAGTTGCATAACCTACATCATGGTGATTTCCTTGGTCCCAAATAGAGCAGAGTAAACATCCTTGGTAATGGTTCAACACCTGCACTGGATCCTTGCCCTGTGGAGTAAAAACTCTCATTCTGTGAAATTCCAACTGAAAGTCTATGATATCACGGAGTTTCACTCTAAGACATCAAAACAATAATTCCATATCTCATAGGGTGGGCAAAATTAGTTCCATTCTTGATGTACATAATACAAATTTGGTGTATTAAAAAAAGAACACATTAGATGGATCTTGGAAAATGGCATTAGATTACCATGACCACCATGCCAGATAAAGTGTCTTTGAGCAGATTAGAAACAGCCCTCATTAGATGAAATACAGCTATGGATTTATGAAATGCATTCTTTCTCTTCACTCAGAATAAAGGATCAGAAATACTTCTCAAAATTAGAACAGACAGCATTATATATCTGTATTTTACCTCCAGAATTAAGTTAATTTACCCTTCTGAAATAATACGAAGAGGTCTGGGCTATGTCAATATCTTTCTGCCAAACCAATGGAATTGTGCTAATTAATTGTGCTAATCATGCTAAATGAGCAAGACATGGCTCGCTTAACAGAGACCTTGTTAAGAGACATGCCCCAGCAGATAGGCTATAAATCGTATAAATACACAGGGATGTCATATCTGTATATTTTAGTGGTCCAGTGATCATAGGCATTCTAGGACATCCCCTATAATGTAAAGGATCAATGATTATGTCTTACATTTCCAATCCCAAAGAAGAAAATAACACTCCCTAGGCTTAACTGGGAATAATGTGGTAAACCAATTACAACAAAGTGTTATAGAAGTTTCAAGTGGGGCACAAAACAAGAAAAAGCTCTATCCCAAAGTGAAGCAGTTTTGTCACTGGGAACATGTGACAAGATAGACCTACCATCTAAGTAGCACTTGTGGGAAAAGATAGCACTTGTGGATTTACGGCTAGCCCCACTGGAATATTCAAAGCAGACAGAAGGCCATGCTGTTTATAGCAAGACTTCACAATCTTCTGAGAAGCAACTGTACTACCTCATGGGTCTCAGACATGCAGCATCTGAGTGACTGTGAAGCTTCAGCTGCCCAGGTTTAGCTTTGTTTTTTAGACTCACCAAGGCACAAGGTTGGTTGTGGCTGGCAAACAAAACATTTTAGCGAAAGTGATAAATCAAGCACAAGTCCCCTATTATTGAACTCAGGACTCCTGTATAATTCATCACTGTTGTATGGTGTCACTCCCTCAAATCACACCAATGATTATGTGAGGGGAATCCCAGATGATCGGCTGATAGAAGTCAGAAAATCATGAGATAGGTTCACACATGAGCCGGTTCAGCATTTATGGGTACAAACCTAAAGTGCAATCATCTACACCAGGTGAGTATCCTTAAAAAAAAAAGTGGAAAGTGAAAAATCTTCCCAACAAGCTGGAACAGGAGTGGTGCACTTGGTCATCTACTCCATGTGGAAAGAAAAGTGGCCTGAAGTTAGAATATATAAAAACTCATGGGCAATGATGAATGGCTTCACTGACTACTAAAGGGCCTATGAGGCAAAATGTTTGAAGATTAAAGACAGCCGTTAAGAAAAGACATGTACATAGAAACACATAGGTGGACATAGAAATAGGGATGGAGTGTAAAGATCTCGGTATCACAGGAAAATTCCCAACAGAGTGCAGCCACCAGGGAAAAGGCACCAAATAGTCAATAATGAGAGTGCCTTGGGCAATTTATGTCAACACAATTCTATTTTCATCCTGCCTAGAAGTGGCACAATAGGAACATAATGCAAAGAAGTATGTGCTTTGCTCAATTGTGTGGATTCTGCTTACCATCACTGAGCTAATGGTGGTGCCTGAGGGTGTCTAGAATGGCTGTGGTGATCCTGCTGGTGGAGGAAAACAAGGAATTTTAGCTGTGTTTTTGACACCAGCTGCAGTGGCTTCAAGTGTGTTACACTAACAATCAGTTCTACAAATGCATTGAACAAAAGAGGTCTACCAGTGTGCCAGTGTGTTGTAGAACTTGTTCTCAAACTGTACACATAGAAACAGACTGGACTGACCCACAGGGTGGTTTCAAAGGCTTTCTTGCCCCAAATCCTCGACATGCTTCTGGTTGAAAGACATCATCTGTAGTTAGTCCAAGCTGTACTTTAGCTGTAGACAGTCCCTTTGCCCAAGGTTGCATCCCTCCTAGATAGGACCGTTTACAATGAACAACCAAGATACGTGTATAAAGGCCTGACCATCTTGACCTAACTCCAACAACTCTGAAGGAGTATTCACTCTCTAGAGCAATTTTTGGAGTAAGCTGTGGCTGTCATTGGTCCTGCATCACAACTTGACTTCGCTCTGTACTCAATTTTCTTTTCTTCCCTTTTACAGAAATTATTCCTAAGAAAATACTCTAGTAAGAATTCAGTAAACTAAACTCATCCTTAGAGTCAGCTCCAAGAGGAACCCAAACTATAACAATATTTTACACTCAATTTAAAATGTTATTTTCTGGTTATAAAATTATTGGGATGTGTGGAGCTGGGGATATAATTCAGGGGTACAGTTCTTGCCTAGTGTGTGGGAGTTCTTGGGTTCAATGCCTAGTACCACAGAAAGAAAGAAAGAAAGACAAAAGAAAAAAGAATTTTGAGGCAATTTTATGTTATTATCATCTTACTCTGTGGAATAGAGAAAAGTTTTGGAAAGAAACATCACAGACTATCTACCTAGTTTTATTCTAATGTGTTAACTCTGTTTTTCCCTTATAGTGTTCTCAACTCAGCACTAGATTAGCTAGTAAAGCAAAATCCTAATGTATACAATGCCTTCTCTCATGATCTGAAATCTGCCTTCTGTGTCTTCTATCCATCTACCTTTGTTTTGTTTATATCCATTTTCATGACAGTTTCAAATGAATGGCAGCATCTAGCATGTGCTCTGCTGAATTTTCATGAGACTCAATAAATCTGAATTACTCCACCATTCCTTCCAGGTTTCCAGAGCCTTCACTAGCATAGTTCCACCTCCCCTTTAAATTACTCATTCTTTAGCATAGAGCCATCTCTTAATTCTTAAACTATTCTGATATTACCTTCTCAGAAAGCATCTTCTCTGCAGTGTATAGGAAAATAAAAACAGATAATAATACAGGTTAACTGAAAAGTCAATACTTCAAATTACTCAATCCTACTCAGGTAATAATTAATATAAAGTGTCCAAGTCATTTGATCTAATTCTTCTCCACTTCAAAAACAATGATTTGCCCATAAATGCTGTGGTGGGAATCCTGGTCCTTTTGTAGGGCTAATATGATTTATCAATGGCGTCATTACTCGGTGAAACAATTTGACTAATCAGGGATGATTCGCTTTTTTATTCTGTTAGTTAAAAGTGAGTGACTGATTCTTCTTCTGATTGGCACCACTAATGAGAGTATGGGGTTCAGCACTCTGTGGTTGGCTTCAAGGGCAGCAAAAGGGTGAACAAGCTGCTGATTTGACTGACATTTTATACAAATGACACGAATCAATGCATCTCTTGTACATGGCTCATTGAAAATTATAATTGTATATTTAAAAATGTATACATACCATACTTTACATGGCAGGATGTGTTGTGCAGATCAGGTAACACGACAGGAAACAAACATCATTACATTGCTAAGGAAATGAGACTTCTGATTATATTAATAAATATTTTTAGGATGAAAAGTGCACTTTGATAAGAAATTTTAATTATTAAATTTCTGTATTTAACTAAATTCCATAGAGAGCTGCAATGCACATCCTTTGATAACTTAAATGGTAATTTGGTTTGGAACCTAGAATGATATGAGCTTTATGTCATTAGGAAGAAAAACTCATTAAATTAATTCCCACTTCCTAATTATTAATGTTGAAAAGATTAGTTGAGAAGGAGATTGATGATTTTAGTTTTCTCATGGAACACTGAAGTTGTGAAAAGAAGTCAACTGGTTTGTCATTTTTATATTGTTTATACTTCCGATCTTAACGAACAAATTGACATTTACTTCTCAGTTTTTATTATTTTATGGTATTAGAGTTTCTATCTTCTGTGAAGAGATTGAATAGTGTAACAAGACTGAACAAAGACTTAAAGACTTTAAGAGTCAGAATGTAACCTAAATCCCAACTCTGTTACCCATTAGCTATGTGATCTTAGTCTAAATTTATCTTACTTTTATTAACCAAATTATCCTCACCTGTACAATGAGAATGTAGTAATTATCACTTCATAAAATTGTAAGCACTAAATGAGGTACTACGCCCCTCACAAGGTAAGTGTTCTCAAAATGGTAGCTACTCTCATTATGTTTTAAATGGAATAAGGTTCAGGAATTTTGATATAATTAATATTCTTTAAATATCAGAGGAAATGGTGCTGATGCTGATGTTCATTAATACTTGGAGAACACTGAGGAAGGAAACATCCAGGTAGTCTGAATTCAAGGGCCATTTCACCTGCTTCATAGCACAAACACAATACAGTATGTTGTGGAGAGAAAAATTTTGAGAACTCTTGGAGAGATCAGTATATTTTTCTTTTGGGCTTCTGAGAGAAAATCTGTAAGTAGACTACTCCATAATTATTTGATATGAAGTTATCTCAAAATGAAAAGGAAAGGAAATGAATATTGGGTTCTTCCTATATACGAACCCCTGTGATAACCATTCGCTAAACAATCAGTATCACTGGCATCACCACTATTGCCATTGTTAACTCTAATAGCAACAACAGATGCCATTTATTAACAATTATTTTATACCATGTACTTGTTTTATAGATGCTACTCAATTTAATTCCTGCAGTGATCTCATAAAGTATGTATTATTTTGTCTAACCTATTTATGAGGAAGTCAAAGCTCAGAATGTTGGAGGAACTTGCTCCAAATCATATTGCTGGTGAATGTTGGCACTAGAATAGGAACTCACTTGTATCCAACAAAGACCCTGGAAAGGAAAGAGTATTCTATTTCAGGTTGTTTCACTTCATTTTACATCAGCATAAAACACAAAAAGGAGCCATTTGGAGAGGAGTGCAGAGGGCACAGTGAGGGATGGGCAGTCTGCTGCCTGTGTCTCCACAGACGTCAGGCTGCCTCCACGACTTCACAGACCTGTTAAACTCCACTCACTGTCTACAGGACATCGCCCACACACCACACAGGTAGTCTGCCATGGAGCCCTACAATTGATATCCTTGCAGCTACAGACCTTTGATGACACCAAGTTTTTCCTAGTCAGCGCTATGACCTCAGCTGCTCGCAGAGAGCCACAAGTCTAGCTGAGCACACTGGAGTTCATAAAGAAAGTTATTAGCTAAGTGAAGAACTTTGCCTCCAAACAGCGGCTGGACAGAACTTACATGTGTAGTATGAGCTGTGCCTTATGATCTATCCAGGTGCCTATTCTGCAAATAGTACTTCTACTGCTGTCTTGGAATTTTTTCTCTCAATATGTACATGACGTTTTACTAGCAGTAGGAGCTTTGGGTTGTTATGTGGCTTACCTGGGCTTAGATGGAGACTCTCTAGAACCCATACACCAAGATCCAACCCATAACTCAAAATAATAGGCTATATACCCTCACAAATTACAGATGTTCTACTATGAAATAAATATTAAAAGTAAAACATTTGCCTTATAATCAAAAATAAACATTAATCTTGGATGCCAGCTAAATCTGCAAACATACTCTCCAAAGCAACTTGAACTTCTCGCATAGACTCAGGATATATCTATTCTATTAAATGTAGAATGTTTCTATTCAAGATCAGGAATAATTAGAAGCACCAAGAAATACACAGAGGTCTCACAGGAGAAATTCTTTTCAAAGATAATATATTATGGGAATAATATCTTTTTGAGGTATTAAGAAATGGCCTAAAGCACCTTAACTGGTTTCTTACCTGAGGCTCTCAGATCTCAATTGTGAAAGATACTTCATTTTGGAGGATAAAAAGAAAACATCTCGGAAGCTCTACTGAGTTCAAATGAAAGGTCATTGACTGAGACGATCAAGGTGAATGATGCTTGTATGATACTCAGAGTCCAGACTGAGGACCAGAGGGACTTGAGGGTTACTGATTTCAAGGCAAACCTAATAGCTTAGCCAGTGAGTTGGAAGGTCAGTGGAGACAAGTAGTAAATCAGGTGCAATTAGTTCCCACTGCACGATTGTGAAATGGTGGAAAAGAAAGATCTGTTTGTCAATGGCTTCCTGGGAAGCAAATTAAGCTGAAATTTACATCGTTGTATTCTCAGAGATCTCTCTTTGAACCTTTATTACATTCTCACTGCTGACTTGTGACTGGAATATTTAAAGACTGCAATACGTGATTTAGGAAGGGACAGTATTCTAGGTTCACGCTGGATTCACAGTGGAAATCTGTTATGGAAAAAGAAACCAAAAAAATAAAAACTTGAGATTCCATGACTTGAAGACATCTCAAATTAAATACCCATGCCAGTTGGGGATTTAGCTCAGTGGTTAGAGTGCTTGCCTTGCACGCACAAGGCCCTGAGTTCGATCTCCAGCACCAAAAAAAAAAAAAAAAAGGAGAAAAGAAAAATAGCCATCCCACTTTCTGAAGTTAAGGTCATTGAACCCAGGAACGGGTATTCTATATCACTGGTTGGCTTAAAATCTATGTCTTTTCATGTCTATCACAGTATTTTTTCCAGTGCATTATTTTGCCAGCTAATGATATATCAAAGAGAATAGAAAAGTTGGGGGGCATTGGAAGGAAAAGAGATAAGGAGTCATCGAACACACTGGAAAATTTTTCCTGTGGTCAGCTACTGTTTCTTTGAGCATATTGTTATTTAAACAATCATTTATTATATGCCAGAATTTTCTTATTTAATCTTCACAATACTCCTGTGGGATGGGAATTATTCCATTTTTTTTTCCCATTTTTGAATGATAAACCTTTTGATAACTTTGCTGAAGAGGATAATTACCGAGCCAGATTCTAGCCTCTGTGTCTTTTAGTTACCAAGTCCTGTGTGCTTCCCTTGAATATTCAAAACTTCAGTTTTGCCAGTGGCTATGACTGGGGGCCAGCGTACTGCCATCCTCCTGGGTTTCACCGGGAAACCCTAGAGCTGAAACATTGATTTAGAGGTTTATTTTTAATTAAGGCAAAGGTTTCAAGCATTTTATCTTGGCGTTGCCCAATCATTGAGCATCAACTACCACCTTTGCCAATGGTTATTCCTATGTGGAAACAATGGTTTTATATTTGTACTGCTGAGATATTTTCAGTAACTCAAGCCAAATTAGGAGGCTGATGATTTATAACTGTACAAGAGTACAAATATGGATTACTAAACTCAATAGCTAAATGAAGTTCGCAGAGATTTTTTCAGATAATTCAAATGGGAAGTGTTTTTTAAAAACTTACTATACTTCTCCTTTTACTGAAAATGCATATGTCTAAATAAGGAGGGAGGAGGGTTGAAGGGAGGGGAGGGGAATGGGAAAAAAAAGCAGCAGCAAGATAGATCATATACTGGCTCAAACTCCCTATCATGAATGTTATCACTATGTATATCTAAAATGTACCATTAAAATCAATTTTTTTAAAAAATGCGTATTTCTTCAGTTTACCCCAACAATACTTGCTGGTGGTACTTGCAGCTGCAGCTACGCTGAGATAAGCTGTGTGTTACAGTCCTAACAATACTCCTCACTGATCATTACGTACCTTTCTGTTACATGAGGATTAGAGACAAGCTATGTTTAAAAGTCACTCCAAGAATAGTTATATTTTATTTTCACATTGAAAACCAATCAGATTTACTTCAGCTTCAAGAGCAGGACTATGTAAAATTAAATGAAAGCTGGCAGTGAGCTGTACTTTTTTTTTCTAAATAGGAAACGGTTAAGTGAATGTGGGCTTTGGCAACAACCTTCTCACTGCGGAAGAAGAAGTCATACAAAAACTGGGGTTTTCAGGTTTATCATCTCTACATGCTGACTTTAAAGATACTTAATTGACAAATATGCATATATTCAAGGTGTATGTTGTAATGTCTTGGTATAAATATATCTTAAAATTAATTAATATGTCAATACAGAGTTGCCATTTTATGTGTGTGTGATGAGGACACTTAAAATCTTTTATCAAACAACAAACAAGTAAACACTACAACATGTTTAAACAGCCATCATGCTGCACATTGGATTCCCAGAATTTATTCACTATATAACTGAAAGTCTGTGCCCTTTGACCAACATCTTCCTGTTCCCCTACTTCCTAGACTTTAATGGCTACCATTTTAGTCCGAGTTCAAATTTTTTAGATTCTGCATATGAGTGAGATCATGCACTATGAATCATTCTATAGATAGCTTATTTTACTTAGCATAGTGTCCTCTAGGTTCATGTATGTTGTTGCAACGATAACATTGCCTTCTTTATGGCATAATAATATTCTGCTGTGTATATTTGCTATATATATTTATACATATAGATACCTATCACTTTATCCATCTGTCATTGGACACTTAAATTGTTCTCATATCTCAGATCTAATGTATAATCCTGGAGTAAACATAGGAGTCCAGTTATCACTTATATTTCCTTTGAGTCTTGTTTTAGTTACTTTTCTTGTTACTGAGACAAAATATCCAACACCCACAAGTTGGAGCAGGAAAGGTTTATTTCGGCTGACAGTTTGTAAAATTTTCAGTCCATAGTCAGCTGGCTCCAAAGCAAGATGGCTGGGCCGAGGAGAAACAGTGCGAGGCAGAACAGGCTGGAGGCAGCAAGAGCAAGCACCCAGCACCAACTGCCTTCCTCGCCCTTCCTTACTCTTTCATCCCATCCAGGCTACACCTATGGATGGTGTCACCCTCACCCAGGGTGGGTCTTCTCATTATCCAAACCCAGAACTATGCTAAACCAATCAATGACTTGATCTAGTATCCTATACCCTTAATCTTATTCTCATACACCCCAGATCCGGCCACCTCTGAAAATTCCTACTTACGATCATACAAAGCTTTGGGGGGACATCTAGATACAAGCTATAACAGGTATATACCCAAAAGCAGGATTGCTGGCCTTTATGGTAGTGCTATTTTTTAATTTTTGAGGAGCCTCTATAGTGTTTTCCATAATGCAGATTTAATTTACCTTCCAGTTTTAATTCAGATTACCTTTTCTCCACATCCTCCACAAAACTTGTTATCTCTTATTTTCTTGGTCATAGCTATGCAAACAGATGCAAATTTATAAATCATTGTGCTTTTGATTTCTATTTCCCTGATGCTTAGTGATATTGAGTACCTTTTCATATATTTGTTGGGTATTTATATGTATTCTTTGAAAACATTTCTGTAGATTCGATGCAATCACCATCAAAATCCTACTGGTATTTTTATACATCCTTAAAATTTGTATGAAACCACAAAAAGTCCCTCAAAACTCAAAGCAATTTTGAGAAGGAAGAACAAAATTACAGAAATCACACTGCCTGATTTCAAACTATATTACAAAGCTATAATATTTAAAATAGCACAGAACTTGCTTGAACACAGATACATAGACCAATGAAATACACTAGAGAGCCCAAATATAAATCTACTGTATTTGCAGTTAATTTATTTTTGACAAAGGTGGCAAGAACACGTATAGATTTAGCTTGATCATAGTTATTGTGAGATGTAACAACTAAGATTGCCCCTGAGTAACCCTGGTTAGTATTCTGAGCATAGTTTCTTAGCATACAATAAATAGAGCCATTAGAGTAGTATTTGGAGCTTACAACTAGACCCTGATACCAGGCATGTTTCTGACTTTTGGAGACTAGCTTGAGATAAACCATGAAGGTTAGGCTTGAATGAAGTCACTTTTATCCTGACCACTTTATAAACCCTTGTCTTCTGACCCAAATTGATGGGGCAGGAAACCTGGTCTTGGTGACACTAGGATCCTGATTATAAAGCAAAGAATAAAGATACTGTATTAGCTACTTTTCTAGAGTCAATGGTTTGCAAGAAAGCAGATTTAATACAGGACAACTACAAGTCACAACATTCACACACACACAAGCCAAATGCAGGAAGAGTGCAGAACATCTATGCACTGAAGACCTGAAAGATCAAATCAAGGCCCAAGAGCCCACTGCACTGTCCTGTGTACATCCGTGTCTGCACTAAAAGGCTGAAGAAATCTATCCTGGAGCCAGGATATGATGGTTCCAGCAGAGGTGAAGACCAGAGCTCCTCTGAAACAAACAGCAGCCAACCCCGCCAATAGCAAAGCTCGAGCTCCTCCTGACAAGAACAGCCAAGTTCATTCAAGGAAACCAGCTACAACAGGGCTTCTCCTGGGAAACAGCTGGCCCCTATCTTCTGCTCCTGTTCTCCTTTATGTTGTGCTGGCAACAATCCTCAGGTGGATCTTCTATGCCCGGAACCACACCAACTCAGATCAGTTGGGCCTTCCTGCTCAAGTTGACTACAAAAGTCCACCACAGATACCAACAATAATCCATAATCTCATAGGTGTTTCTTTTTAAATTTTAATCCATCCATTAGTATGTTTACAATACATAAAGACTACTTTCAATGTATTTGGTACATGTACCTGAGAATTTTTAATTCCTTCTTTTTACACCCACCCCCCCTTCATCCCTGGTCCCCTTAGAATTTGCAATAGATCTATCTCCCTGCTTCCCTTCATTTGTCTCTTACTTTGCTCTTTACTTATATTTTGGATTTCTCATATGAGAGAAACCATTTGGTATTTAAGCTCATGTCTCTGATTTGTTTCATTTAACACGGTGTTTTCAGACTTTCTGTTCAAGTGCTTATTATTTAGTATATGCATACAAAGTTTTACCATCATATCAATACAGAAATATGTAACGGAAGAGATGTAGCATAGATAATTACATCCTTCACCAAAAGTCTGGAGAACAAAGTTATCAGGGCTCTATGCCCTATGAGTCCCACAAAATTACTGCAGGTGTTATTCTCACCTCTCAACTAAAACTTCGTGAATGTAAAATCTGCTGCCATGGATCCGTTACTATGCAGCAGAGCACTGCCTAAAACAATATGTTTAAAAAGAGCTTGTTACAGATACATGCACAAAGCAAGTGGCTTGCCGCATCTGCTTCCTTTTGTTTTGAATCAATTGTCAGTTAGAATTTCAAGGCTCAACACCTCCAGAGACAGAAAAACAACTGAGCTAGAGTTATACTAGTCTCAGTATATTCAAGAGGCTTCTCTGACCCATTCTTAGAAAGTCTCCTCAATTTTTGTAGAGCTAATGAAATATAATGCATGCAAAAATGATACCACACTTGTTGCAAATAGGGAGGGGTGGGTGAGTGG
This sequence comes from Hystrix cristata, assembly GCA_004026905.1. Lineage (NCBI taxonomy): Eukaryota > Metazoa > Chordata > Mammalia > Rodentia > Hystricidae > Hystrix > Hystrix cristata. The sequence continues at coordinate 64,372 of PVJO010000848.1, forward strand.
AAGGGAGGGGAGGGGAAGGGGGGAAGTGGGGGGAAACCAAGATGTATCATGTACAGGTACAAAATAACCATGTTGATTATGATCAGTATGTATACAATGTACCATTACATGTTCTTGGTAAAAATAAAAAATTAAAAAAAAATGATACCAGTTTATTCATTCAGTGTATATGGAACACTCGAACCATTATTCTAAGTTAGTTTTTATTTTGTGTAGGCTTAGAACGTCACAATATATGATGACACTCTTCTCTCGACCACAAGGAAGCTCAGAATCAGTTTCACAATTTCAGCATATGAAGGACATACGGCTTACACTTTGAATGCAATTTTGTCCTGTCTTTATTTTCTTATTTTGGTTTCCTTTTACTTCGTGTTCTTGTCTATTTTACTTTCTCTGGTTGTATGTTAGATTAGGAAGAAATTAAAGCAGAAATCCTACTGGCTTAACACAGCAATAGTTTACTTCTTGCTCATGTACCTGTTGTGTGGGTACAGGGCTCCGTTCCATGTGTCACTCAGCAACATAAGCTGAAGTTTCATCACCTAGAGCTGCACTTTTTAGAATGGATGGTCTCTCTGGTTATTGGAGCAAGAAAAGATATCTTGGAAAGATGCCTTTCTATTTATGTGCTAACCAAAATCTGGTTAGCAACCTCAAATAGAGTCTTATTTATTTATTTGTACATGTTTTCAGTAACTAATGTTGGCATTTCTTGTGTGGAGTTGGTACATGTACATAAGATGTCTTAATTCCTGTTTTCGTCCCTTTGTCCTCCCGTTCCTTCTGCCTCCCTCCATTTCTTGGTCCCCTTCCCATCTTATACTGGAGTGTCTGTTAAGATACATCACCCTCCATAATGGGAAAAAAGTTGTTTAAAACTATAATATAATGAATGCTATTTTCATGTTTCAGCCAGAAAAAAAAACATACTTCTATTTACATTTTTGTTGTTTCATTGATCAGACTGGCTGCCAGGCCCCACCTAACAGCAACGAAGTCAGGAAAGCAAGGGTTCAAACAGGATACGTGGTGAGCACACTGGCTTTGACTGCATTTTTGACAGCATTTTGAGAACTATGTTTTGTATGAAACTGTACAAACAATACAAGTATAGACGTGTTTGCAAGTCAAAAATGGTGAAATACCAGCACTTTCCTACAAATCAGCCTAATGTTAAATAAATGCATAGGGGTGGTTTAACACTGCGCTTTGCTGCTTTAAGGCTGTCTTGCCCTCAAGAAAGAAGCTGCCTGTGTACAAACAGTGGCAAGTGCTAAAACAGCAGAGACAGGCACAACCTGATGGTGACAGAGAAGAAAGTGTGGCCGGCTATGTAAGAGCTTGCTAAGGGAGGGGTCAGTTGCAATTCTTGATGATCATGAGGAAAAGAGAGTAAATAACTTCTAGACAAAGGAGTGATATAAAAAGGCAGAAAAAGTAAGGAAAAATGTCATGTTTGGAAAATCCCAGGGACAAAGGATAAGTAACAACTACCACTTGAAATGAGATCATAAATACAGAGGGATGGGACTAGAGACGACTTTGTGTATCACACTGAGTTACTTAGACTTCTTACTGACGGCGATTTGAAGTCTGGTGTGATGGAATCTGATGTGTCACTTCAGGACAGGGCAGGAGTGAGGCTAACGTAGGAAGGAGGAAGGAAAAACTTTGTAGGAAATACTTTACATTTTAAAGAAGAGGATTTCTTGACTACTTTTGTGTTCTTTTAACAGTGTGAAAAGATCCTTTAAACTTCACACAGTAAAAACTTCCAAATTTAGAGTAATCAAACATAAAAATGTAGAGAAGAAAGGAGATTTATAGCTATGGCATAGACCAGGTCTCTGACCAGTACTGAGGGGAGAGCAGCTCGTGTGGAACAATTTACCACAGTTCGAGCTTGACACTCAAACTGGGTATGCTGACATCTTTTGGGGTTCCTGCTACTCTCAAAAAGAAATACTAGTTTTGGAATCTTAAAAGTGAGATGGGACCTTAGAGGTTTCAGGGTCTAGACTTCTTTTCTATGTGAGAATTTTCTTAACATTTAATAAACTTGAAAGTGGTTATTTGGTCTTGTGCTTGAATAGGCCCTTGAGCATCTAATTTATTCTCAAGACAGATCATTCCATTAAAAGGAAGAGAAAGTGTTTTGCTGCTGTTTGCTTATTTACTACTACTAAGAACAAAACTTGAAAAATGGAAGAAAAGAATCGGTTAGCAACCTCAAACGGAGTCCTTTCAATTTTAAACTAGTCTATAAAGATACATGACTCACCATAGTAGAAAAAAAGTTTAAAACCGTGATGAACAATAACCTCTCCAGTCTTCCACTATCTTGGTGCATTCAGGAGATAGTAGATGTCATTGTGAAAATAAATCTTTATACTGACTTCTTTTATGCACGAATTTAACAGAACGAGTGAGAGTAGAAGGATATTTCAATTTTTGCCAGTTCTTCAATCCCATGTTTGAACAGTGTCACTAACAAACCTCTTTGTATGAAGGTTCTGGGGATGCAGAATCAGGAGTGGATGATTGTTCTGCACAACGAGGGTGATTGTGTGAAGTGGGAAAATGTACGTATTAGCAGCTTTAATTCCTCAGTACAGCCTGCAACACATGCAAATGCTTCTGTAACTAATGATACAGAGCTTTTCAATCAAGTTCTGTGAGCCTTGTGAAAGTGTGAAAATTCCTCTGAGTAACTGGAAATATAGTATCTGGGTTGCTCATGATGTGATTTAGATGTCAACTGAGGTAACCTAAGATTTGAGATGAAAGTGAAAATTTCTCAAAACCAAATCATGCTAGAGGATCCTTAAATGTTTTGTTAAATCTCTTTTGAGATTCAGGGTGGCATGTGGGAGCTACGATGTTTGCTCCGGGAGAGATGTGCAATTGTAATCTATCCTCAAGGTGTCCACTGTAACACGAATGGGTCCTTCCCTTACATCATGCATTCTCAACACAAGTGACATCACCCACAAGATCAAAGTTTGTCCACGGGAGGAGAAAACTGTCCAATAGATAAGAGAATATATATATATATGTATATAAAATAAACAGATGTACAGTATACATAAACTATTAAAATTTCAAGAGAAAACAATAAGAAAAGTATCTACAAAGACTTCTGAATGCTTAGAGTTGCCACGTACGGTATCTCAGGGTGTCGTGTCACATGGCGGTCCTGGGTGAGAGGAGAGATGTATGAATTTCCTAAGTCATATAATGTTCTCAACTTTTGCTTCCTGGAATTGATATAGATCATCTCCCTATGACATGTATGCTATCTCTGTTTCTTTCAGTGTCATGTAAACATGGAGCCCACTCTTTTATTTATCCTCCTAAAAGATGATAGATAGATAGATGATAGATGAATAGATCCATATAAAATTCTTCATTGTTCTCAACCTCCTTTGTTCATAAACACAAGGGCTATGACACTGCATGAAAATAAAAGTATAGTGTTTTTGTCATGATGCTCACCTTAACCTACGAGTTCTCTTCTCTCTTTATCTACAAGTAATTATTGTTGCACCTCAAAAATTCTACTTCTTAGGTTAGCTAATGTGTATCCTTGTTATCACTCCTGCTGTGATCTAAACTTTCAGATCTCAGCAACCATGTATTATTCATCTTTGTAGCTTCTACAGTGTCTCATCCCATGGCAATGAACTCCATATAAATCTAGGGGTGAGGTTCAAAGGAGAGGTATTTGAGAGAAAGAGAAGTTTTTAATGTGAATTTAAAGGATAGCAAAATTTTAGATAACATTCAAGGAGTATTTAATTTTTTCATTTTTATTCATTTGATCATTCAGTAAGTACTGATTCTCTATTATATGCCAAATCTCTTTGAGGTTGTAAGGGTAAGAGTGAAATCATAAATGTATTCCCAGACACCCCAGACTGCAGACCTCCAGACCTCCAAGTTTCAAGCACAGGGAACAGAAAAATGATATAAATTCAATAAAATGACATAATTTCAAATTTGCTAAATTCCATGAAGGAAACAAAGAAGCAGAGAGAGGATATTAAGAGAACCCATGTTATACAGGATGTTCGGGAGGGAAGTCAGTTAAGAAGTGGTATTTATAGTCCAAAGAACAAAGATGCACCTATTTGAAGAGTGGAGGAAGACCTTTTCCAGTACAGGCTTAGCACATGCAGATCTGCTGTGCTAGGGGCCTGCAGTGCTCAAAGAAAAGAAACAAGGCCATTGTCTAAGGTGCCACGAGGGGTAGAGAGTGTACAAGCTGCTGCGAGGGGACCAGACAGTAGGGATCATATGGCACAATACCTTGTATATCACAGTAAGATGCTCTGATTCGACCCTAAATAAAATGGGGAGCTACCGGCCAATGAATTAATACAACACAACGCGTGTTAAAAGATCTGTGGCTGCTATGCATAAGAGAACGAACTGGAAGGAGGCAAGACAGGAAACAGGAAAGTTGATTATATTTAAATGAGCAATGATGGTAACCAGATTAGAGTGATGGAAACAGACAGACAAATATAAGGCATATTTTGTGGTTAAACTCTGTGGTGGAATTGATGAAGCACAGTAGGTGACCTTCGCAACTCAGCAAGCCTTCGTATTACGAAATTGTCAGCCTCAGGCAGAGAATATCGCTCACCCTGTAGTTCTGTTTGTAGTCAGGGTTGGGGGAGCTCGGGGTTACCAGGGGGCGTAGCAGGGCTCAGAAGGACCTTCTGAGAAAGCGAGAAAATGAATAGTCGAAGTAATAAATAGACTTCCTAAGGTTCCAAGTTTCGTTATAAATACGAAGTTTTTTAAAAAGACCTACTCTTAATTGCAGCAAAGTACAGATAACTTAAACTAATATATAGTCAAATGCACATAATTTTAACTATTTTTAAGTGTACAATTCAGTGACGTTCGCCTTGTTCAGCAATCATTACCAGGATTCCTTTCTAAAATCTTTTCATCTTACCACACTAAAACTTTTTACGCGCTCCTTCTTTCCCCACCTCCTGGCAACCAACATCTTAATTTTTTGTTCATAAGATTTTTGATTACTCTGAATATTACATATAAAAGTGATTCATATAGTATTTGTTTGGTTGCAACTGGCTTATTTCACTTAGCATGATGTCCTCGGTCTCCTCCACAGTTCACCTTGTGTTAGAATGTCCTTCCTTCTTAAAGCTGAAAAGTAGTAGATTATATGTAAATAGTATATTTTGTTTCTATATTTTCCCCCATCAATAAACACTCGGGTTGCTTCCACCTTTTGGCTATTTAAAATAATACTGCCATAGCCAGGCATGGTGGCTCACGTCTGTAGTCCCCACTTGGGAGGCTGAGGCAGGAGGATCACCGTGAGTTCAAGACCAGCCTGGACTACATAGTGAGACCTTGTCTCAAAAACAAACAAAAACAAACAAATGCTGTTCTGTACATGGGTGAACAAACATCTCTTGGAGATCCTGCTTCATTTTTTTGAGTTAAAATCTCATTAGATTTGATATTGATTTTTCTATAATGAGAGTTTTAAAATTTTATATTGCCTAATGTATACTATTAAAGTAGGGGCCTTGAAAAGGACAGACTGCTAGTAGTGTGATATAACAAACTAAAAAGAGTGTAACTACAGCATAGCACACTCAGCATAACCTAAGAATGTAAACTAATTTCTCTGTTGCTTTTTTGGTAGGGCAAGTCCAGTTTTCTGAGTATCAGTTTTCTTATCTGTAAAATGGGATAATAACACTTGCTCAACATGCCACAAAGGTATTGTGAAGTTAATAAATGGGAAAATGCAATGAAAGTAGAGATGGAATCAAGTCATAGCTCAGGAACTCTTTCTTTTTGAAAGCTCGCCAGTGACCATATTAATAATGGTTCTTTTGGCCTTCTTTCTAACAGATTTATCTATGTGTAATTGACATACAACAAAATACACACATTGAAATGCACAGTTTAAACCTTGGCATGGATATCTCCTAAGACACCATGATTACAATCAAGATGATGAGTATCATCACCTCCAAAAGTTTCTTCAACTCTGTAATCGCCCCTCTGCAGGATCCTCTCCAGTTCACTGACGTCACTAGGCAACTGAAGGTCTGTTTTCTGTCTCTCTCTATACGTTTGCATTTTCTGAAAATTTATATACAAATTTAATTATTCAATTTGTCCTCATTTGTTGGAGAGAATGGAGTTCCAAGCCCTCTTCCCTTCTTACTTGTTCGACAGTGTTTCAAGACCCCAGCCAACCACGCTGGCTTTCTCAGAAAAGAAAAATGAGGAAACAAACAGGGGTCCATAATATCCAAAAGACTACCAACTTCAAAAGGTTTTAGAGCCAGTATCATCTAAATTGCGAGAATACTTGAATTATGCTTTAGGAGAATGCTACATTGATATGAAGGATAGAAAAGGAGATAAACTGGTGAAATAAGAGTACAGAATGTTATTTGCAATGCGAAATAGCAAAAAGAAAAAAAACTGGAAAAAAAATTTAAGCAGTGATTAGTAAGTGACTAAATGACAGGTCGCAACTATGCGAAGACACACTCAGGGTACACGGTCACTAAAAGATGAAACTGAAAACGTAGAATACATCCTGGAAGGCTGACCTCCGAAAGGCTAAGAGAGGCTGATTTTATATTTGGACAACAAGACTGATAGTGGCGGGGGGAGCTACTTTCTTCCCTTTAGAACTTGGATTTTCTACAATGACTTACGTTTTCTTTCAAAACAAAAATAAATTTAACAACAACAAAAAAAGAGTCCATGACAAACATAAAATGCTAATTTACCAGCCAGATCAACTTTGAGTTAGGTATCTGATTTAAAGACATAAGCATAGAGAAATGCTGGCAAGAAATTATATACAAAAATCTTGAAAACCATTATCTCAGTTTAATGAGATCTTGGGTTGCTTTGCTTTTTAAATTTTTGTATGATCAAAAGTTTTAAACCCTATTCCCATATAAGTGATAATGATAAACAAAACATCTCAGTAAAACAGAATGAAAAGACATTTTAATCTGTATCTCAAGTCAATAAGGTAAAAGGACACTTCTGTATCTTGATTGTGATAGAGAAAAAATTAACTACTTCTACCACAGTAATGGATGGACTACATCACAAGCTTCTATTTCTATTCCGTATGAAAAAAGATTCTCTAAATACAATGGTTATTTTTGTCACAGAAATACCAGCAATTGTCACAACATTGAAAATCAATATCAGACTCTCCAATTACCACACTAAGAAACTCATTCATTGTAATGAATTCTCTAGTGTTACTGACAAGCTAGTGAATTTTGTAATAGTATCTATTCATAGTCAGTTATTGACCCCAAACTACCAAGTCTTTTAGGACAAGAATATAGGGCAAATGAAGATAACTTGTTAAAGAAATTACGAGTATGAATAACCATCTTCCATTTCATTTAAATATTCATTAATGGATTTTTAAATATATAGAACATGGAAAAATATTACAAAATAAATTAAAACACTCTGCCAGAGTAAAGAATAGGTATAAGACTAAATCAAGACTTTCTCTCAATCTTTACTGGGCAAAGCATGAGGGAAGTACAAATTTTTATCATCTTTTGGTAGAGACAAAATTGGACAATGGCATTAGAAAATATTTTAGAACTGAAATGATACATCTGAGCGTTTGGAGATATCTAAAAATCACTATTTTGAAGAACATCAACCACCTCTAAAATCTCATCTTTCAGGTAGTGGAGAACTGTTAAATGGAAACTGTACATCTAATCTGTTCCCTATATGTTGTAGTGGAGTAGTGACATTACCAATACTATGAACATATTCCCTCTCTCTCTCCCTCCTGCTCTCTCCCTCTCGCTCTCTCTCTAATTAAGCTTCCATCCTTTCTATTTCACTAAAACTGTTTTTGTCACCATCTCAAATGGTCTCCATTTTGCCAGATCCAATGGTCTTTATTTTATTTCTACTGTTGAACAGTTTTGTTGTAGAATAGTGGCCTTTTTTTTTTTTTTGATAATTTGCTTCTTTGATGCAAAATTTCTTCTACCTTTCTCACTGAATTTTTTGGTCTCCTTTGTTGGCTTCTCTCCCAGTTAATATACAAATGTTAATGAGCTATAGTGACCAAATTTGGTCTGTTTCCCCATTTTCTTCTCTCTCTGTCATCTCATACCTCCTTAATCTCAGTTAAATGCTGATGTTTCTTTGTATATACTTACAGTTCTACTCCCTCCCTGTATTTAAATTCAACTCTCCAACTGTCTACTTCACATTTCCAGCTAGATTTGTAGTAAGCATTTCAAACAATATGCCTCAAATAGAAGTTTAGATTTTTAACTCTGACCTCAATGAAACATCCTCTTACCCTCAGTAAGTAATACTAACATCCACCCAATTTCTTGAGCCAAAAACATAGGACTCATTTCTAATTCATTTTTTCCTCTTATTATCTCACAACCAACCCAACTTCAACTCATGTTAATATTGAAAATACGTACAAAATCCTCTTTTGCCTGTAGGTCTTTAAACTATCACTTTTGCTCAAGCCACCATACCATATTTTCTACACTAAAACAAAATTCTCTTCCTTGGTGCCCTTGTTTCCACTCTGTTCACTGCCTTCATTCAAACCTACTTTATTCAAAGGAGTAATCATATTTTAAAGATGTGAATTAAATACAATTTCTCTGCTTAAAATTTGTGGTCATTGTCCACTTTACTTAAGACAATTATTCTTGCCAAACCTCCCAAGGCCCCATATGATCTTTCTGCCTGCTTCGCCATCCCCATTATCTAGAATCACCACCTTTAGTGGTCTCTGTGGACTCCTGGATGCCTCTCTTCATATTTTCTAAGCCTCACTTCACCATAGAATCTTCGCTTTTGCATTTATTTCTGCATAGAACATACTTCCTTTCCCTACTTCCCTATTCAAAACGGGCTTCTATCAAGTAGTTGCAGAAACGCTTTCCCCAGTTATCCAACCACAAATTCCTTTCATCTCTTCTCAATTATTCATTACAACATTGCATGATTCTGGTTTATAATCTCTTAGCCTTTGGTTTGTATTCATATAATTGAAAGTTATCTCATTTATTTATTGATTATATAAAATCTGGCTCCACAACTAGAATGAAACCTCCCCAAGAGTCATAATTATAACAAGTTCATTTTCCATTAAACTGGTGAATTTTATTACATTTATTTACCAGAAAGCTTCATAAAAAGAAGAGGAAAAAAATTCTGAATATTTTTTTCATCCAACATTTACTTATTGTGAGGCACTATGCTAGGAACTGGGTGTAAGATGATAAATAAAACTGACTTAACTGTGGATATGTTGAAGAACGGAGTAATTAAATTGGGAAAGTCAGGAACACCTATGCTAAAAGGTTTTACTTTAGCTCTGAAAAACAGGAGTAAGAGAAATAAGCAGGTGTATACACTGGGATTCCAATAAGAAGTTCTTGCCCAGCAACTCATTTTTAGTTCTGAAGGAAATCTCCTGCTGTGCCCCCTAATAATTTGGACCCCTAAAAAATTGTATAGATGTGGGAAGCCATTCAGTCTTTGTAGGATTTATTTCCTTCCCCCTGTGGAATTATAGAATAAGAAAAATGTACAGATATTAAGAAGAAATATAGCAAATTGAGAGCCACTTTGAATGAATAGCTGCTATGTTAACAGTCATTGAATTATCATAATATAAAATGATACCTTGATTACAACTCTAAAATATGACTTATAGGAAGTCATGATAAATAGATTGAAAGAGAGTAACTATGGATTTAGCTCTAACATTTCTTTCCTTTCTTTAAAAGCCAAAAAAGAAAGTATATTCCTGTATGTCTGACAAAAAATACACTGACAACCACATACACTGAATTAATTACTTTCTTGTTAAACTGGTTCATATTTCTTTTATCTCTTTCTTTACCAATTCAGAATACTTGCAACTTCTACTTTTCATTTGTGGTGTTTTAACAGCACTTTATTTTTCCTGTGACTTTTCTAGTACACTATTGGCTTGCTTTGTGAAAAACGTTACATATATTTTTGGCAAGCTGGTTAAGGTTTAGAGTAGGCAGAAGTGGGGGTAAGAACTACTTCATTTTCCCTCCTTTTCTACCTGTGCTAAATCTAAGAGTCTACTTCCAAGTTTTAAAACCACTTCACTATGTGATTGGTCAAGAGTTTCTTCTCGTAGTTAATGAATAAGTGACACTTTGTATCTGTGGGTGCGAACAATGCTAATTATGGGAATTGACCATGTAGCATTTGCCTTGAAAGGACTGTCCCAGAGTCCCTGGGACCATATGGTCTGGCTGGAGCACAAACTGAAAAAAATCATTCTTTTGTAGATACTCTTAAGTGACCCCCAGGTGTGCACCCATGAAATGAGATCCCCACGGTGTGCACTCATGAGTCTTGCAGTTAGATTGTGAGGTCCCTAGCTCATCACCTGTGACCAAGTAACAATCATGTTACTTGTATCTGATTACACACTAAGTGCTACATAGGACCCGGAACCTTCTGACTGGGAGACATATGAAATTTAAAGATTACAAACTCCAATACTTGATATAATGAATTTCATAAATTTGAAAAATTTTTGATTTCCACAATTATTCTGAAATCAGAGCCAATCTTTGCCTGAACTCAGAAATAAATGTAGATCTTTGCGAAACAGTCAAAGGAAACTGAAGGAGTTTTGTGTAATATTTGCAGCTCTGAATTGCAACTGCTTATTGTTGATTCTGCTCTAACCTGGGAACACTAATTTCCCAAATCTCATTTTACTTTCCTACAAATTAATAGAAAAGGAAAGGTTAAAAAAGTTGAGCATTTATTACAAGGACTACTTCAAACACATTTTATGCTGTGTTATTTCATCTTCACCACATTTCTGTGTGGTATCATGACCTCCATTATTAGTGGTGAAAATGTAACTTTGACATATATTAAATAGCTTGCTTAAAAAATGCATGGCTGGAATCTGCACTCAAATTTCTGACTTTAAAATTACTCATTTAAAAAAAAAATAAAATTACTCATTTGACATGTTGCGTATCAAATTTCCAGTAATGTCACTCGTGCCTGTTTTCCCTGCGCTCCAGTAACTGAGTGCCTGCTGTGTTCCCCAAGTCCTATTAGAAACCAGCTTTCTCTCCATGTACCCAGTTCTTGTATGTTCTATAATAGGATCTCTCTTCCTACTTACTTCAACACTCAGATTGTTTGGTGGTCTGCACCTAGGATCATAACGACTTATTTAATTTTTCTTAGATACCCGAAATCCACAGTTCAGTATGTGTGATGATTAATTTTATGCATCAAGAGGTCTAGGTAGTATCCGGTTATTAAATCAAACACTGATCTGGGTGTTGCTATGAATGTATTTTGTAAATGTGGTTAACATTTATAATCAGTTGGCTTTTTAAGAAGCATGCCTGTAGTAACGTGAGTAGGTCTTTTCTAATCAGCTTAAATTTAGGAACTAAAATTAAGATTTTCTGGAGAAATTCTGCCTCAAGACTGCCATGTTGGGGCTGGGGATTTAGCTCAGTGGCTAGACTGCTTGTCTAGGAAGCACAAGACCCTTAGTTTGATCCCCAGCACCAAAAAAAAAAAAAAAAAAAAAAAAAAAAAAAAAAGAAGAAGAAAAGAAAAGAAAAAAAAAAAAGACAAAAAACAATATCAATTCCTGCCTGAGTTTCCAAGTGACCTGCAATTTTGTATTTGCTGGCCCCAAAACTGCATAAGCCAAGTTCTTAAAATAAATGTCTTCATGTACATATATAATTTTAATGTATCATTTTAATATACATAATTTACTTACATATAAATATGTAAATGTACATGTATTATATATATATAGTCAACTGTTTGTTTCTTACTTACTTGTATAATATCAAAACTTTAGGGGTTGGGGATTTAGCTCAGTGGTAGAGCACTTGCCAAGCAAGCACAGCTCCCTGAGTTCAATCCCCAGCACACACACACAAGCACAAAGCAAACGAACAAGCAAAAAAAAAAAAAAAAAAAAAAAAAAAAAAAAAAAAAAAAAAAAAAAAACTTTATAATAAAATTACTTCCCAGGTGGGTGTTGTCTTGGTTGCTTTTCACATTGCTGGGACAAAATATTCAGCACCCACAAGTTTTAGGAGGAAAGTTTTATTTCAGTTCACAGTTCGTAGGGGTTTTGGTCCATAGTCGCATGGCTCCAAGGCAGGAGCAGATGGCAGAAGGGCAGCACAGAGGAGAAACAGTTCAAGACATGGCAGGCAGGAAGCAGCAAATAAGAGCACCAAGCCTTCCTTTCTGTTTTATCTCATTCAGGCTACAAACCTATTAGATGGTGCCACCCACACCCAGGTTGAACCTTCCCATTATCCATACCCAGAACTATGCTAAACCAGTCAACGGACTAATTTAGTTATCACACACCATTAATCCATATTCACTATTCACATGCCCTAAATCCAGCCACCTCCAAAAAGGTCCCCCAAGAGCACATGAGGCTTTGCAGAGGCATCTAGATACATAATAGGTGTGGTGAGGCATGCCTGTAACTCAGCACTCAAGAGGCAAAAGAATCACAAGTTCAAGGCCAGCCTGGGCTACACAGTGACTTTAAGCCTTCCCTGTACTAAACAGTAAGATTCTGTCTCAAAAAACAAAACAAAGTAATTTTCTAGTGTCTGACTTATGATATTGACTTTGCCTCTATATTCAGATATGCTATTTTGAAACAGTAAAGACAACAGATGGGGGGCTCCAACTGGCTTTGTTCTAATTAATCCTATAATAGGTAAAGGTAAATAAGGTAAATAATACCTTTGCAGCCCACTCAGAAGAAATACTGTGTTGCCCCAAATCACCCTACGTATATGCCTTGGTGTAGGCCACAAAAATTATAGAACTTGATGTCTGTCAAAATAGGAACACTAAAAATTTCAGGAAAAGGGAGGTAGAACAGACGAAAGCCAATGTTGTGACTAGTTAGTAGACAATCTGTTGATGAGCCAATGTGTGAAGCATTTGGAAAAGTGAAAATGTCATAAATTTAAGAAATTTATGGACCATGTCTCTGTGGCAGTGATTTGTTTATTCACAAAGAAAACACTAATTTCAGAAATTTAATTGAAGCATTAATCCTCCTTGTTATTTATCATATTTTATGAAAACTCAAATTCATAACACATCACTCAGTTAAAAAGGTTAATTAATCTAGGTTAACAACAAAATATTGTCATGATGCTGAGTTGCTTACTGAGAATTATTTATTAGATTCTTAGACTACATAACCACAAGACTGCCACATTTTAGCAAAATAATTTGTATATCAATATAGCAGTGTGTCTTGTGGTCTGATTAATTCTTCCAATCATGCATTTACTCATCAAACATCTACTTGGAACTTCTGTTGTAAACATTGTGCTATGCTCTTGGACTACAACAATGAGCACGGGGATCTGGTTCTTCCTTCCCCCACTCCGTGGACCTGGCTAAACCAGACGCAGCCTAGAAATCAGTGCAGTGTGCGCTTTGGAAGATGATAGAGTGCTTTGGTAGGAAGTGGGACAGCAGCTCACTCACACTTTGGGGAAGTAAGAACTAAACTAGGAACTGATAGATGAGTAACAGCTGTAAAGAAAGACATAATTGCTCTGAGAAGAGACACCTCGACTCAGAAAGAAGAGTTAAACCTGAACATCAAGTAGGGCAGGGCAGTGGGGGAGTGAAAGTGTGTGGCAAGAAGTAAAGCTGAACGCGGAACTGGGGAAAGGCTTTAAAACAAGCGCGTAAAGAAGTTAAGACTTGAGCATGAAGGTGAACGAGATTCTAGAGCCTTGCGTCTCAGAGTAGACCAGAAACATCGGTACGGAAGTAAGTTTCGTGTTCAAATCCCATGCGAGACCCACGCAAAACAAACCGGCATTTTAATAAGATCCTAAAATAATTCATGACAGTAAACTTTGAGAAATAAGCTAGAGCCATTGAACAACGTTAATGAGGACACGAGGAAAGAGATTATTGACTTTATTCAGCTCTTGGTGGGGGTGCTGGTCTGACCCAGAAAGTCGCGACTCAGGCGGTTTCTTGGCTTCCTCTCACAACTCAGCTCCAATCACCCTCCCTTGTCCTCTTTCTCAGCAAGGCATCTCCTCCCGGAACTGTTTCTACATGCAGGAAACGTGATTCCACCACATGCAGGAAACATGATTCCGCCTCATGCAGAATGTGACTGTGCCGCCTTTCTCTAGATTCTACCTTGGAAATTCTGCTTCAGAGAACTACACTACTTGTCTCCCTACTGTGTTCCAGTCAAACATCACCTCGCCACAGGTGAGATCTCCTAATCTAAAATAGGCTATTTTCTACTTATCTTTATCTTGGTTAATTTTTATCGTAGATTTAACACTACTTGACGTTATTTTTACATAACCTTTTAAAATTGTTGCTTATTTATCTATTGTTGTACTTCCCCATTACAATACAAATGCTAAGAAGGGTAGGGACACTTTTCTTATGTTTACTGCCATATGGCCAGCTCAATACATGTTTGTCAAATGAATGAATAATTGGAAGAATAAAGTAAAAAGTTAGTTAAAATAAAGCACCATACATCAAATGCATAAAAGCTTGAGGCTACCTACTAGTGTCCTCCCCAAAACAAATACTCTTCAGTGCAAATGAACTAAAACCATTTTAAGTCTTACAGCTGAGCAGGACCCCACCCATGACCACTATAATTTCTTGACAGTGGAAATTTTCTAACATTCATCAAGTGTTTTAGAATTCCTGGTATGAAGGAAAATTTCTGTATTTATTGAAATATTGCAGGATTCTAGGGTCAAAAATAGCTGTGTATCTCAGAGAATAATAGTAAAAATTTTATGTGAGGCTGGTATGGGGCTTTAAGGAACTGGATGAGGTGTGAGAAGCATTTTATAGTTTAACAAGAGATAGTTTACAGCTTAACATTTTCCCCCAAAATGCCGATAATTCTACCTCTCAAGATATTTGTTGTTTATATTTCATGGGCTTAATATCCTTTGTGGATAGTGGTTACTGTTTTGAAGAGCTCATAGCTATAGAATATTTCCATCATTGCAGAAATTTCTATGGGATAGCACTGCTATAGACTCTTTCCCATCTAGTACTATAGATAGTCTAAGGTGTGATGTGTTTAAACAACTTTATGAGATCAGCATGAGTGTTTGCAAAAGTGGAGAATGGAAGGCACCCATATAACCAAATTGTGGGAGGGTTCCACATTATTTTCAGGTGCTGATCTGCAAGCACCGAGCATGTCAGTAGGACTCAGTGAAGAAAAGAGCTGCAGAGGGACTGATATGTCTGAGAAGGAAATGCCCTGTGTGTCTCCAATGCTGGACGCTAGAGATGCATTTGATTATTAGTATAAAATAAGACACCTTTAGTGACTCTTAATCTAAATTTCTAAACCACAGGCTCGGGAGATACAAGTGCATCAGATGAGCCATGGTCAGGTGGTGTTCTGACCATGGAGGAGAGGGCACAGGATGACACGAGAAGAGACCAATACTGGTTGCTGGGTGGAAAGGGTAAGTAATCAACTTCTATCTTTGCCTTCATTTGTATGTGTTTATGTCTTTCTTTTTAACCTAAAATGATTTAAGTAGATGATCTTTAAGCTTGTTTTCTGACATAATATCCTGACATTGGTGATTCTGTAAGAGCTACCCTGTCTGCTGCTCTCAGGCATTTTCTCATTTCTCATTTAAGAGAAATGCAAACTAGATATAGTGAATATATTTGGAAGAACCTGGGGCTATATATTTAAATCAGCATCTTCAAAAAATAACTTTCAAAAACTCAGAAGTATATGAGATGAAACTAGAAAAATATCTAATTTTATTTTGGTGGTTCCACATATAAGGAGCTTGGAAATCTTTATCTCATTCTAACAACAAAGAAAAAGTTAAATGGACTGAAAAATCAATAACTCCTCTTGGATTCATAAGAGAGGTGAGCACAAGGGTAAACCATATCCCAAAGGCTGAGGAGACAGACAAATCCAGAGCAAGTCCTCGCTGGAAAAGATTAAGGAGGGGAAGCCACTGGGGATCCAATACTGGTGGAGGAAAGCCTGAGTTGCAGCTGGCAAAATGCTGGAGACTCACTGTGGACAATCTCAGGGTTAAAAATTCCAGGTGGACCCAGTCCTTGGAGGTCTTCTATACTTTTATGAGCTTCACCTCCAAGAGCTCAACCAGGGTTCTTGGAGTAAATATTGGAGAAATTTATTCTTAGAAAGTGAAGGAGAAATACTTGCTCAAACAAATTGACAGAATTTGTTGTCAGTAGATCAGCCTTAGAAGAAATGTTTTTAAAAAGTTCTTAGAAATAAAGAAAATAACATAGATCAGAAACTCATGAAGAAATGAAAGGAATAAATAAAAGCAGGGTAAAGGTTTTTACATTCTTTTTTTTTTGCTTTACTGAAGTATGATTGGCAAATAAAAATTGTATATATTTAAGGTATACAAGATGATGCTCTGACACACACACGGTGAAAAGAGTAACACAATGAAGCTAATTAGCATATGTTTCACTTCACATAGTTATTACTTGTGTGTGTGTGTGTCGTAAGCACACATAGCATCTATTCTCTTATCAACTATTTACTCACCATGCTAGGCCTTCAGAATTCATCTGTCTTATAGCTAAAAGTTTATAAAACCGACATTTTCGCATTTCCTCACCTCTAGCAATCACCCTCTTATTTTGTTTCTGTCAATTCTAGTTTTTCAGATTTCACATGTGAGATCGTGCAATATTTATCTAACAGAAATTATAATTTGCATGGGATGGCTAATGTAGTTTCTCTTTCTCTCTCTCTCTCTCCCACTGTCCACATAATATCTAATTATTTCTCTCAGGACAATTGACTTCAGCACAAGAGACCTGATATTCAGATGGAGAATGCACTGGGTAACACCCTTACCATAGGCAAAGCTGTGGGTTCTCATGTACCTTTAATTTCTCCTTCAATTTCACCTTCTGTCCCCTACATTTATAGCTCAAGGCTGCTTCCCCTCCTTTGTGTATTCAACTACATATTTAATCTTGGATCAAATAGCCCAGATGGTCCCTGTATTAGTTACTTTTCTAGAGTCAATGGTTTGCAAGAGAACAAATTTAATACAGGACGATTACAAGCTACAACATTCACACACAGAAGCCACACACAGGAAGAGTACAGAACGTCCATCTACGCACTGGAGACCTGAAAGATCAAATCAAGGGCTGGGAGCCCACGGCACTGTCCCATGTACATCCATATCTGCACTAAAAGGCTGAAGAAACATATACTGGAACCAGAATATGATGCTCACCGCAGAGATGAGGACCAGAGCTCCCGTGAAGCAAACAGCAGCCATCCTCGATGACGGCGAGATCCCAAGCTCCTTCTGCTATGAGAACAGTTGAGTTCCCGTCAGGAGAACCAGCCACAACAGAGCTTCTCCTGGGAAAGAGCCGGCCCTTATCTTCTGCTCCCATTCTCCTTTATGTTGTGTCAGCAACAATCCTCAGGTGGATCTTCTATGCCCAGAACCACACCAACTCAGTCCAGCTGGGCATTCCTGCTCAAATTGGCCATATATATCAGTCCACCACAGTCCCTGACTTTGTTTTTGTCCTCAAAGATGATAATTTGTACCCTTTAGGCTCAATTGCCTTCTTGTTTCTCTCAGTAACCACCCTATCAGATTCCACCTTGGCTTGTAACAGCAAGCGAAGAGTGACTGGACAGTGCAGATCAGCAGGTTCTGGCAGCAAGGGCAGATGTTGGGATACTCATACCTCAGGTTTGGTACAGAGCATCTAAACGATCTTTTAACAAGCTTCACTTACTTAATTGCATTCCAAATCTAAGCAAACTTTCTGGTTTCCATGATTGAATTTGAGAGTCTCCCATGCCTCCCTTAGCAAGACATCTATAAATCCACTCTGAGGCTTGGTCATTTCTATTCCTAACTACTCTTACCAATTTGGTAGTAGAGTTTAATTTCATGCCCACATTCTGAGAGTGACTGACCTTATATCACAACCAACCAGTAGTTAGGGACCTTTATTATGTCAGGCATTTTGCTAAAAGAAAAAAAAAAAAAAAAAACAACCTTCAAAGGCTAAGAGAAAAGGCACATGTGTACAAACAAGTCACTACAATAAACTTTGAAAAGTCCTTGCTGACGTCCTGCTGTAAATACTAAAACGCACTGATCTTGACAAGCATCAAAGCATTTCAGTGACATAACGTGCAGCTTCCTCGTGTAGCATATAATATAAAAGGCAAATGCCAGGAATTCCCAGAGAATATGCAAAGGTGTTCCAAAAGGTATATTATTCAAAAATTTCAAGAAGACCCAGAGGACTTCAGTATTTTTCAAAGGTGAAATAGCCCATCAAGTGGCAGAAATAAACACATCTAAACTTGTTTCTGTTTTTCTTTGGGCATCCAAACCTGCAAGACAGCTTTATATCCTTTATGTTTAATGAGTGGCTTTATGGTTTTGAAATTACTAATTTGAAATCATTTAGTGCTCCTTTATCCTGGTAGAATAGGCTGATGCAAGTGATTAATTACTTCTAGCGGGTCATACTGAAGTCCAGTTATTTTCAGAAACACAAGCAGACAACCGGAATGTCTACCTATCCCACCACAGCATACAACTATGTGTTATTGCATATACACATAATACACTATGTGTTAGTAAAGATTTTGAATCATATTTTACTGTGAGATTTAGTCGTGTCTCATAGGTGATGGGGAAGGATTATTTCTCACATGCAACTTTCAAATGCATATTTACATAGTTACCTATAAATTGCATTTATAGTATTCACTATCTCTTAATTAAGCTGTATGTGTAAGTCATGCGTAGTTTTATTCTTACTGATTGTATTTCTTCGGAGGGCTCATGGAGAGATTTAGATTAAAATGAATTTCCATTTATTATTTGAACCCAAAAACTAAAGTACTATTCTTGTTTTTAGTATAAATTCGAATCTGAAGATGGGTTCATCCAATTTCACAAGCAATTTTCTATATTGATCATTATGTTATAGCTAAAAAATAGTGGATCTTTGAAGCCAGCCATACCTGGGTTAATGTCTCAGGTATTTTGCTTGCTATTAGGAAAGCCTAACCTTCATGTCTTTATCCATAAAAAGCAAATAATCATCTCAAAGTGGATTGTTAAAGCTAAAAAATATAATAAATATAATGCATTTAAACAGCATATGCCATTATAGGATATTTCCTTTCCCATTTAGAGAGCATACACTTAATAATAAATGCCCCTGCTCGGCTGAATCAGGAAAGGACAGTTACCCTGGGCTAGGGACAATGATTTAAAACACTAGTATCATTATGTATCATTACATACATCTACTATTATTCATGAAGAAGGCCTTGTCACTTCAGCTGTGCTTGCAATGGAGGTCATTCTACTGATACAACATATGGCTTCTAAGTAGAGTAAGATGTTTATTAATTTGTTTGTGATAAAAGGGACAATCATGATGGCAGATTAGAATATTATAGGAAAACATGTCCTTGCTCCAGAGAATGGTCTTCCTGAAATTACTTTTCAAATTTATTATTGTTCAAATATAGTAGTTCTGTTCTGAAAATATGACATGAAATAGGCTATCAAATAAGAAATGATTTCTTAACTATCTTTTTTCACAAGCTCAGAAGTAATAAGATGGTAGTAAGTGTGAAGGAAATCATGTTTTGTCCTTTATGCTCTTTCATGATTCAATGCTTTTTAAAGTAGTTTCAGTTTTAAGAATTAACTTTCTTCTGTCTCTTATTGCATTAACATGAACCCAAATGCAAAGGGAAGAAATTCACAAGACCTGTCTGTCCTAAAGGGGCAGGAAAACAGAACTCCTATTAATTCTTTCCCCTTCAGAGCCCTATTCCTGGTGAGCTGATAACACTACATATCTACCACAAGTCTGGTCTTGGTCAGGATCGACACAGGGTTTGGGAAAGATGAGACTTCACCCATTTGTCTACTCTTTATCTTGATTCCTGTGACCATCATTGACTTTTATTTCGGTTACTTTAAAAAAAAGCTTCAAATTTTAAGAGTGTGTGTAAGTGCAAACTATCTAAATTGACCAAGAACTTCTTCAAACTTGAACATAATGGCATTTGTCATGAAAAGATTTTATTTTTTAAGATAAATACTTTTCCTATAACTACAACCACACAATACTTAAATTTCTGACCACAAAAGAAAATGAAAACAGACAATATTTGTATTATAGTTTTTACTAGTCGAGTGCCCAAGTTTACCTGATACAAATCATTACTTCGGCAACTTCCCAGGAACTTTCATGAGTTCTTACTTGATATTCCATTAATGGTAAATTCATTATTTTGCTATGTAGCCTGTTCCTTCTTGGGCACATTCCATTCAATGCAGTAATCATAAATTCATTCATTTCACTGTAAACCCTTATTTCTCATTTTGTAGTCTAGAGTTATATCACGTTAGGTCAATATTTATCCATGTGAAATACTTTAATTGCTTGAAGGGATGTAGTTTCATAGAAAGAACATTTAACTAGAAATCAAGCAACTTGGATTACTGTCAGAACTGTAGCACTAGCTTATTAGCATCAACATTTTTGTATTATTTTTCTGATATCTAAAATTGAAGAGCTAGTGGTAGTAGTAGTAAGCTAAATGGCTACTGAACTCCTCCCTCTGCATCTCTTTTTTTTTTTTTCCCCCGAGGCTTAACACTGTTGAATAGCTCTGAAAAGGTTAAGGGCAAATCTCACATTTTATATTAACGTGTCTTGAAATATTAATTAATGTCAAGACACTGACCTTATGATATAGCAAGTTGGTGCTCAACATTATTCATGTTTCTGGACACTGACAAATTATCATTTGCACTCCCCTTACAGTCAGTGGGGCGGTGTGACTGAACTCTGTCCAAGGAAATATCGATAAGCAAATAGGAAATACTCCTTCCAAGCCTGGTCTTAAACTTCACATGCTTCTTGTGTCTGCGTGCATGCTCTATGCTCCTGTCCCTGTCTCTAATAAAGGGTGTCTGGAAGAGGGAGAAACTAAGTGGAAAACCTGTTTGCCTGGTTTCTTAAATATCCAGGAGAATCCAAACACTCATCTAATCTGCACTAGACTGTGATGTAAGTGAGAAAAACAATTAATTAAGTTTCTGAAATTTTGAGGTTAGTCTATATTTTCTCTAAAAATAGCATCCAGGGGCTGGAGGGGCAGCTCGGTGGAAGAATGAACACTGTGCAAAGCCTCCCTCCAATCCCCAGCTTCTTTACCCCAAAAAAGTCCACTTTCTGCTTAGCCTGAAGGTGAATATAGATTTATATAATTTATATGCCACTTGCTCATTTTCAGAAAGCTCCTCAATTGTAATTAAGATATTGTCACAGACCCTCATGGGGAAAGATGTGCTCTCCTTCTCATTTTAGGCTACACTAGTCTGGGCAATGAAAAATGAATTGCAACATACTCAAAAGCAATAACTATTCCACCAGGGTACAGAATTCATTTGTTACAAACCAAATGCTAGAACTACCAATATTTTATTTGTATAATGCCTCAATTCATTGGAAATGCAGAGATGACAGTTTTCTCTGCTTAACATTTTTCTTTAATTTAATAAGGTTCCCTTCTTGATTAATGCCACGTCTTATTTTGACCATTGTGCCATATTACTAGATGAGGTATATGAATATGGAAACAGCACAGGAACTTTTAAAATATCAAACTGCATCATGCTTTTAATTTTAAAAGTTATAAATTTTTACTTCCAAAATAAATTAGAATGTTAATTTTCTGTTTATAAAATGTGATGTCTTCCAGTTAAATTTTCTGGTCTCTAATACACATCAAGATGAAAAACTAAATATTTCATATGTATTGATTAATAAGCACATGTAAAGAGTATCTGATGACAAAAAGGAAAGAAAAAAATATTATTCAATCCATCAATGTTTTCCTAGAACAGGAGATTCTGGTTACTGGAGGACCCTTTATTGACTCAGTGAGGTGAGGTCTGTGGGTATAAAAGTTTAATTTTTGGACCAGCAATCAGAATGACTTTTCCTGAAAAAACATAGGAAGTTATGCAGAGATTGAGGGAAAAGATCTGAAAACAAAAAAACAGAAGAAGAAGAATTGGACAAATTAAATAAATGGAAAAAAGACGAAGATGGAAAGCTCCCTATTATCAAACTAGAAGATCCTCAAAAGAAGCTCTACATGATTCGTGTACTATTGTACATACGATGGAAAAAAGCTTCTTTTCCCTCCTTCAGAAGCTTCAGTAATAACTACATTGCTGACAGGTTTTTGTTTTTGTTTTTTTCCTGCTGTAATGGAGGACATTCTGAAGTCTGACTTTAGGAGTGTGTGAAGCCAGGAAATAAGAGGACTGAACAACAGCTAAGTCTCACAAAGGTCAAACACTATCATCAGTCTGTCTCCAACAATAATCTCTCATCTCCTGCCACAGGACTTTATTCTCAAAATTCTGATCGCCCTCCCTGGTCCTGGCACAACACTGAGAGGAAGGAAGTTAGTGTCAGTGAATAACTCTCTGTATATCTCCTGCAGACTCTGTGTCCAGCCAATTCTCTTATTGAGACTAGGACCATTCTGATGGACTGTGATCTTGCTGACCCTTTCTTTATCCCCACAGATATTTATTTCCTAACTTCTCTTCACTGCACACTTTTATAACATAAAGAAAATTGAAAACAAAAAAAATCTCATCATCTTAATGTACTAGAAGCTTCATTTTTTTTTTCTTGTCTTGTTTACTCCTTATCCTCATAAATCAACGTTTTATTTTGTGGGAACTACAGCATACATGCAATTTTGTGTTCTGCTTTTAAAAACTTACTGTGCATCATGCAAATCTTCTCATGTAAATGTTTCCATAAAATCTTTGAAATCACAATATTAAATGTTGCAAATACTTTTAACAGATTGGTATAAACTTCAGGGTTTTTTTTTTTCTTTTTTTTTTTTAATATAGCAAAGTCTGTATTCTTTTCCTTAGAAACAGACCTGAAAATTCCCCACAGTTTACTGAATAAAAATCATTCTTTGGCTGCCCTCTTCTGCCTAGTTTGGAATCTGGTTCTTATCAAATTCTTCTACATGATGTATTTGTTGGCTGGATATCTCCAAACCCTCAATCCTTAGCAGCCCTTGACAGTTCCTTCAGGTTTGATTTGAAAACTCACACTCTAAATTTAGCTTCAGCTTCTAGATAAAAAAAGCAAAGTAAAACTTAGAAAGTAAATTGTTATAAATGCTCTGGCATGAGTAGCTTAGCTAGCAGATCTTAATAGGTAAATTCTATAAATCTTAATATAATTTAAATTTATTTAATTTTTTGGATAAGAGTAACTTTGCAAAAATATTACAATGAAAGTTTTGTGTTAACCATAGGAGTACAAACTATCATTTGATCTCTGTAAAACTTTCATTAACAGGCATTATTAATTCCCCCCCACCTCCATACTGAGGATTAAATTCAGGGCCTTTGCACTGATTTACATCCTTAGCCCTTTTTAGCTTTTATTTTGAGACAAGTTCTCACTGAATCACTAAGTTTCCAAGGCTAGGTTTAAGCTTGGGATTTCCTGCCGCAGTCTCCCAGACTGTGGGATTATAACCATTAGCTACCATGCTTTACTCTTTCTTTTTTTGAGAAGAAATCCTAATAGCACACTTTACCATGCCCAAAGATGGGCACATTACTAGAAAATGACAGAGAAATCAAAATTTTAACTCAGTTCTATTTTAAACTTCCATTATATTTTCTTGCATTTCCTGAGGATTACTATGGATTCCAGATGTATGGATATCTCATTTACTTTTAACTCTCACAATATGGAAGAGATGGTGATGAATGGTAGGAATTAAATTGTTGTTAGCTGTGTTAGGATTACAACAATCACTGACTTCTTGTTGTTAAATGCTTGCTATTACTCTTACACTTTATTTCATCTAGAGTAATCATCTACGCTGGAAGGTGTAATGAATTGACAATTACATATATGAGGGTAATTTATTCAACACTGAGTCACTACTAAAATCATGATCTCTAAGATGAAAAAATGAGGTTCTAAAAAGAGTGAGAGAGAACATTACAGTAGCTGTCTATAACTTTTCAGGATATTTTCTAATACTTAGTACATCATACTGACAAGATTGAAGATTGGAAAGGTTGAACAGTTTTTCATGTTTATAAGCCATTTGGATTTCTTTAATTTTTATTCATGTCAGTTGTATGTTTTTATTCTCTCTCTTCCTCTCCTCCTCTCTCGTCTTCTCTTTATACCTCTGTCTCTTTTCCTGCTTACACCAAAAGAAGAGTAGATTATAAGGAAAGAGAGGTATTTCACACAGCAGCAAAAAATGCACCTGGGCATCATAGAGCTCTGAAATCAAGAACTGGAGAAAAAAAAACAGACTCAAGATGTCAATATGGAGAATCTATGGAAGGGAGTACAACTTCTTTCTAGTCTTCCTGACCTAAGAGAAACCCAGACAGAGAAAACTCTGCCCTTGTAATGGAAGATCACCTGATACACAGCCCCTAAATACTCAAATCTGGAGGAAAGATTTATAGCAGGTTCTGCTAGCAGGACACCACAGTGACCAGTTAAGCGCCCCTCTCCAGCAAGCCTATGGAGCGCTTGGGAGGCTTCTTCCTTGGATGCCCTATTTCAGCTCGAGGGGCAGTGACTGCTCCTAACAGATATTAGTTTCGCATTCTTTAGAGTTTTCTTTACCTCTTGCAGGCTGCTTGCTCATAATTCTAAATGTATTTATATAGCTAATAATGTTTTATGTTAAACATGTTGTGTTCAAATCATTGAGTGGTTTCTGACCCTTGATTAGAACATGACTAATCTATGCCATTCCCAATTCTAATCGAAGCCATTTTGAGTCATATTTATTACACTTTTAAAAAACTATTTTAATCTATTTGTCTTTTTGGTTCCTAATATTGTTAAGTGTGCTCTTTGCAAAGTTTACTATTACTGATATAGGCCCTTTTGACTAGATTAGGTTTTGTCACGAACATTAAAATATTAAATGGTATAATTCTTTCTTTCCTGTGCACTGTAGAATTTTTAGCACTTTCAAAATCACTTCTTTTTGAGAACCACTAAGTTAGATAGTCTCTTACTTTTTTTTTTAAGATGTAGTCTTTTAATTCATTTGGAATACACCAGATAATGGAATAAAAGCAGAAGCTTATTTTTCATATATATATATGCCATTGTTCTACTACAATAGTTTCTTTACAGTGATTTAAAATGCTCTCTTCAGTTTTTATTTCTTATACATATTAGTTTATGCTGTAGAACTATTTTTCTATTTCATTAGTCTTTCATTGATTTCTACAGCATTTAATTATTTTAGCACTATATATATTATACAATATCTGAGAAGTTTGGGTTCTCATAATAACTCTTCTTTTTCAAAATTTACATACTTAGGCTTATCCATGGATGCTTCCAAATAAGCATTTAAATGGTTTCGTGAAGGTCTTTAAATGTTTTCTTTAGATTTTGAACAAATTGCACTGAGCCTATTAGTCACTGTAAAAAGCATTAACATTATTTCTAAGAATTACTCTCCTCCTGAAGAAATGTCATGTAGTCATTTATTCAAATCATCCTGTAAGCAAGTCAGTGAAGATTCATTGTTTTCTTCATAAAACCTTTTACATTTCTTGTTAAGTTTATTTCTAGGTATTCTCTATTGAGAGTGAGAATAACATTATTTGTTTTAGTATATTTTCTAATTATTCATGGTGAGCCTAAAAGAAAGTTAGGGATTTTCACATATTTATTGTAGATTTAACAAATGTATTTAACAAATTATTATAAATCATTTCCAGAGAATTTTCTTGAGTGATCAAGCCTATTTCAATGTAAAAATTAAAAATAATGAATTTTGCATGATACCATTATCTCCTCATAGAAAGCATAATCTTTATAAATGTATGAGAATTTTAATTTTCTCATCTCATTGAAGTCTTCTGAGAGAGAAATACTGGAAGTCACCCTGGAAGGAGATAACAGTATTAGATTTCCACAGACATTACTACAATATAGTGTATTTTCCTCTTTCCTCCTTCCTTGGTACCACAGGGCTGGTCCCCACATACATTTGCTTGATGATATGAAGGTATTGTTTATTCAGTTTGATGTAGCTAGTATCATCACAGCTTTTATGCATTAAATTTAATCTTATCCATGGTTAAAAAAACAACAAAACAAACCTGTCTCAGTCCTTATCTTACTGTAAAAGAATTTATTGCCTAAGAATAGAAAGGACAACTAAATAATTTCAAAATAATGTGGTGCTCACTTTGGAAGTGAAATACCCAAGATGTAGTGCTGTCAGAGCTCAAATGAAGGTAAGTTAAACCAGCCTAGAGGGAGGAATAGTTGGCGGTCAGTGAAAGATTTACCAATGAAATTACATCAAAGTTAGATAAAAATATTTTAGCCAGGTTTACTGTGTCTGGAGTAAAATGGGGTGGAGATTTGTTGAGACAGAAGATACAACATGCGCAAATTTATAAATGTGTGTATTTGGGGGACTGAAGGGTGTAAGTGTTCTCAATTCGCTAAAGTTCAAGGCAAGAAGAATAATGCACATGAGGTTTGAAGAGGTTGGTAGAGACCAGATTTTAAAGGTTTTTATATCAGACTAAAGCACTTGAACTTAATTTTGTGGGTGATGTGGGACCTATATGTGAATTGAGAAATACTTTCAGATTTTGTTTTTATAGGTAGAGCAGTGTAGCGGTGCTGTGAAAAATATTCACGTGGATGTAAGGTGGACCAGATGAAAGAAAACAAGTGAAGAGGCTACTGCCCTAGGTAAGAGATTACTGCACACTGAATAGGGCTATTGCAGCAAAGTTGTGGACAAAAGGATCGATTTCAGAACCTGGCAAGATTTATTAACTAATTGGGTATTGTGATGACCCACACATACCATCGGTTTAGCTAAGCTAGAACCATGTTTCTCAGAATTCCCTGTACTTAATAGTTTCAGATTAGCACAAGCAATGTGAAACATTTTGTGTGAGATAGGGAAGGCAGAAGTGAAACAGTTGTTATATATAAATGCTCTTCTCATTAAACTGTGATTGATAACAGACACAGAGAATGATGCAGTGGAGTGGAATGGAATGGAAACAGTGACCCATCTGATGAGGTTTCTGTTTGGAGTCCTTCAGTGGATAATGGCAGAATGCCTTGTAATGCATGAGAAAAAATACATCTAAGGTTAGCGTCTTGGTTACGTTTCTCATTGCTGAGACAAAATATCCAACACCCACAAGTTAAAGGAAGAAAGGTTTACTACAGCTCAGTTTGTAGAGGCTTCAGTCCATAGTTGACTGGCAGCAAGGTTGGGTTTCGTGACACAGGAGCATCACAGAGGAGAAACAGTTCATGGTGTGGCAGGCAGAAGGCAGCAAACAGAAAGAAACAGCTTGCCTTTTCCTTTTATCCCTAATGGGCTACAAAACTATTGAATGGTACCACCCACACCCAGGGTGGGGCTTCTGTTTTCAGTAAATCCATTCAGAAACACCCACAACTGTACTAATTCCCATCAGGGGACAAATTTAGTACTATATACCTTTAATCCCAGTATCACAACCTAAATCAATGATTGTGAAACTTTTAGAGACACTGCCCAAACTGCAACTCCAAACCCACTTATTTATTGTAAAGTGCCAACACTACAATTAAACCTGAATATCCAGTGCTCAGTTCCTTGAGTGACTTGGCTCACAAGCCAACAGAGAGGGCTCTGTGTGCCCTCTGCAGCATAGGTTCATCACCACTGCCCTAGATCCAGCCGACTTCAAAAAGCCCCACCTATGAACACAGGAGGCTTTGGGGGGGGACATCTAGAAACAAACCATAACAGTATGTAAAAAAACAAATTCAGCTTTGAAATTCCAGGTTTGATTTGCTTGAAATTATATGGGGAGATGCCCAGTCAGAAGGATTGACTGTTGTCCCAAGCCCAGAGGGGAACAATATTTTTTTTGGGGGGGAACAATATATTGAAGTTGTTGTATATGGAGTAGGTAAATCCATAATAACTGATGAGGTCCCTGAGAAAAAAGGGAGAGGTGACAAGTGAAGTAGGGAGGGGTGACAAGTGTAATATAGTACACCATCCTTGGGAAAATATCAATGTTTAAAATGAGATAGACTGGAGAGGAGTCTGAGAACCAGAGATGCAAGAGATGACTGGGAGAAGAAGGAATATAATGGAAACCAATAAGTAAAGGTAAGTTCCACTATACTATTTGTGTCTGGGAAGTTCTTTCAGTTTGTTAATATAAGATTACCTGCAGGGAACCTTTGGTTATGTGGTTTCTGTGCAGCACAGGATTATAAGCCAGACCCCAACGAGCTGAACTCTGGAGAGTGAGTATGAAAGTGAAATGATGGTTAACATAGAGCACAAAACAGACTAAGATACGGTCAAGGGAGCCCTTTCTTCTTATATGCTAAGAGGAATAATCTAGTGGGAACAAGACAATGAAGCTACAGGAAAAATGTTAGTAATAGAGGAAGCAAGTTGGATGAATGGAGGGAATTAAGGGCAACAACCTAAAGACAGAGTTGTCCCTGAAAAGAAAGAAAGATATTTATAAGACCAGAAGGGGAAAATGTAATGACATTTGCAATTATAGATGGATTTGCAGGTAGGGAGGGGTGCTCTGATTTTAGAAACTACACAAAGTTGTCTCCTGAAGGTGAATGGTGACATAAGAAAAAGCTAACATTTGGAATAGTCCCTAGAGGACATGAAGAGATAAACCTGGTGTAGTGAAGAGTTGGTTCTTGATAAATCTTCTCAGGAAACTGTTGGTAAAAGTTTTCAGCCTAGGATGCTGTGCATTAGGGAGACATCAACTCCAAAGAACACGTTGAGGCTACATTAAGACAGCGGACAAGGAGGCAGCCTAAATGATGCTCACCTCAACAGGAGAGGCAGGGAAAGGAGAAACAATGCTGTCTGCAGAAGTAATTTTAAAAAGTGGCAGTCAGGAAATGGAAAAAGGTTGTAAGGCAGATGGCAGAACAATAGAAGGTCTTTTTACAAAGCAGCCTTATGAGAGGCAAAGCAAGTGGTGGCACAGTATATTTCATCCTCGGATTTTTTCTTCTGTGTGCTGACATGTGTTCCCCTGCAGTTATGTAGAACACAAATACAGCCATTCGTTAGCTCCTACAAATATTCCAGAGTGTGAAGAACATTCCGGGACTAGGTTTGTCACAGGGGATATGACAGTGACAGATAAGATCATTCTTCCATGGGAAGATATAGTATATTGGAGAATACAGAAGGAAAGCAGAGTAAAGCATTAGGATAAGAATAATAAACAAACTAAATGCAGAATGTATGTGTAGAGTACAAAGAAGTTGAAGACTTATCCTACCTTAGTTGGCTGTCAGAGTGAGTCATTTAGAAAGTTTGCACAAACCTTCATCGGTCACATAGCACGGCAATAAAACTGAAGAATGTAAGTCAAGAAAGGAGAGGAAAAAATTCAAAATTGTGATTCTCGGAACAATTTGCATCAAGTCTGCCTTCCTTGGGTATATGTGTAACCTCAGGCACACTCTTAAAATGTGTATTTTTTATCTACCTGGCTACAGGCACACATCTGTGGTCAAAAGCAGATAGATACCAACACAAAAAAATCACCTTTCATGGATGATGGCCAGATTTCTTTGACCATGATTTCTGTCGTGGAATTTAAAAATATACTCAGTTCGAATGCATTTATTATAAATAATTGCTTGCTCTTGTCAGACGCACTGATTTTAATGCTGCCATTGCAGTTTTATATCCAATCTCTTAAGAGCTAGTCAGTTAAATGGGTTCTCAATTAGGATTCCCTCCAGAATCAACCTCCACAGTTTAGTTGATTACTAAATAACTTAACATCCATCTAAGTCAGGACTCATACGCCGGGTTTTCCAAGTTGCTATCAGTTGCTAAACAGTCTCCTGTAATTAGAGATAGAGCCTAAGAGAGACCTAGGAAGTATTTCATCATTGTATGCCTTCATTCCTGGCATGCTACTTCAAACTGGAATATCTTTCTTCCTTTTCCTACCTGTCTGTATTCTAATCATCTCCCGAGATTCAGATCACATTCCTTGAAGCACCTCGCCAGAGCCTCCTTCCAGGCGGGGCTAAATGTTTCAGTTACTTATTTCTATTTTATCATATTTCACAGAAATAATCTACCACGTGGTTGTCACACCTAGTTTTCTAGGACTGGGATTTTGTATCTCCTGGGAAAACACCTTGATTCCTGGTAGGTTCTTCAGACATTTTTTTGGATTACAGTGTTCCATTTTGTTTAGGTGATGCACAGTATACTTGTAGGGAAAGCCTCCTTGTAGATAGACATCTTTATTCATGGAATAGACATTTTATTATTTATTTGACAAATATTCATTCATGGCTGGGGATTTAGCTCAGTGATTAGAGTGCTTGCCTTGTAAGCACAAGGGCCTGAGTTCGATCCCTGGCACCACAAAAAAAAAAAAAAAAAACCCAAAAACAAAACAAAACAAAAAAATATTCATTCATCACTTATTGTGTGTCACCCGTTTAAAAAGTACTGGGGATTCAACAATGAGTAAGTGGACATGGTCTCTGCCTTCTCTGCATTCATAGCATATGAAAGCCAGGGGCAAATTCCTGTGCACACTACAAGTCTAACGGTTACAATAAATCCCATGACTACGGCCTCATTAAACCTCACCTGTTATCTCTACCTACGTAATTACTGAAGCCCACATAATTTTAAGAGTCATTTAAAGGAGGTAACAATCAAAATGGTAAGAGTTGTAGTAGTGAATATGTGTGTTATTTGCTTTGTCTTAGTTACTTTTCTAGACTAATGGTTTGCAAGAGAGCAGATTTAATACAGGACAATTACAACATTCACACACACAAGCCAAATACAGGAATAGTACAGAAAGTCTATCTATGCCCTGGAGACTTGAAAGATCCAATCAAGTATATTTCATGGGCTTCCAGCCCACAGAAATGTCCCATGTACATCCGTGTCTGCACTAAAAGGCTAAAGAAATCTATACTGGAACCAGGATACAATGCTCACAGCAGAGATGAAGACCAGAGCTCCCCTGAAGTGAACAGCAGCCATCTCCAATGACAGCGAGGCCCTGAACTCCTTCTGTGACACGAACAGTGGAGTTCCCTTCGGGAGAACCAGCCGCAACAGAGCTTCTCCTGGGAAACAGCCGGCCCCCGTCTTCTGCTCCCGTTCTCCTTTATGTTGGCAATAATCTTCAGGTGGATTCTCTACGCCCAGAACTACATACCAACTCAGTTCAGCGGGGTGTTCCTGCTCAAGCTGACCATATCGGTCCACCACATGCTTCATCTAGGAAATTTATTCAAAGAAATTGAGCACAAATTGGAAAGTTCTAGAGTTCACGTGTCAAAACTCCTCCATTTAAACATTTTTAAACCAAGACTTCTGAAGGCACAGTCAGGATAATGTCACGTTCTGGTTCTCTTTGGTGTTCCTTATTTTGAGGACATTGCTCATGAACTATCTTTGCCAACTTGTTTTTGTAAGTATAACTGGGTTTGAAAAAAAAAACACTGTTTTTCTTGTATAGTATGGAAACGTGAACATCCTAATTGTTCAAAAACATCCATTCAGTAAACATATATTGTGTATTAGCCAGGAATCAAATATATATGATAGTATTTATTACTGCTCAGGTTGTAGTTTAAGATTTTCTGATGTGGTGTACAAACTCATGGAGAGATTATCAAAATTAGTAGAATTTTAATTCCCAAATAGTTTCAAGATTACTTTTTAGTCGTACACGCAAAACTCAATGAATTAAAGATGCAGTTCTTGATCTTACATCAAAATTAATTGGGCAGATAGAGAAAGATCTAAAGAGTAGATATAATAAAAAAGTACATCTTTTAAAAATATGTTTGGATTCAAATGACAAAGAAGAAAAATACAGTAAACTGCAGAAATAATACTGATTATGGAAAGCAGAGAGACATATTCTGAAACAAAAGCTCATGACATCAGTGGTGCCTGGAATCTGAAACTAATTTCAAGAGAGTAAATTTTTTGAGAGCCTATTTTATGACGGTCCCATGAGAGGCACTTTAATGACAGCACCATATTTAATTCTTAACACAGCGTCATAGGGTTGACTTTCTTGTTGCCTTACCCTGCCTCTTAATTTAAAGTTCCAGAAACTGAAGGGATCAAAGAAACTGTGTAACTTTATAGCTTCTGCAGCTACCTGGAATCAAGATTCAACCCAGGTTTGCTTGTCTCCAAAGTGCGCCCTCTCTAACTTGAATTCCTGTATCTCTCATCAGAGAGACTCTACCATTCTCAAATGTGGCATATTTAAATATATCAAATTATCAAATTGTTTTCAGATGGCACATTGTCAGAAGATTGCAGGCTCTTTCTTTCCTGCCCCAAGAATGGAGCAGGTCAACTGGTGAACAGTTAAACACAACTTTATTCAAAGTAAAGGAAGACTCAGCATAAAGGAGGGAAAAGAAAGCGTGAAGAAAACAGAAGAAAGGAAGTGATGCACCCTGCAAGTACTCAGGCCACTGCAGAAACAGAACAGCAGAGCAACGAGACTGCAACAATGGCCACGTCCACTCTCTTACATCCTTCCAGATCTGGTTGCAGGAGGTTGTTTCGCCCGCATCTTGGCTGTAATCAGCAAGTCACATCTGTTCTGGATCAGGTTACATGGTTAAATCCTGCTCCCAGCCTCCCTTCTCGATCTTCCTAATTGACAGGTTACAAACTGTCTTCTAGCCAGCCTGCTGTCATGGTCCTAATCTACTTCAGAATTACCTGGGTATCATATGTACATCAGCAAAAATAATGAAACTAAGAATTTGACTTATATGCACATAAACATACACATATATAGATATGTACATATACATGTACACACACGTACAACTTCAAATCCTGATAACTAAAAATTTCCTATATTGTGAATTATTTTCAATAGTAGAGTTTATTAGAAGAAATTACTCCTATGTAATTGTAGCAGTTATTTGTGAAACACAGTGACTCGACGCAGTATCAAATTATAACTTATCTGATTTGCAAAATTTAAAAAGCCACTTATATTGCTTGAGGACTTAGAAATTAGCTTATTTGACATGTGATAGAATCAAATTATTTTACAGTAAAATAGAGAATCTCTTTTAGAGAGTGGTATTTCTAGCTACACTGTTATCCTTTTTTAAAAAGTAGACATTACGAGATTATGTAGATATGGTCTTAAAGATGTTAAGACCCAGTGAAGAGGGAAGAATTGTAGCAATAGGAAACCTTAGTGACATCAGGAACTTGGAGAAGGATGTCATTTTCCCAGAAGCTCTGAGCTGTGCGACCTACAGCTTTGGACCACCATCAGCAGGAGAAGACTCCCCCTCCTGACCCCAGTCTGGCGAGCAGCGTGGATATGTGTCTGCACCAAGAATAGTAGCCAAAGAACATGATATCTTTTTCAATTTGTGTCATCTATATACTGCATGAAATTCTCATTTAAAAAGATGGGAGAAAGACATTCAAATAGGGTTTGCAAGAAAAGATACTTACTTCCTTTCTCCCACACCTGCTAAAGAATGTATGTTTTCCATAACTTAACTGGTATCTAATGAGAGCCATTGTTATTTCTGACAATTTTGGGGCAAGAACAGAGGACTAAGTGAGAGGCAAAAATCTCATTATTAAAAGACATCAGTGTTATCAGCACTTCTGCACACATACCAGGTTTATGTAATCTTTAATTCTTGGAAAGAGGGTAAATGTTCATTCAAAT
Source organism: Hystrix cristata (assembly GCA_004026905.1). NCBI lineage: Eukaryota > Metazoa > Chordata > Mammalia > Rodentia > Hystricidae > Hystrix > Hystrix cristata. The sequence continues at coordinate 98,382 of PVJO010000848.1, forward strand.
CAAAGTGTAAACTCTCTATAAAGAGTATCCTCTCCTCCTTTCTGGGCACGGGTGGGATCTGACTACCCATATTGTGAGAGAGGTGGTTATGTCTGTTCTCTGTGAGTTTCTAGTGATTTGCTTCATCCTTCATATCCCTGGTTTTAGCCTCTTTTCTATTTGGAGACAACAAAACCGGTAGCCCTTTGTATGTGTGCCTGCACCTGCCGTTGCTGTCTTATCATCTGGTTGTTTTAGCCACAGGATTTTTTAGATCCACCTGGTTCTTCGCTCTTCTGCGCCTCTCCAGTGTCTCCTGGATTTCCCTTTTGGATGTTCCACATGATTCCCACAGTCTGTGTATGAGCAGGTGAAAATGCTATCTCAACCCTCAATCTAGACCTTTCCCTCTGTGGTTGCTTCACTATGCCCTCCTACACCAGGTGAAATGCCACATAACACCTAGGACTATCCTGAGTGACTGGAAGTCCCCTCCCTAGTCTGTTCTCCAGGGCAGCTCAACACATCCCCAGCCACCGCATCACCCATCTCATCCTATGCCAACACTTTTTAATATTCTTTTGCTTTCCCTTTATCTAAAATATAAAATTTAAAATGCTACATCATAACAAATATAACCACTGCATATTTGATTCTCAATTTTTATGCTTCCTCTTATAATTTTTGTACCTTCTTTTTTAAATCTACCTTTGTTTTTCATGTAAAAGACACCAACTATATTTCACCTCAGATAAATTATATTTAAAATATGTATATTTTCTAAAATACACAATGAAATTTGAATCTCTGTTCATCAAAGGGACATTATAAGAAAAAAACAGAGAGTAAAGGTCAAAAAATCTTCAGAAAGTAAAAATAATTCTTTTCAGTATTATAGAATGAGGAAAATTGATGTTATTTTACTGTAATAGTTTAGATCGAAGGAAATTTATCTGTGCTATCCCATGAGTAAACACTTCACAAAACAATATGTGATATTATTTCCTTTTTAGCCAGATTATGATTTTTTATTAGGTTACATATGTATGAGACATTCAAATCTAAGAATAAAAGATACATGAAATGAATGTGGCTATGTATGGAATGTAATCAAGAGCTTGCTGAATCCAAAAGATAAACAGTACACTCACAATGTCTAGAACAGCTACACATGTCATGTACCAACAATCACCTCTCATAAATTTGTTTAGGTGTGAAAGGTAACTGAAATGTTAAATCATAAAGCTAACCAGGATTTTAAATGCTATTATTGATCATGAAATTAACACCAGATTCAATTTCTCCAAAGAGTTGTAACTCATTACATTTAATTGCTCTCTTTTATCTGTTATTAATCACTTCTAGTAAACCTGCCTTCACAGATGAGAAAGGCTGCACCTTAATTCTGTGAGGCAACAGCAGAAAGGCCGCTCATTATCTGTGTCTTCACACTGAAGTAAAAGGTTTTATCATATGTATCGGGATCCAGATACACTAAAAAAAGGGCACTAAAAGAGTACACACAGGTGTTCACTTCTGTGTCCTCGGAGAGCAACTGCAAAGTGCACACATTATCTTGAGAAGGGACACACTATCATCTGTGTGTTGAGGAAACAAGGAAAATAGATGTCAAGAGATACTGGAATTGATATGTCACCAGCACCAGCTTTCGGATGCAACGAAGGTGCAGGCTGTTTTGATAAATGACACGTTAAGGATGGGAATCGAATGCAGTCTTGGACACCTGTTTCTTCAAGGCAGACTAAAATGCTGCCTTTGAGAAATAAGTGCTGTGTTGCTATAGTTGAAAAACAGATGTTGTAAAAAAGAATTATATATTGAACAAATATATGGTTTGGGAAGCTGGTAGACACTGCTGATATAAACACACTTGCACCTACCACCTAAAATGCTGGACAAAATATAATTTAAAAAGCGACAAATAACGGAGCTCAAAAGAAAATAATAAAAGAGTCACTAGTTAACAGACAAGAAGAGGACCTGAAAGCCAGAGTGGTAAATGTGTGGGCTGCAGTGGTGGGTTCTCGGGCTCTGGAGGCCTGATTAGAAGCCCTGCAGAGGAGCAGAAGAGCCTTTGGGTCCTGCCAGGCGAGACATTGAAGTCTCACTCTAATAAGATGGATACGCAAGCTAATGTGGGATTTTAGATGATGGTCCATTAATTCTGATGGATACCATATATGCCAAGAGGCTGTGTGCAAATAGAGGAATTCAGAGAGGACTTGACATGACTCTGACCCTTGAAAAATTAAATAGAACTTTAAGAAAATACAGGAAAGAAGACATTCTCAGATGTCTGCCCATAAGCAAAGACACATAAATCAGTTGCCAAAGTAAAACTCTAAACCAAGAAGGATTCCCAGATGATAGTTCTGGTATTCTGGGGTGCTGTAATTTAATGCTGAAATCGTGGCTCTCTAATGGTGTATAAGAACAGCGACAATTCTGGTATTTTTTTCCTACTCCACCATTTGGAATAATATTTTCTTATTATTTCAAACAAATAGAACACTTTGACGAAGGATCACTTTTTGTGCTCATAGTCCTGTACTCTTTTCACTCATATTCACCACATATATGCCACCTCGCAGATCCTTGTGCAAGTCCCGTTGCCTACAGCACGTAGTCATTGCATTTTACAGATGAGGAAACTGTAGTAGTGGCTCATGATTTTCAGCTCTCTACAGATTTCTAGGCTTCTTGCAGTTTTAAGAACAAGTATGCCTTCCTGGTACATTTTATTGATGTCTCATTGAGTCTGAAAGAGAGTCTTTATCTCTATAAGTGACAAAACTCTCATGAACAGTTTGACCTTCCACGAAGGTCCAATAAGCATCTATTTATTGCTTCCCCAGAGCTTTGTGCTGCCTTTCCCACATTCTACCTATGAAGGGAATATGTGTGGAGAAAGAACAACATTAACGTTTCACCCAGTGGAGACAATTATTGGCAGTCTGCAGAGATCGTCCCATAATAATAATTCAAAGTTACTATCTTTATCCCAATTGGCATGGCCAGTACCTGCTAACTCAACTCTTTCAATAACACATCCACAAATATTTCCAAGTATTCACAAAGGTAGCCTAGTTTTCCATCAACAATCAACTGCAGTTAAAAACTGTCATCTACCATACTATTTCTCTCTTACTTTAGTTCCCGTTACCTGTTCTACTTCATTGATTAGATTTCTTTCTAATGGAGATGACAACACATAACACTGCAAAGTAAATATTCATATTCCTATTTTCAGATGAGAAGACAGTGGCACAAATTAGTTTGCCTCTAACAGGCAACACTATTGCTTCATTAGGAAAAATACTAAGCTTCTTTTTTTTTTTCTTAGATAGGGTTTCACAGGCTGGTCTTGAACTCACTAGGTAGCCCAGGCTGGCCTCAAACTCACAGCAATCCTCCTGCCTCAGCCTCCCAAGTGCTGGGATTACAGGCATGTGCCATCATGCCTGACAAGAAAAATATTAAGCTTTGAAATTAAATTTTCTCACTCCAATTATAAAACACAGTTTTTGTGGAAGTGGTAACAGTGTAATCATTTCCTTCTGGCTCAACCATATATTCTGCAGCATAAAGAAGAAAATGTCCTTGGCTTCTATTTTGTTAATGATCTTCTTTTACGAGTAGTTTTCTCATCCTTTTATACAGCAAGCATCTAGTGTGACAGTTAAACTAGATTGTCACCTATGAGATTAGTAAAGCACAGTTTGGGTGTGTCTGCGTGGATCATGGAGGCATGACCTTGGGGCTATATTTGGTTTCTGGCCCCTTCCATTAAATCTGGAAATTTAATTTCATAAAAGAATTACACTGCTGGCTTTTTAGGTCATTTTTTACTGGAGATAATATAGAGAAAGCCACATAATTTAGTTTATGAAGTTTATCATCCATTAACACGCTGTACTGAGTCATGAAGCAATTTCACAAAACAAGTTTATGTATTTTTTTTCCCTGAATATCACTGACCATTATAGCAGACACTTAGCCTGATCTCTGTAAGAAGACATATTAAATGTTGGTTGACTACTTATTCCCTGTCAAATCTCTAATTACTCTTGCCCTTTATAATTTGGAAGGCAGCTAGGCTCACTACTATACCACCAACAATATAATTTGTACTATAGTGGTAGAGAGATTTTTGAGGTACCTTCCTCATAAGTACTACACTTAGTTTTCTGTAATGGACCCCAGTTAATCTCTGCTCCCTACTCATACGTTTAAATTAATCTGAGCTATTTTCTGGAGAGGCAAACACATTCAAAAAAGGATGAACTTCATTCTCTAGGGTGATATTAGGGTTTAATTATGTTCTCCACAATTAAAACTTTAATTTATAGTGAGTGAGACCTCAAAAGTACCTCCTTTGAAAATCAGATTACAGGTATAATTAATAAAAGGAGGTCATAGGAGGTCATAGGAGGTCAAGGAAGACTGGAGTTAGGCTGCCACAGCCAAAGCACTCCCAGAAGCCAGGAGAAAGGCATGGAACTGATCCTTCCCTAATTCTTCAGAGGGAGTGTGGCTCGACCAACATCTTTATTTTGGATTTCTGGTCTCCAGAACCATGAAACAATTTGTGTTGTTGTGGTTCTAAGTCACCAGTTTGTTGTGCTGTTTATAGATGTGTTGGCAAGCTTATACAAGGTGTGTGAGGAAATTGGTTCCTAGAGCTTCTCTCTGGGTAGCTAGACAGTGCCTGTAAACGTCTAAATAATTTTGATGTATCTGTGGGTCAGGTATAGCTCTTGGTATACCAAAGATTTCTTTATGATACAAAACATAATGTAATGCTGACCTGGCCTGTGACAATAGTAAAACTCAGCTTTTATTAAGTGCTTTCTATGTACCAAGCACTGTGGGAAGCCCTGTATGTGCTATGCCTTTCACTAATCCTTTTAAGAGCGCCGGGATATAGGATATGTATCATCTTCATTTTAGAAATTAATAAATAAAATTTCAGCTAAAAGTTTGTAGAGGAAAGTTCAATTCTAAGTCTGCGTAATACCAAAGTTTATGCTCTGGGCCACTATTCCAAAATTAATAAAAAATCCTAACATGTTTAGCATTAAATATCATAAGGAAATGTAACTCCAGGCAAGTCCACCATCAACTTTAACTGTATCTTCTCTATAATGTTTATACAGTGTTAGTCCTGATTGGCCATCTGGGGGCCACTTTGTGATCCATGTTCCAATATATACCCTGTACTAATCCACAGAATCGAGCGCAGTTCACAGTCTGTCTTAGAATGCAGTAAGTCAGTTAACATGGAGAATGCCGTGTAAGTATTATGTCAGCTTTTATATGTCCAAATATATAATAAAAATAAATATTTATTCAGCACCTAATGGGTAGTATCTTTCTGTTAATTTTAAAGATGTAAAGAGAAGGACTAATTCAATGGCCTTCATTGTACTTTATTCCAGAGCTGTGTTGACCATTATGATAGCCAGTATCCACATGTGGCTACTGAGCCTTTGAAATGTGGCTAACCCAAATTAAGGTGTGGTTTAGGTGGAAAACACACTGAATGTGAAAGACTTAGTTTTAAAAATGTAAAATAGCCCTGAATGTATTATGTTAATTACATGTTAAAATATTTTGGACACGTACTATTAAATAAGGCTTATTATTAATATTATTATATTCTATTATAAAAATTAATTTTACCTTTTTTTACTTTTTTGATATAAGTACTAGAAAAATGTAAATTTTTACATATGGTTTGCATTATGTCTCTCTTGGACAGTACTGAATAATTATTATAGAGGCTAAAATTTCTGTGATACAGATATGCAAATATACTTATGGGACTACAAAAGGACTTCCAAATCAGAAGAAAGAATTCAGCAAGATTCCCCATAAAAAGGGAAATTTGCTTTTTTGTCTTCTCGCCTTCCTGCTTTCTTGTTCTTTTTCTAGTTTTCATTTGTTCTTAATGCATTTGTGTCCATGTTAATGGCTTCTGTAATTTCCTTCTACAAATATTCTATATAAAATATCTTGAGCACTTATGATTACTTATATCAGCCATAATATGAAGGCTTTTACAAGCTTCTTGAGAGTTAGTGGGGGAAAGCAGAATGTCTAGCTGAAGAACACCTCGGAAACTCCCTAATTATTTAGCCTTCTCTTAATTTTCTATTTCCTACATCTCACTGTTAAAAATTTCTGACAAGTTCTTCCCTCAAAAGCACTCTTAAAAAAAAAAAAGCACTCTAGTTTCAGATCAAAGTAAAACAAATTTAATTTGAAGAAATCACAAGACTACAACAGACAAGTTTTTACAAAGGGGCCACGCCCTCCTGTGTACCTGGTACCTACATCGGAAAATAGAAAACAGTGTTTAGATGCTCCCAACATGTTTGTCCCAGGCCTTGCCCCATCGGAATTAAGTACCAATACTGACTGGTAACACCAGAAGTTAGTTTTGCCTGTTTTAAACTCTGTATCAGTGAAACTGGGCATTATGTATAGCCCCCTTTGTTGACAGTGTTCAGCTATCAGATATGAGCTGCAATATCTTTCTGTTTAAATAAAAGTGGATAATTGAGAATCATCAATGTATGAGAGAGGCCGGTACAAAAGAGAAAGAACAAAGATCCAAAGGAAATGACAGCAATTTAGGAAAAAGAGGTATAATGATCCAATATCTCACTAATAGGATTCCCATACAGAGAAAACAGAGAAATTGAGACACGGAAATTATCAAAGAAAGAACACAAGGAAATTTCCCAGAAGTAAAGGACATGGGTCTTGAGACGGAAAGGCTCGTCAAGCACGCGGCAAAACAAATGAATAAAGATCTACATGCAGAATTACTTCACTTTTTAAAACTTTTAAAATGGCAAAGATAAAAGAATGAGCCTAGAAGAAACCAGAGAAAAATGACAGGTCGCTAACAAATAGAAAGCCAAAAGAGTGGCTTCAGCCAGGCATCAGCAAAATTGGATACCCAGTAGACAAAGATGTAGTGATGTCAGAGAGTTCTAAAGAAGAAGCTAACTTTCCACCGAGAAGCCTATATTCAACCAAAGATACATCCGGAAAGAAGTCTCATATTTGCTGATTTTTTTAGTAGACTTAGAAGTTAAACAATACGAGTTGTAGAAGGAAATGGGCGGTTTAATAAAAAAGAAAAAAAAAGCCTGATATAATAAAAAGCAAGAGTAAAAATTGAAAATGAGAATGCTATAAAGTCAAATAATGTAAGAATAAAAGAAAGCAAATTGAAATGTGATATGATTTTAAGCAATTATTAGGATGCAAAGAAATCCATTTGGCTTAATGCCAGCCACAGTCTCCTTCAGGTAGTACAAGGGTCTTGATACTGAATTCAAAGGGAATGAAAGTGATGCTGCCCATTTCCACGGCCTGACGTATTTGCAGTATTTTTAAAGCTACACAGAATGGCTTCTAACTTTTATAATCAACCTGAATAGACAAAGTATAGACATTTAGGACCTGGCTGCAGAATAAAATGTGAGCACTAACCAACAACGCGGCAGTAAGAGCAAAGCTGAAGCAAGCAGAAAAGTGAAGGGTGGAGGAGGTTAGAGTCGGATGAAGGTGGGGCAAGGGCAGGGGTGTTGATAGCTTCCGATCAGAAAGAGAGAAATCAAGGGAGATGGACGGAAATTGATGGAAATAATTACACAATCAAAGAATTAGAACACTGTGAACATCTAACGAAGAGAAGGAAGATAGGGGATGAGGAGCGTTGATCTAAAGTCTCATCATTCATATTAAAGTGGCAATGGCATGACTTACACTAGTGGATGCAGAAACCAAAAGTAGTACAAAAGAAGTTTGCTGAAGGAATAGTGGAAAAGTGACATGATTTGGGGGATAATAAAATAACCAGGTTTGGGAATAAGCTTCCAGGGTCCAAGGCCACCAAGCAAAACTAGTCAAATCAGGAGCTTCCCATTACTGTGGCTGCCCCACTGAAAACTACAGAAAACCAGCATCACAGATGCCCTCCAAGCTTGCTACCTGCCCACTGCCACTACAAACCCCTCTGCAGGAAAGTGCCGAACTCACTTCCAAATCCAGCTCTCACCCTCTTCACTCTGAATGGATGAAATAAAGGTACCTATTGGTCCTCTAGTGGTGCTGTACAGCAATCCTCAGCGTACTTTGTAATAAAAGATACTGTTTAAACTGAAAGTGACTCTTCCTGCCCCAAAACTTTTGAGTACTTTTTTCCATTACAAGTACTGTATACAGGGCTACACCAGAGAAGACCAGTGCTTATGACAAGGGCTGGAGGCCTTTGAACAGAATGTTGGAGGAATGAAAATATTTTCCACAATCGATTAATAAACACTCAGAACAAAACAAAACAAAGGAGAACAAAACTCAAGAATACATTACTGTAAGCAGGTGCATGGGAAAAGGGCTAAGAACTCATTTTATTGGCTTAGCAACAAGGTGGAACTTATTTCCTTATCCTGTGTAATAACTAAAGGCAAGACAACTGTCTTGGTTACTGCCTTGACACTGGAACACAACATCTGACTCCCACAGCTTAACAGAGGAAAGGTTTATTTTGGCTCACAGCTCGCAGAGGTTTCAGTCCCAAGTCAGTGGGCTCCAAGGCAGAGCGGCAGGCAGAGGCATCCCAGAGGAGGCTCACTCATGGCAGGGCAGCAGGAAGCAGACGGACTTCAAGGAAAGAGAGAAGGAGATAGATCCTTCCAGCTACGCCCCCAGCGACTCACTTCCTCCAAGCAGGCTTCACTTCCCAAAACCAGTTAGCTATCAACTCATCAGTGGACTATTTCACTGCTAACTATCATGCCCCTATGATGCTTTTATTTTTTATTTATACCATGTAGACGATATAAATACAAAATAAAAGAAGGGTCTTCATTCATCATTTGTTGTTATGGTATATATCTAGATTTCCCTGCAAAGCCTCAAGTGCTCATAGGTAGGGATATTGGGAGGTCATTTTCTTAATGGCCAGAATCAGTAATAGATCTTTTCAAATAAAATATTATTTATTTCTCCAAAAATTGCAAGTACTGTCACTGTGCTATAATCCTATAAAGACATTCTAAAGAAGTATCATGTTGTTAATAGTCACATGAAAAAAGCAATTATTTCAATGAAAGAAAAGTTTAGGACTAGAGGATTTCAGGGTCACAATTGCAAACAGCTGAAAAATAATGTACATAATTCTGACTTGATTCTCTATACAGTCAATTTTATAGCTGATTTAAATTATGAAAAATATCTATGCTTCAAAAAAGTACATGATGTACTGATTAGTAACACTTACAAAAATATCTGTGCCACTTGTTTGAAATTAAAAAGCAAAAAATATTACATACAGCTTATGGACATTTCTAATGCCCCAGCCAGTTATTCTTCCTCCTCATTTGCTATGTTCCTATTCCTTTGGTAGGAGCTAAGGAAACCTATCCTGTCCTGCTCTTCCAAGGTAAGATATACTCAGTATATTGGTGTCATGGCTTGTATCTAGATGTCAGCCCAAATGCTCATGCAGGCATAGGTGGGGCTTTTCAGAGGTGGCTGGATCTAGAGTGTGTGATGCTGGGACTAAGGGAGTGTGATTACTAAATTAGACCACTGATTGCTTTGGCATAGTTTTGGGTGTGGATAATGAGAAGGCCCACCCTGGGTATGAGTGCTACGCACTCTAAATGCATATAGCCTGGATGAAATATAAGGTACAGAGAGAGGGCTGCTGTTGTTGCTTTTGGCTTCACTACTTCACTGCTTGCTACCCTGCCGCTTTCTACCCTCTGCTAGCCATGAACTGTTTCTCCTCTGCAATGCCCCTCTGCCATGCCACACTTCCTTGGGCCCTTTCTTCCTTTAACTTTTGATGTTGGGTATTTTGCTTCAGCAATGAGAAAAGAAGATTGGTAACATTTTAGTTTTGTATGCACATAAAATATTTCATTCTCCTGCCCTTATAAGCAGAGACAGTACTGCAAATAATAAGACATTCAAATTTAGAACAGCGAAGTTCTTGATTTGAGCTATTTTCCAGCCCATTTTAGAACCAAAGCCAGTTGGTGTTTGGTAAACTTACAGGGCCATCGCACCAGGAATCTATTTGTGTGGGGACAAGGAGAGGATAGGTTGTTGGCATCAGTTAGAATTAATGACGTGGAATACATTCATGCAATAGAATTTAATTCCAATGGAAATAAGCAACATATTTCAACATAGGTAAATCTCAAATTATACAATATAGATTATAAAAAAGCAAGTTACAAAAGCAGAAGTAGAATGCCACTTGTTTGAAATTAAAAAGCAAAAAATATTACGTACAGCTTATGGACATTTCTAAACAATACATGTTTATTGTTTATAAGATCATGGCTTAAAAAATGTACCCTCAATTCAAGAGAGTGGTTTTTTTTTTTTTTGAGCATAAGTATAAAACTGGATGAGAGGAAGGAGATATCAAACATATCTTTTGTTACTATAATTATTCATTCAAAAGCTACGTGGGAAGGAATAGTAGTCTTGGGGCTGAGGATGTACTTCAGTGGTGGAGTGCTTGCCCAGCATGCATGAGGTCCTGGGTTTTTATGACAGCATCCCCCATAAAAAGGTGGTCTTTTTAAATCTCAGGTTTAAGGTAGAACATTCTCTAAATGATTTCTAGTAATAGTAGTGATATAGATTTCTAAACAGTCATTCAACTACAGTAATTATAATCATTGCCTGTTTGGTACAGTGGCTTAAAGGTCTAAAGGCAAAGCAAACATAATTATAACTGAAATGTAATACATGAGAACAAAAATTCTCTTAACTTTTCTTAATAACCTTGAAAAACATTCATTGATAAAATGATTGAAAGTTGAGGGCAATTTAAAATTATTGCAGTTTTTGTGAATTGCAGTAGAATTTAAATGATTTAGTCCTGCAGTCTATGCAGGCACTTGGGAATCTGAAAGATGGAAATTGGGATAGGGATGAGAGAAATGTTTAGTATTTATTCACAACATTGTAAAAGGCTGAATGGAATTTTTCATGTACATATAATAATCAATTCTACTTTTCTTTTTTTTACTTGAAATCACAGTAAATTATGTGTTGTAACACTGATCGACTCATTCTATTTAGAAGATCTGATTGTCAGATTTATTTTTGAATAATACACTTTAAGAAAATGAATCTTTCTATAATAAATGAAGTATTTTTGGTAATAAAATTTTTTCAAAACATTGATTTATATGAAAAACAATAGGACCCTCGGTAATAAAAAGTATATACACAGTAATTTAGTCACTTTTTTTTAGAAACTGAGATTCCACAAAGTCTAACACTCAGTTGACATAACTGGAGACAAGAAATCACTTGTCTCCAAATCCAGTACACATTATATGCTGATTAATTATTGTCTTTTTTGGGGGGAGTGCTAAGGATCAAACTCTATTGTCTTCTTTGTTGAAAGAGAAAACGAGGCAGGAATTTGCCAGGCTGACAAGAATTTCAAGTGATTAACTGAAAATTAAGTATTTCCCCAAAGAAACAAATTGATAGACAAGATTACTACACCAATTGGCAAAGGCTACTAAAATAGTTTCAAAGAATGCAAAATGGAAAGAGAACTAACATTTACTGAGTACCCACAATTTTATTTATATATATATAAAATATATATATATTTATATAAAACCCCCAAATATATATATATATATACATATATATATATATACACATATATATATATATATATATATATATATATATATATATATTTGGATTTTTTTTGTTTTTTGTTTTTTACCAAGAACTTGTATTGGTACATTGCATACGTAATGTTCACATTCATCGGGTTATTTTGTACCTGTACATGATGTATCTTGGTTTTTCCCCCTTTCTCCCCCACCTCTTCCATCTTCTCCCAATATTTGTGCATGTGTGTGTGTCAGGGATTGAACTCAGGGCCTTGTGCTTGTGAGGTAGGCACTCTAACCCTGAGCTAAATCCCCACCCCCCACAATGGTATGGTATAATAGTTCCATTATTTTATTCACTAACTTCCCTTGACTTGTTCTTATTACTATTGTTTCACAAACGAGAACAGTGAAGTTCACCAGGGTTAAGTAGTTTGCCCATTGTCATGTGAGATGTGCTGAGCCAGCATTTGAAGTCAAGATTCTTTATATACCCACGTGGGTACCAAATTAGTCAGGATCATTAGAACTTGAGTTCAAGCATTGATTTTTAACAATTTTCTGCCATGGACCTTTTCTGTGCACTGATGAAGACTATGGAGTCCTTCTCAAAAATCATATTTTAAGTCCCCACAATAGGATCATCTACATAGAATTTTACATATCTCGTTTATATATCTTATTTATATATAATTCCTGCAAAGGACTGAGCCCCTAAAAATGGAAGGATGGACAATCTTTAGGAGAAGGCAAAGATCAGAAGTTTACTGGTTACGCTAATCTGATCTGACTGGGAAGGAAATATTTCTCAGGCATAGAGTTCAAGCGAAACACTCTAAGGTGGAATATCTAGCTGGTTGCTAGGTAATTAGTAACTACCATTTGTGAAAAGCCTGGAATGACTTTAGGTTACCCAAAGGCCTGAAAGAGAGACTTCCGCATAAGTGTAAGAATGGAGGCGGAGTAGACCAGCAAACATAATCACAGTTTAACACTGGCATTGAGAAGCCTTTTTGTACCTGTCATTTGTCTAAAAAATGTAGTGTATATCCTTGATTTAAACTATGCTATAAGATAGTTATGAGTTCATAAAATGGTTGTTTCAGAGTACCGCATCTAACAGGGTCTTCAGGTTGTAACTGTACTTGTTATCTAGTGCTACTTCAACAAGTTACACAATTTTATTTTCTGAAAACAAGTAAGTTTTAATACCTTAAATTTCCATAGTTTGGAGGTCCAAAATATGTGTCACTGGGCTATGACAAAGGTCACAAAGTGACTTTCTGGAGGATCTAGTGGATAAGCTGTTTCCTTGTCCTTTTTAGCTTTTAGAGGACACCCATATTCCTTGTCAGGTGGCACTTTCCTCTGTCATCAAAGCCAGCAGCATAAACTTCAACTCCTTCTCTAGCCTTGACTCTCCTACCTTCCTTTTTCACTTACAAGAGTTTTGTGATTACATCAGGCCCACCCAGATAATCTAGAATAATCTCCCCATTTGAAAATCCTCAATGAATCCTATCTTTAAAGTCTCTTTTGCCATATTAGAACATAGTCAAAGGTTCTGGGGATCAGGAAGTGGACATTGTTGAGGGGCAGGTATTATTCTGACTATAGTTGTTGTTGAGGGACAGTAACTCTTCCTCATAGGAAGACATTTCCAAGGAGTAGCCAAGCCTGAGTTTTTCTCTTTATAACTCACTAAAGATGGTTCATATGACCCTCCCTCTTAAATCCAAAGTAGCAACAAATGATTAGCCACTTCGCAGTGACAAGGTCTGGTAGTTCATACAGTTCTCAATGTGGGAAACTCAAATATTCTAAATTCCAGAAATACACGGGCAAGCACTCTAGTAAATTAAAACCAGAGTAATCTCTGAGAACTTCATTCGGTACCCCCCACCACTACTAGCACTTCCTCCAGCTTTAATCTCAAATGCTCTACTTTGGTCCATTTTGGTAACTTGACCATTTCACTACATCCATTAACATTATATACTGACTCTATCTTTTTATAAATGTGTCTTCACGGAAATAGAAGCTCTCCAAGAACAAAGACAATGGTTTCTCTGTCTATGTGCTCCAGCTCCAAGATCAGCACTTATTCGAAATCAGCCTGCATTTTTTCAGTTTGGCAATTTTCCCATCAAAACAACTCATGGGACAATAATCTTTTAATATTATACATAATATTTTATATCCACTAAAGGCATTATACTTAGGAATTCACAGGGAATGAGTTCAGAGGGTCCACAAGATCCCTGAGCAGATGCACAACATATAAGATGTATGTAAAAAGGGAAAGAAAATCCTCGTTAGCAATGGCATCTCATGAATAGAGTGTTCTAACCATCTCATCATTTCTCTCTCTGCTTCTGGAATTTTACACATATCCTTGGACAATTTTGACAGGGTGAAAGTTCAGCTTCACATGAAGCAGAATAAAAGATGGTAGCAGTTTATTTTCTAGAAGCAATTGGCTATTTTAATCGTGTCACTCTTGAATGGCCACAGTTACTTTTTCTATAATGAAAGGTCTAATTGCTTTGGGTTCCAGTTTCCATTTTCGAGCTGGCCTGGGGCATTAGTGTCTGTCTCCATTAGCCTTTGCTGGAAGTTATTTGTATGATACTTTTGGTGCCAGCCGCATTACAAAAATGTTGATGGCCAGTATTTTGGCCTGTGATAATTGGGTGCTTTCAATGTCAGGACTGCCAAGCTGTTAATTAGCTTGATGTAAGGACTATGCTTCCACTGTTTGCGTCCATTTAAATCTGCCAACATTATCTTCTTTTTAAGTAGATCTCTGGTAAAGTGTTTTGAGAAGTGCTTGTTTTCACAAAATAATCATCCTGGATTAGTGAGTTATGAACAGCTGCCTGTTATGAAGCTGATTTAGTCCATTACTTGAAGCATGAACCAAAACATCATTGGTGCACAGAGAGTTCACAGGAAACTCGCTTCGCTCTGCTCCGACAGCAGCAGAGCAAGTCAGCGTGGCACGGTGGGACCAAAGCAATTTCACTACTTATAGAACTTTCTATCTAATGGTTTCCTGATCAGCAGAGAAAAGGTACACATATCAAAAACCAAGTCAAATGGAGAAAGGAAGCTAAGTTGCTTCTATCTTCACAGCAGATGTGTTTTCTCTTGTTTCCATTTATCTATTCTGAAATGTTGATAGTGCTGAGCAAAAGTTTAACTACAATGATCCTTCCTCATGAAATTATGATTTCTAATGCACATTCCTGCCTTCATCACTCATTTTCCTGATAGATTTTAAGATTTCACATTGAGTTCGCTGAGTTGGCAACTAGACAAATAATCATCAATATTGATAATGGGATGGCTCTCACAGCAAAGTCTTTGAGTAGATTTGAAACTCAGGATGCCTGGAGCTGCCACGTGGCACAGCAGCTGCTCTCCCAAAGAAGATAATATTTGTTGCCTAATGCCTAGAAACAGGTAAGCAACGAGTATTCTAATCCTCATCAACGATCATGATGAAAATGCTCATAACAATAATGACAATATAGTTATAGTTGAAAAGATAATCTAAAGCCTGATCTCAGGTTTAATTATTTACTAAATCATCGTGGTAGATAGTATTGTATAATGAAATGGGTTTGGACATGAGGATGTCAAGAGTCTTGAGTTCAAGACCTGCTTATCACACTAATTTTTACAGCTTTTAAAAAAGTAAAGAAGTTTTCTTGGGTATCAGTTTCCTCAATCATAAAACAGGGATAGGAAAGAGACTGACTATAGGAGGACACAAGGGAAGTTACTGAGGTGATGGAGATCTGTTAAAATGAATTATGGCCATGAATGTGTGACTCAGTACATTTACTAAAACTTACTGCATTATACAAATAAAATGGGTAGACTGTATGGTATATAAATTATATTTCAATACATTTGCTTAAAAAATGAAAGTGTTTTTCATTCTTTCAACAATTAATGATATATCCTGTTTTCAAAGAGCTCACAATCTGAGGTAGGACATAAACAAATACATTTGCTGTTATTATCTTATTATAGTATAACCAGCATGCTATAGCATTTACTCAGTGCTAAGTACTTTGCATGCCTTGATCCTTTTAATCCTCATAACTAGTATTATCCCGCTTTTGCAGAGAGGAATCTAACGTGCAGATCTTTAGAGATCACACATCCATTAAGTGGTGGAGCTAACATTCAGATGCAGGCTTTTGGCTCCAGAGCGCATGCCCTTCTTAGTCTGTACCCCCAGAGATTTCTCGGTGGTGTTGTGGGAGTTACAGTGAAAGACTTACAACAATCACACGTGGTCAGGAAAGGACTTTCAAAGGAACTATAAAATATACACTAAAGAACTAAGAGTGTGCCAAACAAAAAAATGAAGGTAACAGCATTCTAATTAAAGAAAACATCACGCATAAAAGCACAAAGGCAAGAAATCATAGACTCTGAGTTCCCTTCCAGTTCTAATTCCAGTTCCCCTCCTAAAGTTCCCTTCCAGTTCCCTGCCTAAAGTTCTAGAAATAGATTGAAATTATATAGTTCGAAGCAACTTAGAAGAGAAATTTTTTAAATTCCACGGAAATGTGTAAAAGTTCAAGAAATTTTACTACTTCATGAAAGAAGTTCCTTTTTCACAGCTTAAGTAGTCTGTGGCAGATGCAGGAAAAGGAGAAAATTTATTTATTTTACATAGCCTAATATTGATGTTTTCTGGGGTACAGTTTTTCCTTTCTGAGAAATCAGGTATAGAGAAGACAAGAAATATGACAATTCCTATTTGTTTTTTGAGAGGAATCCAATGGCATCCGGGAGGCCACAGGCCAGTGCGAAATCATTGTCTTAGTTTCAATCTCAGTGAGAGAGACAGGAGGAGGAGGAGAAGGACGTGAAGATAAGCACATGAGGAAACTCCAGGCTAAATTTAGTGGGGATTGCTTCATGCTTTATAGGATTTCCATATGCCTTTATCATTTGCACACAGATGGCCTGACAGAAAACTTAACTGAGATAATGAATTATATCACCAAGTGCTGTAGTTCAGATTTTCTTTAAGCGACTTAAATTTGCTTTTAAAGTAATGTTCCATCTATTAATTATTGCTTTTTCATATCATCTCTAGTACATCAGTTTACCTGTCTTTAAGAGTTACCTTTATTTCACCTTGCTTTCTGTATTTTCATTTGCCCTTTTATAAATTTATTAAATGAAAAATCTTAGTTTATTAATTTACCCTTTTCCTGATTTTGCTATTAAAGCTTGCCATCAACTTGTCTTTAAACATAGCTTTGGACACAATTTTTAGTTTGAATATACAGTTAGTTGTGATTAGTTTGATGAGTGATATCCAGCTCAGTGAGACATAAACATGGAATTTTAGAAAATTCTTTATTCTTCTCAGTACTGAGGGATCAAACCCAGAGCCTTACACATGATAGGCAAACTCTCTACCACTGAGATACATCCCCAGCCTTTTCTTTGTCCTTAATTTTATTCATGATCCTCCCTTTCTCATAGGTTATTGACATTTTGGGAAGATTTCATAGTATTTTTGAATATTGAAATTCGGTCCAATTACACATTAGACAATTCTAGTTCATTTGGTAGTAAGAAGAGTAAAATATATAAACTCAAGTAATCACTGCATGAAAGTGACAGGAGATACCAACTTAAGGAGAAAAGTGTTTTATGGGAAAAAGGCATGAAAAATTATTCAAAATCAATAGTGTATAATATCATCTAATTTATAGTACAAAGTTGATTGGGATATCCACAAAGAAAAATAATCTTTTTGAGGGCAAAATCATGCAAATTATTTTAAAGAGACGCAGATCACATTTTATATCAGAGTTTTGCAAACATTTTCTGCAAGCACTGAATAGTAAATGTTTTCAAATTTTCAAGTTATGTCTCTGTAGCACTACTGAACTCCGTCCTTGTAGTGGGTATTTGGCCATAGACAATAAGCAAACAAATAGATGTGCTTGTGTTCCAATAAAACTTTTTGCCAAAATAGGCAGGGGACCCGATTTGACCTGAGAACAACAGTTTGCAAGTCCTGTTCTATATTGTGGTGCGCAAATAACATAAACATTAACGAGAGAAAAGAATGTTTTGGGGGGAGGGAAACATCCAAAATTATTAAATATGTTATGATTATGTTCAAATTGAACTCAGGAAGAGACAACCCACAGAGTGGGAAATAAATTTGCCAGCTGTTCCTTAGACGAAAGACTAATATCCAGAATATACAGAAAAGTGGAGGAATTTTAACCTTTTCAATTTATGGGACTCTGAGACCTTGACTTCAGTGACATTGAAAGATTTGCTTCCCACTTAACTGTCTGACTATGAGAGAATATTGGCAATGTCATTTACATCTTTAGCAATGCCTGACAAATTTATGACTTCAGAAAGAAGTAAATTCCTTGGAAAAAGTGGTTTCTGGCACTGAGCAGAGACAGCACTGATCTGTCTAGATGGAACATAAAACCTAAAAAGGGAGAGTAACGACTATGTCTGTGACTAAGCATATAATGAAATGCACAGATTGGCTTGGTTCACTGGAGAAAAGAGGTTTTAAAGAAATGAACCATACCCCCCATGCTTCTTTTTCCTAGCCTAGTGGGGCTTCTGTTTCATCAGCTGGCATGCGATGGTGGCCATTCACAAGCAGGTGACTCCAGGAAGTTTGGATAACAGCTAAGACGTGCTGAATTCCTGTACACACCGAGATGTTCATTTGATGGTGGAGGTCACTGACCCCCATATTCACATGAGTCTCTCACTTCTCTTCCATCTATTTCCTTAACAATACATCTCTTGACACTGTGATGCTGCAGAGATGAAGCCTTATTGAAACGTGGACCCTGGCCTGGCTTGAAGTCACTGTTAGTACGCTCCTAGTAAATGTGATAAATAGGTTTTGTGTTTCCCTAGGTGCATCTCCATGTAAATTGATGACTACTGCCCAGGGGTATGAGCTGGGTCTGAAAACACAAAGAGAGATTACTTTAAGTGTGACAAGGCCATAATCTGTAATGAGGAACATATATCATTGTCACACAAGAGAGTCACGTGGCCAGGAAGACCCTTACTGCTTGGAAAAGATCTCCCATTCCATGGCTGACAGTTCAGGCCTCTTTAGCTCATTTCCACTCATTCCTTCTAAAAAGGCTCTTTTATTCAAATTTGACAAAATAATTACTACTACCATTTGGCTTTGAACAACTCAATTATGGCTGCAGTCACTTGGTTTAGTAATTACTAAAATTATGGTTTGGGCCCAAGGCCAGTTCACTCTTTCCTCTCTTCCCCATGGAAGCAAGGAGCGGCACTTTTATAGGAAAATAGATAGTGATTCAGGAGCCAGGTTGTAACAGTTCATTTTAAATGACCTTAGTCAATGGGAAAAATAAAACTGAACAGGCTGGCTGAGAACAAGGCTAAATTTTTTCTTGCTCTTTAAGGAACTCAGCACCCAGAAACTACACTCACTGTTTCCACAGATAATTCTAGTCTACCCACTAATGCAATAAGCCCATTTTCCTTTAAGCCCTTGTTCTTGTGCTAATCTTATTAGCATTTGTTATAAACTGGCTGTTATTTATTCTGTGATGCGTGAGTTTAACTAGAGCAAATGCTCAGGTTGGCATGGATGGAAAGTAGTCCTGGTCCTGAGAGGCATATAGATTTCAGAGATTTTGAAGACAGTTTTTCTAAGTTTGGAGGCTTTATCAGAGTTTCATTACCGAAGTTCCTGATTACATAGAACATAATGTTCAACAATGTAGAGAACATCAATAACTTTCACATTCTGGCTCTTTTTTTGTCCTGAGTAAACTTAGTTAATTAAGTTCATTTAATTTTAATACTCATGATTTCTTCACTTCTAAATAGGAAATAATACAGGATATTTTCCTCATGGAGTGTTTATGAGAATCAAATGAAATACCAAAAAGAAAAAAGAAAAAAAAATGCATCAAATAGAAAACATTTAAAAGTGGTAAGAATTAGTTCAACTATATTAATAATCTCTTAAAGTGTGAAAGGTACAACAATAAAAGATAAAGACTGACAGGGTGCGTAAAAATGACACCCAGCTTTATTTTGTCTATAAAAAGCCTGTTTTAAAAATATTTAAATTAAAAAGAAAAGAATGGAGAATGATATACCGTGCAAACATTAATCAAAAAGGTAGCTGAAGTAGATGTATTAATTTGAAAAAGGGGGACATCAGATCAAAAACAATTAACAGAGATAAAGAAAAAGACTAATAATAAAGAAGTCAATTCTCCAGTGCATCAAAACATAGGAAGCATCAACTAATAGAACTGCCAGGAGAAAAACACAAATGCACTACTATAGTTGGAGTCTTCAACGCACCCCCCTCTTTTCAGTAATCAATAGATCAAGCAGGCAGAAAATCAGAAAGAATATAGCTAACCTGAGCCCCACTATCAATCATCTTGATATATTTGACATTTATCTAATAGTCCATTCAACAACAGTAGATTGAACATTCTTCTCAAGCTTACATGGAATATTCATCAAGACAGACCACATTCTGGCCCATAAAACATACCTGAACAAATTTAAATGGTCAGAAATCCAAGAAAGTATGCTCTAAAATCACAGTGTAATTAATCTGGCAATAAATAACAGAAAGATGACTAGAAAATTCCTAGATGTATACAGACTGAAGAACCACATGGAACACAAAACCAGAATAAGGAAATTGTACTGTTCCCTTTTGTATATTAGTTAGCTTTATGTTATAACAATCAAGTCCCTGAGGTAGCTAAATTATGAAGAAAAGAGGCTTATTTAGCTTATAGTCTTGGAGGTTCAAAGCTCAAGATCTGGTGACCCTTTTGGTCTGGCATCTGGTGAGGGTGGCATATGGCATCATTTCATAGAGGGAGAATGTATAGGTACAAGTGGCACATCTTGAACCACAAAGCAGAGAGAGTGAGTTTGGGACCCCATAATCTTGCAAGGAGACTTCCAAAGACTCAAAGACTTTCCACTAAGCTCTACTTCTTCAAGGTTTCACACCATCTCCTGACATCACTACCCTGGGGCTGAACCTCCAGCATGTGAACCTTTGAGGTGACACAAGCCATGTTCTTCTGATGGGTAAAAAAGATGTTTGGGGTGAGGTTGCTTATTCTTACTGAGAAAGACAGAAATGATTCTCTTGTATCTCCTTTGAGAAGCTAATCTTCTCCACAAATATAATCGATCCTCCTTATTTGTGAAGTCAACTCTGTATTTACAATTTTGACACTTTTGAGAATTTATTTGTAATTCAAAAATCAATCATTATGGAATTTTTATGGACAATATTTGAAATATTTGAGTCATCCATCTTCCACAGCTTACAGCTGAAATAAAGGCAATACTCACCTTCTTGTTTAAGCCGCCTTACTGTAAGTAAATATCTTCTTTGTGATCTACCTAGTGATATGTTTTTTGAGTAAAAGTGCTTTTTACTGGTGAATTTGCTACTGAAAAGAGTCTTAAAACGGAGCGCTAAAATGCTGTGTAGGTTTCCTGTGTGCAAGAAAAACCATAATGTGCCCTACAGGGACAATACATGTGTTAGGTGAGTTTAGTTCAGGCATGAGTTACAGGGCTACTGGCCATGAGTCTGATGTTGATGAAGCAGCAATATATATTAAACACAATGTGTTCAATCAGACACAGACAAAACAAGGTTGTGTGTTGTTCCTTTGGTGAAAATGTGAGAGGCTTGAAGGAAGCTAACTCTGTATTTTCCCTGGAAGCCATGCTTCAGTTTGCGCTAATTCATTGTTTGTGGTGACTTTATAAAACGTAACTACCTCACATAAAGAAAATCCATTGTGAGTATGGTTGTTTACACCTAGAATGTGCTGGTCATGGTGTTATTTATAGAAAATGTTTTAAATATTTAAAAGAAGAAAATTTACTGAACAAATATTTATGAGGCTTTTGTATGAGCTTGACTTATTCTAAGTACTGGAGACTTAGTGGCATAAAAATCAAAGGCCCTACCTTTCTTCCTTTATACAGCTTGTGATCTCATAAAGGCAAAGAAGAAAGAGGTGCATTAATATATAAAATTCTAGTGGTGCAAGTGCTATAAAGAAACCTTACATGTTTTACTACACGGGTTAAGTAAATAAAATATAGAGAAGTCAACTAAGTTGCTTATGAGAGACAAATCCAAATGAAATGTAAAAACTCAAGCTTAAATTCTTCTGGCTTCAACGCCCACGCCCTTTCAGCTATTTTATATTTGATTCTTCTCATGAGTGCACATAGTGCACCGTCTTGGTACAGAACTTCTCTAGCTCCAGGGAGGAAATTATTTCCAAATGCAATGACTTTATGCCACGCAACAGTGGTTCTCAACTGGTGGGGGCAATTTCGACAATATCCCATTAGGGTAACTAGAGGGTGGATATGAGGGACTTAACATTCTACAGCAAATGGCAAAAAATCATCTGTCCTTAATTATGGAGGAACTCTAAAGCCATGTAGCTTGAAATAAGCCCAGAAAAACCAGACCTCCAAATTACTAGTGCAGGACTCAGGTGGGAAAATGAAGGATCTGATTTCTTAGCTGCCGAAGGTCAGATGAATTGTTCAACATCATCCTGCCTTTGCGTTTTAAGATCTTTCTTAGCGTGAATATGCTCACTTTGGATGCTAACGAATCTTCCCGCAACAACCTCTTCCCTTCCAACTGTTTCAGACTTTTGAAGATTTAGAAATTGAGGAACTGGAGTTAAGAAAAAATAGAGATCAACTGAAATACATGCATCTGGAAGAGAAACTTGAATGTTCCTTACATATGTTCATTTTCTTCCTTCTTGTCTTTTTCCTTCCCATACCTTCTCTGGCTATCTCTTCTTTCCTTCCCTTCCTTTGTTTCAACAGGCATGTGCTGTGTATTTGTTTTTCTGTGCTAGGCATTATGCACATATAGGTAAGTACCTTCTGAAAATGCTTTATTATTGAGCATTGCATTTTACAAAGTACTTTTACCCTCTGTTATCGCATTTAAATCATTCTGTAAACTTTATTTCATGGGTGAGTAAACTGAGGCTCAGAGAACTTGCCTTTACGAACTCATTGAAGGTAACAGAACAAAAACTCCTGTCTGCACTGTTCTTTCCTTTAGTGGTGTTGTTAGTATGAAGGTTATGATGACACATGGCTCAATATTGTCCTTCAGTTACAGAGTATCAGAATTGGTGTCTATTTGGGGGTACAGAATCACAGAAAACATTTTTTGAAAGGCAATTCACTGTCTTGGGCATTGTTAATGAAACCCACCTAAAATAACACAAGAATGTCTGTTTTTTAAATCGCTATTAGGTGCCAACCACTAACACAAAATAGCTCTTCCAATGTCCCCAAATATCCTGTCAGTTAGGTTAGTTTCAGTTTAAGAAACTGAATAACTTGGGTAAGCACAACTGGCCACTTTTACATCACAGATGCGAATCCTGTTTTATTCAAGCATTGAATCTTACAGTCACTAGAAACACTGCTGGGAAAATAAGATGACAAGTTTCACGGAGAACTTGTTACTGTTTCTCTTTCCCCAGTCCACAAGGAACTTGCGCTGAGTTCTAAATTCTGTCTCTAAGGCAAACACAACAGAGGTTGTCCGCCACAATCAAATTAATCCAGCAGGTGAGGCTCGAATGAGTACAGGCACTTCCAAATACTCTGGGAGGTAAATTTGTTGAATAATGTAATTTCTCTCATTTTTGCTTTTCAAAATGAATGAAGTCTTGGTTACAACATTACTTTGGGGAGAAGATGGTTTAAAACCTCAATAGGAGAAATGAGAGTTAAGCAACCAGCTGTGTTTGTTTAAAAAATAATAAGCTAAAACTGTTTAACTTGAAGGGATGTAGACATAGACGATTTTTAATGTGGCGACCTGATAGAAACAGGAACAGAATAAAATACGTATTAAACTGAGCATGAATAAAGTAGAATGAAGAGTTTTTAAAAATTAACTTTTGGGAATAGGCTTGTTCTTAATATTTGTGGGACTTGGGGTGAGAACACTAATAGAGAATCTCCTTACTTGTATCTTGTCCAGTTTCTCTTCCATCTGGCACCATAAATAGCCTCTTATACCCCAGTCTCCATGAAAAAAATCCCGCTCACTTATCTCCTATACAATCCTTAATTCCGGGTTTATGTATTTTGGCTATGCGCTCTGCCCTTGAGGATGGATTTGGAAGGAGGATGGTGCAGGTCCTATGGCCATTTGGGGAGGAAATTCAGGGATCTTAAGACACAGGAGCATCATATATGAAGATGGCACAGGCCCTTGGCTCCAGACACTCTTCCCCCGTGTTAGGGGCCACAGATAGAGAGGTCCTGAGAGTGTGCTAAATGGAGGAGGCCAGGACAGATAACCCCACTGCAGGTCAGAGGAGAGTGTTGTGTGGAATCCAAAGGAACTACTTTGTCCTGTGAATGGCTCCAGTTAGGTGGAAGGCATCAGGTGGCCATGGATAAGAATGGGAAGTTAGACCTAGGCAACAATTAGGACAAATGTATTAAAAATATGCCACAAAATATTTTACCCGCAGGCAAGAAAAGATTTCTCTGACCTTAGACTAAGCTATAGTGACCAATGAAATGGAATGAGGCGTGACTTAGAATACTAAATTTATAAAGGCAGTATTGGCGCCTTTCCATTGGTGACTTGAACAATTTTGAATAATTTATTTATATTTTGGGTTTCTCATATAAAATTGTTCAACCGTGCCATTCCAATATATTTAAAATGAGTAGACTAAGATTTCAAGACACATTTTTTTCAGTTAGTGCACTTAGCACAATGTTGTTCCCTTTAGGATACATCATTTTTAGCTAGTTTTTAAATTTGAAAAACATGGGGTTGGGGATTTAGCTCAGTGGTAGAGCTCTTGCCTAGCAAGTGGCAAGGCCCTGAGTTTGATCCTCAGCACCCCCCCAATAATAATAATAAATAAAATATATACTAAATTTGAAAAACACATATTCGTGGTTTAAAAAATCAAACACTGAGTATAAATGGAAATTATTAGTATTTTTCCATTTTTGCATCAAATTCTATCACTTAGTTCAGTATTAACATTTCTTTTTATGTATATAGAATTATATATATGTGTATATAGAATTTTATTTATATATATATATATATAAACTTCTTTTATGTATGTCCCTTTTGAATTAGGACTTTAGTTAGGTAGTAACTAATAATAAAGATAAATAATATAAATAAGGTTTAAATAATACCAATAAGGTACATGCCATTACTTAGAGTAAGGAATGAAAATTTCCAACATCTTCAATGACCTTTGGGATCTTCTTGATACCATTTCTCTCCACTTCTAAGACCAGTAGTAAACACTATCTCCCGTTCTTTCTTTGCCATTCATTTCCTTGCTATTTCTTTCTTTACATATAGCTTGTTTCATAGTAATATATATCTAAATTTTATATTATTTGTGATTAAAAAACTTCTATAGTAAAATCTTATGTATTCATCATTTTTTCTTTAAAATTTATGTTTATATTGGATCTCATTGATGTTTTTGTATTTTAATTTCATTTTCCTTCTTTTCACAATTTTCTGGATCACCCACTTCTATTATTCTAGCAGTTTCTGTAAATATTTTAACAGACATATCAGCATCTAAATTCAATAAATATCTTCACCTTCAAAAAGACCCCAAAATTTTAGAACACTTTGGTTTTATTTGCTTCCCTTTCAACTTTTTTTTTTAATTTTTATTTTTATTAGTACATAATGATTACATTCATTGCAGGGAGCTGGTATATGTACATAACACATCTTCTTTTTTTCATCCCCTTCCTTTTCCCTCCTTTCTGTCTCCCTCCATCTCTTGGTCCCCTTACCTTTTGCAAAAGATCTGTTTCCCTATTTCCTATTATCTATCATTTAATTAGCTCTTTAATTTATTTATATTTTGGGTTTCTCATGTAAGAGAAATAATGCAATATTTAAGCATGTGTGTCTCATTTTTTTTCATTTAATATCATGGCCTCAAAGTGTATCCATTTTCCTACAAATGAATGAAGTTTATCCTTCTTTATGGTAGAGTAGTACTCCATTGTGTATAAATACCACGTTTTCTTTATCCATTTGTCTATTAATGGACATATAGGCTGCTTCCAAGAATTAGCTATTATGAGTTGTGTTGATATAAACATGGGCAAGACATCATACTACAGAGATAAATTCATACCCTTTCAAATTTCATGCTAGTATTTTTACATACTAGAGTTTTATTTTCATTTTAATACCATAATAGATGTTTGTAATATTGTTCTATATACTATTTTCTTAGCTCAATCCATATGTTTACCATTTTTGGCTTACCATTTTGTCTTCCACCCCACAAATTTTTTTCCAGAGTCATTTTTCTCCTGAAATAATTTTTCACATTTTCCTTTAGAGAAGTTAGGCAGTGTTTAACTTTTTCAAGTTTTAATTTCTCTCAAATGTCTGTCAAATCCTATGTAAATTTGACCTAATTATTTTTCTCTTAATTATTTTTAATAGTACATGTTTGTAGAGTTGGTACATGTACATGACACATCTTACTTATTTTTTCATCCCCATCTCCTCTTTTCTATTTTTGACCTAATTCTAGAAAGCCACTTTCATTGACTATATAATACCAGAATGACAAATTTGCTTTAATCAGTACTTTGAAGATACATTTGTCTTTTTTTTGCTGATATAATAACAATTGGAATGTGACTTTATCTTTGGTGTACTGCAGTTTACTTTGGTGTATTTTAATGTGGATTTCTTTTTATTTGTCATAGTTGGAATTCGTTGTAATTTTGAATTAAAGATTTACACATTTTATACATTCCAGAAAGTTTTTAGACTTATCTCTTTGTATATTGCCTTTTCTTAATTCTATTATTCCTTAAGAATCTGAAGCCTTATTTTATTCTTACTGTCTTCACTTTATCTTCCAAATTTCCATCT
The DNA here is from genome assembly GCA_004026905.1 of Hystrix cristata. Taxonomy (NCBI): domain Eukaryota; kingdom Metazoa; phylum Chordata; class Mammalia; order Rodentia; family Hystricidae; genus Hystrix; species Hystrix cristata. The sequence continues at coordinate 125,085 of PVJO010000848.1, forward strand.
CTTTGTCACTCTGTGATGCATTCTATGTAATTTCTTCAGTTCTTTATTTTAATGTACTAATAACTATCTCTAGCTGTGTTTATTATGTTGTTTATTGTATCCATTCATATAAAACTTCAATATTTATAATTTTTATTTCTTAAAATTCTATTTGGCTATGTTTTAAATCCTTCATCATGTTATATAGATTATTTTCATAGTACTTTTCAAGGCAATTTAATTTCTTTGTACACATCTTGCTCACTCATTTTCTGATTCTCTTAGGAGCAAAATTCACTATTATTTCTGTAGACTTATGATGCTTTATTCTTGTTAGTGATTTTTAATTGTAAACTCCTTTATGGGAAATTTGTCGTAGGAACTGGTTTAATCTGTGTTACTCCACAGAGAATTTGATTTGCCTTTGCTAGTTGCCCTGGGTGGTTATCTGAATCAATATAAATGATCCTATTGAGATTTTTAGAAAAACATTAAATTTAGTCTGCAGACATATTGACTTATTTCTAGTTACAAGATTTCTTGCTGACTCCAAGGCAGGGATCTTTACCTGCTAATTCATCCTTTTGGTGAGGAAGTAAGTATTTGGACATCTGTATTTAAGAAGCACCTTCCTGTTGAATATTTAATCTTCAATAGAGTCTATTTTTTGTTTCCCAGAACTGAAGCTAAGAAGCCAGGCAGAAATTAGTGGTATCACAGTTCCCATGATTCTCTGGCTTTCTATTTATCTTTAATAATTTTGTCTTTGGAAAATTTTGCCATATATTGGAATATATTTGTATATAATAAATGCATATAATGTATACATATATTAGAGCTATATTTTGTTATTTCTACTGAGAGAATTTTATTGTCTACTTCCCAATACTGTCAGAAATTAATACTCTAAGGTTTGTAATAGTCTTTCATGTTTCTATATGAACTTATTAGTTTTTTCACTTAACAGTATATTTAACTATATGCATTAATGCGTATAAGTTTGCCTCACTTATTTTGAATGATTGCATAATATTAAGTATTGTGGGAAAGCCACCATTTAACACATCCCCTACTAAAGATTATTTACATTGCTTCCAGTTTTTCATTATCCAAAAAAAATCAATGTACACATGTTGGTTATTTGTATATTTAGGTTAAATCTCTAAAGTTGGAATTCTTAGGTGAAAGGATATAGTACTTAAATTCAGTGCTTATTTCTAATTTGCTTTTCAGTGTTTACAACTACTAATTTGAGAAAATCGGTATGCCTCTGTCCTCATTGCCTTATCTACATCTAGTTTTATGAGCACATTATTGTTAATTTGATAGTTTGTTTCTTAACTTTATTCTAGAATTAATTCCTGGAAGATAGAACATATTACAAAAATATGCATAGAAGGCTTTTAATAGATAATTTTCATGCCAGATGAGAAATTGATTTGAAGCAATTTTCATCGCATTTGACCCTGATATATAATCTGCTTGGGGAAATGGCATTAGAGTGCTCATCTGACTGTGAGTGTCCTAACTGTCTGGGGGCTGCTGAGAGTGAGTCTGATTGGAATCTCTCTTCCAAAAGAAGAGAAAATGGCTCCTTATATTCAAGGTTGAGGAAGAAACATATGCCTTCCTTCAGTGGACAGTGCTGTCCTCCCCAGTGTTCTTTCTCTAGACCAGAGAGTGACAAAGAAGGCTCAGCATTTCCACCTTCAGAGGAGGAAGGCTCTGTGAGGCTTTCTCAAAAAGATTATCTCAGGTTGAACCCTGAGGGTATCAGAAGGCAAATGAAACCCTTGAGAGAGCAGGGTATCCAAGAGTTACTGAAGGAGTTTGGGGTCAGTGGGAAGTTCCAACCAAACTCCGTGTCCCTGGGCCACTTTAGAGATCACGTGGTTATGAAGTTCCGAAGAGCTCTGTACTATTCTGGAATCTGGGTGTCCCATGTCCAGGGCTACAGACAGGTAAAGCACTTTTCAGCTAAATATTTCAAAAAAAATCCTGGTAGCCTACATCGTCTGGTTCCCTGGTTGAAACGGGAACTAAGAGTTGTTTATGGAGATTATGGATACACAGTGAAGAATATTCTAGCCACCATCCTTGATTATATGACCAAATATGATTTGGACAGTGAGCCTTTCATTCATCTTTTGGAACCTTATCTTCTACAACATACACACCATTTCCTGCATGAGTTTACCAGTTTTGTTCATTCAACTTATGACATGGAGACCTATGACCAAAGAGCCCTCTATCAGTGCCCTTCTGGTTCATCATGGGTGAAAAAGAAGTCTGTTTCTTTAGCTCCTATTTTGCCTTTGCCTAAAGACCATACTACAGTGATATCTCAGCATGATATGAAACAGTTTAAAGACCATCAGGGTCAATGGAATGAAGAGGACAGGTCTGAGTCTCACTTGAAACAGTTTCCAAATGGTAACTCCTCCTTGAGAAACTCTAGAGTACCACTAATCCATCATAAAACAGCAAGCAAAATCCATGTTTGCACCAAAACCAAAATAGAATCAAGTGATCATAGAAGCACAATTTCTCCTGATAATATGCTTCTGAGTTGGGTTACCCAGAGGGAAAGAGGTCCAGGAATGCTTAATCGCCAAAAACATCTTAAAGAGAAAAACACAGAAGGGATAAAGTTGCATTCTGGTCACATCCAGGATCTGAAAAAGACTGAAAAAATGGCACATGCCTTCGGCACACCAGAAATTTCTAATCAGGTCCAACCACAGAAGTACAATCTAAGAGAAAGAAGGGTTTTGCACAGTGGCCTGCAGACAGATTTCCAGAAAACACAAATAGAAAATATCAAATACTCGGATTCTTCACCAAAGGTTTTTCAAAGACTGTCCGGAGAAAGATACTTGATAAATTACAAACCCAGAAAGAGAGATCCTTCTTGCAGTTGCATCTCAGAAAATATCCTTTCTCATAAGAGAAATGGTAGAAAGTTAAGTTCTTTCAGAAAAAATAGATCAAAGTGGACACATTCTCCCCAGTTTATTGAAGTTGGTTCACATCACAGTAGAAGTCAAAGACAACCAAGGTCCAGTACTCAGAGATCTAAATCCTGGTGTGTTGGACATAGAAGAAGATCTAGAACCAGAGAAACAAGCGAGTTTTCTCTGGGAATAAGTCATAAATGTGGACCCTTCACCCAGAATATAGGGTATGAGTCCCCAAAAGAAAAAAATGTTCATGACCACAAATCAAACTATGAGAGGGCATCTTTGACTCTAGTCCAATATGGGAAGCTTTCTTCAACAGCTGGGAAGAGGCCCAATTGTCCTTCTAAAGGTAAAGGTGCTTCCCAAACTGGGAGCTGCTGTACCAGTGCCAGCCACCTACGTATTGTGCAACAAAGATCCCCAAGTAAAGGGGAGATGAAGCAAAAGGCCACATTTCCTAGAGCTAGAAGAACCAGAGGAGCCAGTCCCAGGGAAAACAAAAGCCAGCATTCAGATATAGAAACCATGCAGGATAGTCAGTGATGAGTTGGGGGACCTGGATGATATGAGGCAAAAGAATGGTTTTTCTGAATGTGCACCTTACTGCTAGAGACAAATCTCCCCAACCTGGAAGTTTGCAGAAATGCTGTAGATTCAAGCATAAACACAAAGGCGACCTCAGATTAGAAACATAAAAATGTAAATTGTTTTCAAAGGAAAATCAGTTTACTTAGCCACCAAGGATCTTTAAAAGTTTGAATATAATCTAAAAACATTATTAAAAATATTTATCACATCACTTTGTAATTGGAGCAGAAAGCCTGATGATTAAATTCAAAGTTTCTGTTGGAGACAAATGAATATTATTAAATCGTTCATATATGTGAATATTATCTCCATCTGCCTTCTTTTAAGTGAGTGGACTTCTTAAAATATTTGTCTTATTTTTTGTTTCCAGACTCAATTATAAAGATTGATTGCCCAAGTTTTCCTATAACACAGGACTGTACTAACATCAGCAGTAAAGGTTATTTAACACAAGTTATTCATACAGTGTGTTGCTAAACATGGTGCTATTTTTAAAAAATAATATATATAGTGATGTCTGTTGGATTTCAGACCTAATATATTTTCAATCCCTGGAAAGTAAGACAGAGTCATTGTTTTAAGATATAAACACTGAGACTTCATATTCAGCTATGAAAATAGATGTAAACAAAATGTAAAACTAAACATGTATAGAATTTTTGGCACAGCCTTCTCTATCTCTGTGTCCTAAAAACAGTATCTCTACTTCTCCCGACATATATGTATCTTCATTAGAAGCTGCCGTGTTTTTAGATAATTCTGATTCCCCACCCATGGTAGTCCAGGGATGGTGATTGCATCTAAACCCAGTTAATCACAGCATTTGTCCCTTTGCCACACAATTGATGAATCCAGTGGTGGTCAACTGATTGCACTTCCCTGGGGATTTTTCAAATTGGTTTTAAAACAAAAAAGGTCGTTCTCTCTCTTTGATGACAAATGGTGGAAGACTTAAAGCTTGGATACTATCAGGAGCTGTATTCAACAATTTTTGAAGAAAGTCAGTTTATTAGAGGACCAAGCTAACAGACGAAAAAGAGTAAATGAATTCATAAGGAGAGTGTCTTAGGTCTAAAATTGAGCTCTTGTGGTTTTACAATTTTAACTCTGCTCTAAGGACTATGAATTGATTGATACCTTTCCTCTACACCTCCATTATTTAACCAGGACTTTTCATTCACTTACAGTCAAGCAGTTCACTGGGAGGCGGTGCAGCAGAAATGTATGCATTAGACAAGGAGCAACAGCTCTATTGGGGAAAAATATGAAAGTTTATTTGTATAGTCTTGAAGAATAAGTAGGAATCTGTCTAGTGAATTTGTTGGCAAAGTCTACCAAGACAAAGAAGCAACTTAAAAGGAATAAAAGTAAAAATTTTTCTTCTATCGCAGCTGAGAGAGATGATGCCAAATTGTAAATAAGAACAAAACCAGGCCAATGCAAGTCTATAGCAGTCACTAAGCACCTAAAGTTAGCACAGACCTCAAAATTCAAATATATTATTTTAATCAACATTTTGTTTAAAGGTAATCAAGAAATATTTCTGCAGAAATCTTAGAATATATATGCATGAAATATAAATTTGTTCCAGCAATCCAATTGTAAACTTTGCCATAGTTCGTTTTCTTCTTGTTTAATGCACTTTCATCATTAGGTAAATACACTATTATGACCTATGAGCTAAAACCATTCATGGAAAGATTCAAGAGACTATATGCAAAGTTCTGAAATTAAGAATAGAAGATCAATTGTAATAATTCAGAACACTACCGTTTAACAGTAGCTTTTTAAACTGTTATTGTGGTCAAAAGTATACTTATGAGCTAGCAATGTTAGGCTTCATTCAAAGATGTAGGGAATTTCTCTGAGTAGAGCTAAAGTGGACATTTATATGCTTCAAATAGACAAGCAAATGTTCTCTAAGAAACATTTCTCTGAATAATTTGAAGAGCAAATCTGGCTTCATTTAGGGGGAAAATTTCAAGAACATAAATAGAGAACGAGACCTGTGGAAGAAGGAAATCTCATCCCTGGAAGTGCTCATACCAGACCCCAATCACATAGGGAATTTGACCAGATGCTTTCTAAATTCCCATCTAAGTCAGATATTCCAAAATCCCTTAAAGGGTTTCAGAAATTTGTGAACAAACCGAACATAGACTACCCTGAAACAATACAGGTTTTCATAGACAGATAAAAGAAAAAAAAAAAACAAACCACTAATGATTACGCAGTAACAATAATACAGAAATTTTACTGCTTGTGATTCACACACACATTCTCTGAGATATTACCTTAATCCACATTTTATAGATAAGAAAGCTAAGTGCTGACATTGCCATCGGAATTGACACCCAGATGTCCCCAACTCCAGTGACAATTTGGTACTATCCACTCTTTCGTTGTTATTGCATTTTTCATTCATCTGTGTTTTGTACCCTGCGGTAAACACATTCACAAACACTAAGCTGTTTTACTTTCACCACAAGTGAATAAAGTTGGTTTAATTATACTTGTATTTTCAATGACGGAAATGAGTTTCAGAGAGATTATATCATAACTAACAACAGAGCTGAGAGCCAAAATGAGATCTAACTGCACATACTTTGGGTTTTTATAGCATATAATGGTTGACTGAGCTTTTCAAATCCAACTCAGTGTTAAATCCAACACTTAACAATCCTTAATCATCTAGTCTTCTCTGCTACTAACAGCACTTTTTCATTTAAAATCCAGAATGCTAACATAACCATGGAGGGTAAGGTGCTAAGGGGTCACTTCTATTTATTTATGAGGATAAAAACCAATGCCTCATCTCCAAGTTCACCCTCCATTGTACTTTCAATGCTAATGGGGTTCACCTCAGCCAGCTGGGAGGAAGCAGGTGACTGATTTTCAATACATATGCTTCAGTTCACACAGCATCTTCTATGGCACGCGGGTCAGCTAGAGGTCCAGTGGCAGCTTTTTATCTCTGTCCTTGACTCTCTATGCTCTTTGGGCCAATGCTCCTTGAAGTACATTATAGCTGTCTAATGAAAAGCAAGTAAGAAGAAATAAGGGGTCTGAACTTGCTTGAGTGTCATTATCAGATGTGAATATAAAAAGTAGGTTAATACCTATATCTTTCTACTGTGCATATTTATCAATCCCTGCAGCTACTGCATAGGAAATGCCTTTCATCCGTCCTCACCAGAACCATTAGAGTGTCCTCTGAACTGGCCTCACCGACTCTGGGCGCTCTCTCCAGACAGTTGTTTACACTTACTGACATTCTAATATGCAAATTCGTTCATGTAATTTCCCTGCTTACAATCACTGACTGGTTCCTTTTTGTGTAGAGGATAAAACCCAAATTAGTGAGTCTTCCATATAAGGATGCCATACCCCAACCCATTCCTCTTTTCTTTGGTAGTGCAAAACAAAGCACACAAACATGTGTATCAGGCACTAGTGATAGCATAAGAAGCTAGCCAGAAATGAGCTGGAACTGGGTGAGTGGCAGCAGGGCCCTAAGGAAAGAGCCTCAGTAAGACTATGGTCTGGATTTCCTGAGTTTTCCGCGTCCCCAGGCTTCACGCCCCCTTGCAAATTCCTTGTCCTTTCCCAGTAAGACACCTTTTGATCCTACACAGTCACTCTTTGAGGCACAAGCCCAAGCTGGTGACCATGTGGACCCAGTTAGGCCTCATTTACATGTATTTGCATTGCAGTTTTGACCTCTCCAATGGGCTTTGGATGCCATACTGACTCAATTAGTCCAAGTTCAAAAGCTTCCTCTCCTGACTTGAGGGTGGAGGCTCGCAGTTAAGTGGACAGACTCTCCGTTAGTTACCACTCCCAACCGCTGCTCAAATTCTAAGAAAACAAAACCCTGGAACTCACTTCAGTTGCCCTCCCTGGGCACTGCCTGCCTTTCCTATCCTACTTATAAAAGTTAGCTGTTTGGAGTATACTGTGTTCGTCCTTCATGCTTGCTAAAAATTACAACTTTTTGTTTCTGAGTCCCTTCTGTCCCTGCAAAACTTCCCAGGAAGGATTCATGAGCCCAGACCACCGCATGATGCAGAGCTGCACCCAGCCCAGACCGACCCTGGACTTCCTGTAACACTAGGGTGTGCATACGTACATTTAGCATAATCTCTGCATACATTATCTCTCACAAATAGAACACATTATAACTTTCCTGTTTTAGACAAATACATCCCCCACAACACTTACTCAAGTGTTTTCCATATGGTAGTTGTTCAATAAACATACTTCCTCTAATTGCTCTGGTATTATTAAAGTGTATGATTTTGGTTGAGTAAACGTCTCTGCAATTTGGTTTGTCACCTCAGTTAAGCAAACCTTTTGACTCACTGACCTGAAGCCCCATAAACAAGGTCACTGCCTTGCATCTGAGCCCACTGAACATTTCTCCACACCAGAGGTTTTGACTGGACACATCCGTCATTTGCTGAGGTTTCTTTATGACATTACTGGGGTCTGGGTGGATTTTAAACTGTTCACTAGCCTATAATATAATTAGGATTTGACAAAACTCTACCAGAGAATCTATAGATTTCCTTCAATTTAAAACAGTCTATGAATCTTTGGTTTTTTTAAATATGTTTCTTTCACATGAAAATAATTATTGAGCCACTGGAAATATTGTGCAATTAAGTACTGAAAATGAATTTTGTTACATTACGAAGTGATCCAAAGTAAGATTAGAGGACATTGTTTGGAAATACTGTCATGCAGTTTTGTCTCACTGATGCACAGTTTCTTAATGTGATCTATAAAGTATCTGAACACAGGTAGCTTCATAATAAATAAAGTATTTTACGCATCAAATATTGTACCAAACATTTGGGAATATAAAGAGTTTTCATATATACTTATTATTTATCAGAAACTCAGAAGAATAGGATACATAAATACAGAGTAGATGTTAGAACAAGCAGGACCAAATGTGAGGAGCTTTACACTGAACTACATCCTGGTCTTTTTTTTGAAACAGGGAGAAAGGACATCACTAAGTCATTAAGTTGCCCAAGCTGGGTTCAAATTTGTGATCCTCCTGCCTCAGCTGGGATTATAAATGTGCGCCACCACATCTGGCTTCTCAGTTGAAGACTTCTCGGTTTAAGAAGTTCTTTGCTTCACTCTTGTTTAGAGAACACTTACTTTTTAGAACCCATTCAAAGGACACCTTCAATTTCAAAGTTTATTTGGCATTTTCCCAACTGTCAAGCTGTTGGAAGTTAGCAATCACTCTTTTGTGCCCTCAAACTCCTCCTGTAATACTTCAAATACCTATTTTGCTACTTTTATGTTACACATCTTAGTCTACGTCTCTTGTCCCTGCCCCAGAGCTTCAAGGTAAGGACCAGCTTGGCACATAGTGCTTAGTAAGCACTGAACCGGTAAAAGAATAAGGACACAGAAGAGAGTTTTAGATGTGAGTTGAGTAGGATCAGTGGTTATACAAATCATGATAAGGAAATACTGATTCAGGTTGGAGGCCTGAAATGAAATCCAGTGTGACCCATTCCAATCATTCTTCTGTACTAGAACCTAAAATTCGGTCAACTGTGCCCAAGAAAGGGAAAACCCAAGGAGATTTGCTCTTAGAAGCCATTTATGTAAAAAAAGAAAGAAAGAAAGAAAGAAAGAAAGAAAGAAAGAAAGAAAGAAAGAAAGAAAGAAAGAAGGAAGGAAGCCATTCATCTGTTAATATGAAGATCTCCAGGTATGACATCAGAGGGTATTTGCTACTTGGGAGAAGTTCAGACATAGGCCTCAACCCAATTCATAATTTGCATTTTAATATTATCACCAGTGGTTTATATGCATATTATTTTGAAATATACCTTAAACCTCAGTTTTTGTGATTGAACTTCAGCTAGAAATTATGATTTTACCTTTTTCTTGATGCTAGGAAAAACCTAGGGTCTTACACATACTAAGCATGCACCCTACCACTGAGCTACGCCCTCAGCCCTCAAATTTTAAAACATTAGTTCGCTATTATGTGGTATTCAATAGTAGTGACTATAATAAACAAGATTTTAGGTCAGACAAAAAATTCAGGTTGACAGTAGTAGCATAAAGAGAATCTAATTAATCAATTTAAGTAGTTGTTTCTTATAACAATTTGAATGAGCTCTTTAGAAACAATATATTTACCAATAAATTGCATATAACTTTTAAATTATATGTATTAAAAGTAGGTGCACCACACTGTACATGGAACAATGGTGAATGTCTGTATCAAGACAGAAATGTGTTCATAGAATATGTTTGTGAAGTCCATTAGAATTTTCAAAAGCATTTGGGGAACAGGATAGCATACTGGCTAAAAGTATAGCTCTAGGGATAGGCTGCCTAGATGTAAAATGCTTACTCTGTGCTTCACTGTATGGCCTTCATTATTTAAAATCTCTTTTTATTCAATGTCCTTATCTATACATGGGTTTAATAATAGTATTCAATTTATAGGGTTGTCATGAAGGATCAGTATATGTAAAATGTCTAAAACAGGCCCAATCAATAGTGATAGATAGATAAATAGATAGACAGAGATTGATAGAGATACAGAGGTAAAAAGAAAGAATGAGAAAACACATTGGTCTAGAAATAAGAATTAACTTACCACAAAAACTGAACAGCATATTATTAGTCAGGGTTCTCCAGAGAAACCCAGCCAATGTTTTTTTTTTTTTTTTTTGAGACAGGTTGTTCCAGAACTTGGATCCTCCTGCCTCAGCCTCCCCAGTGTTGGGATTACAAGTGTGTGCCACCATGTTCAGTGCAGAAATGTTCTCACAGACATATCCAGAAACAGTATTAGCTGTCTGGATATCCCTTACAACATGCATGCTGACCCAAAATTTACCATCACAATGTGCCAGAAGATAGAGGAGGGCGAATGGGCAATAATCGTACTCTCATTAGCATGAATGGGAGCTTAGTACATGAACAACCAGCAAATAGGATACATTCAGGGGGTTCAGGCTACTTTAAAGGACCCAAAGACAGATAAGAGAAAAGAATTATTGTTGAAGAGATAAAATGTGCCAGAACATGACAATCACCTGTAAGTAAATTAGCTAGTTTCATCCTCAACTCCCTGAGGAGGCCTGCTCTGTTAACTATATATTACAAAGATGGAAACTGGAATGCAGAGAAATAAATGAATTATTTGAGATTTTAAAAAAAGAAGTCGGCAGAGATTGCTTACTAGATTTTGCAGTCCTGTACCTCACACTCAACTAAATCTATTTTTTAAACTAGCAGTGGAAATGGGCTAAATTCTTTCTAAATTATTTTAATAAGTTTGAAGGTGATGATGATGATGGGTGCCACTGTGTAGTTCTTACTGTGAGCCAACCACTATTCTAAACATTAGAACTTGGGTTACCTCCTTTAATCTTCTCTATGATGTGGGCATATTACTACTATCATGATCCCATCAGGAATTTTCTGAAGATCACATGGGTAATAATCCCAGAGCTGGTCTCTGACCCCACGCCGTGCAGAGTCCCTGGGCTTCACCATCATAATTTACTGTTTTGGTGTAAAACGGCAACAAAATATTGCTGGTTAAGCAACGAATTCATGTTTTTGAACATTTACTGTATTTTAGAGAACATGGTCTTGTATACAATTCTCACCATCATGCTGTGAAGTGGGAAGAATTTTTAATGTGCGACTGGAAAATTGGGAAAGAAAATGGATTGCGTGAATGGAGAAATAGCCTCGAAAATAACCATGTTGCAATTAAATTAGAATTCAGGAAAAATGAAACTCTTCATCAGAAGTCAGCAATTTTTTTTTTTGTAAAAGGGCAGATAATAAACATTTTAAGCTTTGTGGGGCTACAGTATGAAAACAATCAAAGATGATACATAAATAAAGATAGTGGGGCAGATTTGCCCATAACACATAATTTCCAGACACCTGCTCTTACTATTCAAATGATAAAATCTACATACTATTTTTATTTTGTGCTTTCAAGGTAGTATGACTCATGAGAAAGAAAACACAGTATTATTTAGGATACTTTTTTTTAATAAGTAAAGTCACACTAAAGATTTGTTGAACTATTGAATACAAGAGCTACAGACGACTGGATTTTCAATGATCTATTTTTGGAAAGGCAAGATATTTTAAAGGAAGTGGATGCTCTGCTTTATGCCACAAGCTACAGGTAAATCATGAGTCATTACAACTAGTAATAATACATTGGAGAGAATCTTAAATTTATGAAAACAAGTTAAAGTTATTTTTAACAAAAATGGCTTCCAAAGTGAGGTGTCAGATTGAGATCACAGATTATGTCCTCCAGTTTTTCCTTCTCCACAGCTCATCCTAGATTCAGGCATTTATCCTACCTCCATGGTGAAAAATTATGGTCATCTCATGTTGAAAGATATATTGCAACCACTCATGAGCAAGTGATTTAATCTTGATTAGTGTTGTTTGAAGACTTGTCAAGCGGGTTAGCAATTGGTCATGTATTTCACCTCGCTGCTATTAAATCCACTGGGAATTAACATGTTAAATCTATAATCATGCTTTATTGCCTGTATAATCCTGGGTTAACTAAAAACGAAGTTAATCTATTTTTCACATGTTCACCAAAGTGAAGTAATATTTTTCCGTTAACTAGTAATTAACCCTTATGGCTTTATTAACTGCTTTATTAAATTTAAATGAAATGTTTATTAGAAAGAGTTCATGGGAAGTGTAAACCACAATGACAGTGTGGCCCTGGTGATGTCCTGTTTCTGATACTTCTCTATTAAAAAGATTCATATTACAAGTAGTTCATTTTTCATCACGAGTTACTAGTGCTTGTAACTATTTTGTGATATAATAAAAAGAAGAATGGCTTCAGAGTTAGACAGATCTGGAATCAAATTTGCATCTAATTGCTTGCTACCTTATTGGGTGTGTGACCTTGGGCAAGTTACCCAATACCTCAGTTTCCTGATATGTATTTTATGAGTAACAGTGACTTTACTCAGACTGTTGGTGACAAAGGAGGCGAATGAATTAGTGGAGAAGATACAAGAGGTAGTTAATTCACAAAGATGATTTTCATCAGAGTGTATTTTTGGCTAAAACAAGGAAAATTTTGTATTGCACTCATACAGGAGAGAGAAAATTGGTGGCCACAGGATAATGTCTATTCCTAACTTCTCCTCACCTTCTCTTGCCCCAAGGATTTATCTGTGAATCCTGCAGAAAAAGAATCTGTGGCATAGATGGCCGATGTCTTTCATTAATCTCTCAAGAATATCACTAGCTGAAATAGTCCCCTGGTACAAATTTTAAAAAGGGCTTTTGGTGTCAGAGATAGCCATATGGACACAAGGCTTGACAAACTCTGGTTTGGTAAACAGCATGTGTATCAGCTACCCTAAGCTCTCAGCAAGGAGCTCTTAGGCAGACCACAGTACTCACCTGTACATGGTGCACACATCTGCATGTGGTACACTGAGCGCGAGTTTCAAATTGGCTTTTAGTAGTCCAGCTAAAGACATATTTTCTATCTGCATTTGCAACTGGTGTGGTCATGTAAATTAGTTATAGCTAGTACAGTGTGTGTTGGAGTGATGACTATAGCAGCTTCCAGCCATCTTAAACAAAGCCCCCCATGTCTTGAATAGTCTGTCCTTTTTTTCTCTGTCTGGGGAACAGTAACAGTGAATAGTCCTCTCAAATACAGAGATCGGAGCTACATTTTGAGATTGGAAGAAGCAATTCATCAACCTGGGTGGAAAAAGACCATGACCATCAGCCCAAGGCTGCTCACTTCTAGGAGATACACAGCAGGAATAAACTCCATCCTCCTGAAGTCATTGTGTTGGAATATTTTTGTTACATTGTCGAGTCCATGTTCTAACTAAATGGGGTGTTTAGTCCAGAGTGGGAGGAATATTTTATGAAGGACTCAGATTTCTGGGAACACAAATGTTACTATGGTTCCAGGTGCAAAGACACAATGAAGTACAGAGAGAGGCAAATACAGGGCTCTGGCAGCAGTGGTCATGCCCTGGACAGCTGTACAGAGTGACGTGGAGACTGTCGTGGACAGCGTGAGATAGCAGGTACCCCAGAACCTGGATAGTCTTTGGCAAAGGGCTTCCTGTTACATTTGAATGAGGAATGCTACAGGTGACTGATGCCTGTAGGAGTTGATGGCAGCAAGAGCAAACAAATGTGGGGTTATTATGGTTCCTCTGAGCCAGCCTGTGCTCAGAGGCTTGATAAGACTTTGAGTCAATCAAAGACCAGTCAGGAAAATAGAAAGCTCACTCTACCTTTCTAACAGAGGTACACTGAATGAAGGTATTGCTTCAGAAGTATTTGAAGGGTTGAGAAAGAAAATGGGAAGACAGTGTAATATAGAGATTAGAAATTAGAGGATGTTCCCAGGAATAACAACAACAACAACACCACAAAATAAGTGGTATTAACAAACCCAGAGAGTTCTCCTACAGATGATGGTGTTAGAAGCCACTATAGCTATTGCAGCTGCCTCTCCTCAAACAGTAGCCCTTCTGGGGCCTGTAAATGCTGACAGAAATTGCCTATTATCCACTCCTACTCCTGCTGGAAGCTTCAGTGGCCACTGGATCCCACAACCTCCTGATGCGGCAAGATAGGGGTAGGTGTGTGAGGGAAGAAAGCGCCCAAGAGACCTGTGCCATATGCATGTTCAAATATGCCAAACAAAATCTGCTATTATGTCTAATTAGTTTGTGCTAATAAACAAAAAACAAAGAAACTAGGGTTGAAATACGTATGTATTTCATGTTAATCTGGGGGAATTAGAGGCCAGAAAGGCAGGAGGATGGTATGTATCAGAATGCAGGTTGTACCATCTCCAGAGTCTCTAGAAAACTGCTGAGTAGGTGATAAATATCCAAGTTGTATGTGGTCATCTGGAAATGAAATATGGACCTTTCTGTACTTTAGCATCAAATATTAAGTTTCATTTTCTTTTTCAATGTAGAAGTATAAATTCATGACACAGAAATGACTTTTTAGGTAGTGAATAATACCACTGTGTACACAACATATACTTCCACTGTTTCACATTTTATAAATTTTTTACAGCAAAAAATATTTGTTTCATAGCAAGTTATGAAACATTGAATTAAATATAAGCTTGAATGCTAAAGAAGTAATATCAGCCATGTCAGAATTTCCCCCTTTTCATGATTAAATTTAAATAAAATCTACTGGATTTTCAAGATGAACACTTAAAGATTATCACTGTATAATTCAAATAAATGTGCAATATACATATCCAAAGAAATATTTAAAATTTTTGTTGGAACATTGACACTTGTTTACAGCTTTCTTTATATTTATTTCTTAATTTTTATTCTATCTCAGGTTTTGATGTTTGAGGTACCTCAATTTTATCTCTGCTTTTGCTTTGGACTTTTGCCTCTGAATCTTATCTCACTCACACACAGAACTGAGGAATCCTGCTTATTTAGGTTGCATTGACTATTTAGCTACACATCAGAGGAAGTCCACAAGATCTGGTGACCCTATTTATATCCCCTCATTCAAATGACAGGACTTCATTTGTCATATCATTTCAAAATGATGCCTTTTACCCCTGACTGGTTTTCCTTGGGTCAATATTACTGACAAATGACTGTCTCCTTCAAGACCAGCTGGTTATAACTCTTACCATGTCTTATACTTACAAAAGATTAATTTAAACACTGACTCTGCTTACAAGCTAGAAGTCACATCGAAGAATATTTCTAAGTTCCCCTCACTGTGCTACATACAAAGTATATCAACTATGTCAGATACCAGCTAACATTATTTGAATGCCTGGAAATAGGCTGGACACTTTGCACACCTTGCTTCAGGGGCTCCCCCCAATTATAGTGAAAGGTAAGTCCTTTCATTCCTGTTTTATAAATGAGGAGATTGACAAGGATCACAGAAAGAGTGAACAGTAGTTCTGGGACTCACAAACTTAGATCTGTCTGAACCCAACATCTGTGCTGTTTATACTGGCATAATTAGAGTCTCTGCTTTTTAGGGTTAGGCCTCCCCTTGAGGCCTCCTCTTGTATGGCTCCTCTTAATTATGCCTATCTTTCTCATCTGCCTTTGTCCCCACACAGTTTTAATGGACTTGCCTGCCTAAGCAAATACACAATTCCAAAACTTGCAACCAACAGTCTGCCACTCATGGTGTCTCCATTCACTCTGCGACCCTTTTACATGTATGTGTTACCTCCAGACACTTGCCCTGCTATAGTCTTTGGCACATTCAGCCCTTATCTGGTACGAAGGTCATGTAGTTAAGGGCCAGGCCACTAACACCCCTCTGTCTTAGATTGGTACTTCGGGACCCCTTCTTTTCTTATTATACAGCCCCCTGATTCTCATATCCTTCTCTTCTCTGCCTATTTATGCTCCTAGGACATATTGTACTCTACAAAATAATGTTCAGTCTTCCAATCTTCTCTTTTCTTATGCTACCCACAGGTATAAATCACAAAGTCTTTTGTATGTCTCTTGGAAATTTTAACCATTATGAAAATTCAGGAGAAGATAAAATAAACACAGGGAAGTGACAAAAAAACTATTACTGCTCCTAACTTCATTAAGTTGGAAGCATTCACTTTAAAATTCCTGATTGTGCTCAACCCTGCCTAACTGATGACTCCCCATTGTCAACACAAGAAAATCCAAACTCCTAATTAAGAGTTGGAAGGGTTTGTACAACATGTTCCCCACCGTCCAGTCCAGTGCCAACACCTGTGGCTATTGTGTATCTCACGCTCCAGCCATGGGACAATGCAACTCACACTCCCTCATTCTTGCCTCCTGCGTTCTTGCTATTGTGCTGCCAGACTGACTTCTTCCTGCCCCAGCTAAGCAAATGCCATTGTCCTTCAAATGTCAGTTCCTATTTAACATCCCTTCTGAATTCTTTTCTGACTACTCTGGACATAAAGAAGGGCTCCTTTTTCATTCTTTCTTTTTTTACATTTTTGTTTTTTGTCTTTGAGTGCTGAGCATCAAACCCAGGGCCTTGCTCATGTTAGACAAGCACACTACCACTGAGCTACATCCCAGCCCCTGTATTAACCCTCTTACATGCTCTCATCTCCTTGTGTTATGATCATAATTATACACCTGTGTCTCCCGCTTCAGTGAGATGTTGTTAGTGTCAGGAACCATGTTTTCTTTACCTCTGTGTCCTAACAGTGCCAAGATCTTGGAAAGTACCCCACACACACTTTGTTGAATATACCGATAATTAAGTGCATGGATAAATGAATTAATATGCTCCAGATGAGGGTAAGTGATTATTGTAACCACGCGGCCCATATCCCAAGGCTAGGAGGGAATGACAGATAGAAAATTCGAGTATTTATACTGTTTCTTTTCCCATCCCATCACTCCAGAAGCTTGGCGTTTTACACTAGTCTTTTTCTACCTAAGGATGTATAAGAATTGCTTGTTTCCATCAAGGAAAAGCAGTGTGTCAGTCTGATGTGTGTCCCGTGGCCAAGTGGTATCCTCCACAAAGCAATTGTCTGTCAGTTTGTGACACATTATGGCAGGCGTCACAGCAAGCAGCTCCCTTTGGCACAGGAGAGAGTTAATGAAGGAGCAGGGGTCGGGGAGGGGGGACTTCTCTTCTCAAGAGATTCAGGCGGCACAGCTGTGAGCTGGGCTAGGAGGAGAATAGAGGTCTTTCTCTCAAGCACAGGAAAAGGTATCCCCTCGTAGCCTCGCAGGGGGACAAGACTGTCAGAGAAGCCTGCTGCCCTGACCTTTGTGGGGTCTTTTCTTCCTTCTCCCCATATTCTGGAGCAGGAAGTTGTTATAGTTTATATCTAGATGTCTCTCCAAGAGAGTCATATGCTCATGGTGGGGAGGCTTTTGGAAGGGGATTGGATTATGGGAGTGTATAGCTGGCCTGCTATTAGGAGGTGGAGTCTAATTAGAAGAGACGGTCACTGTGGGTGTGGCCCAGAAGGTTGTATCTCCCTTCCGGCTCCACCCTGGGCTCGCTCTGCTTCTGCGTGCTGCGCCATGAGCAGTTTCCTCTGCGATGCCCTCTGCCGTACTGTCCTTCCTTGGAGCCAGCCGACTGTGGACCAGAAACCTCTACGCAATGAGCCAAAAATAAACCTCTCCTCTTTTAAATTGTGGGTGTCGGGGACTTTTTGTCTCAGCTGCAAGGGAAGCAACTAAGCAGCGAAGCTATTCCTGGAGATCATTTTGGTATTACAAGCATCAGAGCCAGGCGCTGTCCTCACCGGCTTCGGGAAGGTGGATGAATGGGACACGGAAAACAGGTGGACATTCTCTGATCTACTGAGGCCAGTTTTGCCTGAAAGAAGACTGTTTCTTCTTCTTCCCTATCATCAGATAATATGACACTGCATGCCTGGAAATAAATCTGCCTCATTAATTTCAGTTATTTATATCTAATGCTATGACAGATTAAGATATAGATCCTTTTTTTCAAGGAGACAATAGTCAATGAATAACTGTACAAGTTAATCAGCGACTACCCTCACACAAGTAAGCATCATGGGAGAGATAAGAACAGGGCCCTAGAAGAGCATCCGGGGGGATTCTTAAATTGTATTTTGTGGTCAAATAGTAAAGCATCCTGGGGAAATAGCACTTGAATTAAGTTATAAAAAGGTATCAAGAATTTAACAGATTGGAAGAGTTAAGGAGGCTTTCAGCCCAAATAAACACTAAGTGTAGAGGTCGGCACCGTGTCCGTTTCGCGAGTAATAATTCGACAAGACTGGCCGACACACTGAGAAGTGGAGAATGGGAAATGATGGTATGTGAGAGTTGGGTTCACACAACTTCATGATAGGCTTTGTGAACAATACTGAGGAGCTGGAACCGACTCCCCATGCAGAATGCACGTGGTTGGGCTCCCTTGCTGCTTTGACAATGGACCTCAGTGACCTCCGCAGGACGAGAACAAGTACCCCAAGACCAGACATAAAGCTACACATAAAGCTACACACGGCAGGGGCTGTGACTGCTACGGCTCCTCTCCGGTCTTCCCATCAAATCACTGCGTTTACATGATCCTCGTTTTTTAAAACCTGCAATGTGAGTATAACAATGTCTATCCCACAAACTTTTTGTAAGCATCAAATAAAATATTCATTAAAGACAATAAATATAATTTACATAATCACATTTTGTCCTAGAAATAAAAAACATTAGTTTGCTGATTTCCATCTTTGATAACCTTCTAAAAATAGTACTACTCTATTTACAACTCTGCATTTTGAAATCTTGTTAGAAACCAAAAAGTAATTATGAGAATAATTTTGATTTTGACATGCTTGCATGAAGGCTATAAAATAGGTGAATGACATCATAATTTTTAAAAGTAAGTTTACATAACATATGATATAAATTATTTTGGAATGATAATTTCAAAATTACAACAATATCCTAGGAATGTATGATTATTTGTGACATTTATCTCTGAGTATTTTATATTGCCTGAATCTTTCTCAATGAGCAGATATTCATTTTATAATTTGAATTAATTTGCTTGTGTTTGAAATGTAAAATGTATTAACTAAAAAGAATCTGAAAAAGACAATAAACTTGACTTACGGAAACGCAGCCTCTACTTCTGTCTCATGTTAAAACATTTAATTTTGTCTTTCTCAGTAAACAACTGTCCTATGTTGATATGAAGTTGGGGGGAAAGGAGTTTAAGTAACTATTCTGAGATTCATTACTCTCTTCAGCAAAACTATGTTAAGAAAAGCAAAGAGGGAAGGTAACCTTGTCTTGTTAACATGATAATTGGACCTCTTGGCAAAAAACCCTAATGATATTTGCTAAAAGGAAGGGTTTTTTGAGTATCCTTAACAGGATCCCTCTGGTTATGCATTGCTTATAGAAATTAAATCCAGAGTCTATGGATTTATGACTAGAAGCTCCTGGAAAATGGCATGCAAGCTGGGTTGTATAAAGTGAAGTACTTTGTAAAATAAATGTTATCCACTCTAAGCAATAGTAAGCTACAAATCTTACTTACAGACTTCCTGCACTCTGAGCTAGCGAGTATGTGTCCAGTGTGGGAAAGATGACCCGGGGCCAGCCTCAGCATCCTAAACCTCTCCTGGTTTTGTGTGAGCCTCATGAACATCCATGTTCTAAAGATTGTTAGTAATATTTGATACTCCATAAAATCTCCAATATGTGGGAGTCTGACCTGACACCAACTGAAGATTTATGCAAACTTCATTGTTCCAGTTCTGTGTCGCCTGCTCCCCAAATAGAAGGGAGCCATATGCAGAAAGGGCAAAGAGGCAAAGAGCTCCTCTTCTTTCCCAAGCTCTTTCCCGAGTAATTTCAGTGATGCAGAGATAACGATTTAAAATAATCGTAATTGACTTTGTTCATAGTATCTTCCAATAATGAGTTGAAGTGTTCCTTTCTCAGTTTTTTATTTTTTATTACTACATGTTCGTATTACATAATGATTACATTCCTTGTGGGGAGCTGGTACATGTACATAACACATCTCGATTCTTTTTTTATCCCCCTTTCCCTCCCTTTCATCCCCCCTCCTTCCATCTCTTCATCTGAGTTAAAGACATCATATAACACATATGTGTACTTTGGATATCTATAGTATTCTCTATTTTAATTAACCAATTATTACGTATTTTTATTATCATACCGTGCGTCCCCAAGCCAAAGGAGCTATGTTTACCTTCTGCCCTCTGTAGGGATGCAAGGAAAGAATGTTTGTTTTCCAGTGTATTTCTTTCTCTTTACTAAATTTAACCAATATCTCAGGCCCTGATTCCACCCAATAGCAGAAAAGACTAGTGACTTCCAGGTACATCCAACCATTTTCTGATTTTCTAAGTTTCTTGGAGTAATTTTTACTGTCAGTTTAGGATTTGAAGTCAGTCAGTTCTATGTTCTGCTCTTGTACTTTCTTCTCCCCAGAGTGCCATCCGCAATGTAGTAGTCTTGCCTGCACTAAGGCAGAGGGAAGGAGGTAGCCTATGGTCAGGTGTTGTTTTATCCAGCTGAAGGCGAAGTGTCTTCCACCTCTGTCACCCCTGGGAGTCCCTCCTAAATGTCTCCTGATATTTGCTAAGCCATTTTGGACTTTTCACTGCATCCTCCTTCTCGGCCAGGCATATTTCTTGTGTCCCTGCCCTCTCAGCCACTTCTGCTCCTTTCAGAGGCAGGCTACAGCTGATTTCTGAGAACTATAGGCATTTGGACGTTTGCTCAATTTCTATATCCAGGTGCTTAACATGCTCTTAAACGGCCCTCAGATTCATCCACTTAAATAGCCAATTCCGCTGAAGTTACCACATCCCACTGAACCTCAGGAAACTGTTCTGTGTCATTAGAGTTTTACCTTGGCCACCGTCTAGAAGGTGGATTGCACACTCGGGATTCTTTCCTAGGTTTGCTAATTCTCTTGCATATTCTTGGTGCAAGAATGGTAGCAGAATATGGGACTTCACTTCTCGAAGAACCAGACCAGCAGTTACTTCTATTGTTTTTCTATCTCAACTTCCTGAATTATCTCTCTCAGCTAAGTTTCACCTCCTTTCAGGTGAGAAAACTGAGTCTTAAATTATAAACTCTTCACAGTTCAAGTCAAGTTTTTGAAACTCACCTCAATAAAGCCTATACTCTCTCAAAAAATTCTACATCATATCACTCAAAACATAATATATACAGTTTGCCCTGCCTGGTATTTTAACTTTCCTTCTATGTGTCAAAATAAAGCAATGAAGTAATAAGAGCCATAGAATATCTTTGGAACTATAAAAAAGGTACTTCCCTTCATGTTGTCAAACTATCTTATGTTCTCAGTCCTCAAAACAATTTCACATATAGAAGACTCACAGTAAATATTTGCATGATGATTTAATAATCATCTGTCTGTTTATTTTATAATTTAGTATTCTGAACAGTCAGCCTGCTTGACAGGTGTATAATCAGAAGCTCAAAGTAACTGGCAGGACAAGACTACTTGCTCTAGTACTCTTTGCTTTACACCACAGCTGCTCCAATAGCCCTCATATTTCAAGTGTTGTACATCCTTTGGAGCATAGACATGAAAATTCATACTAAGAAGTACATTTTACATTGTGATAAATCATCCACATATTTGTATGTATATATTCATACATACACGCACATAAAGGAAACTAAAGATTTATGAAACAGTAATTATTCTTGTTAACTGCTATGCACCCATATAGCCTCTAGTTCTTCCTCCTTTTGTTTTTGTTTAAAACAATGCTGGTCATTACCTACTTAGTAAATTTATTTCCATGACCCACTCATGAAAGGTGAAAAACAACGTACTAGAATGTTACTTTTCCTCTGTCCTTTGCCCTCTACTAGAAGACCTCCAAATCTACCCATACTATACAAAAACACCAAGAGTGTGGGCTGAGACTTGCTTAATGTATTTTATTTCAACACACAAATCTTGATAATTATAAACAAAATTTCATGAAAAATCCTGTAAAAATTGCTTTCTAAACGTTGATTCATGGAGAGGACATTTCTGGGGTGTATCTTGGATTTCAGATCGATGGTGGACGCAGCCTTATCTGACTCTCCACTGGGAGTCTCAGGGAAGATAAGATCAGTAAAGTCATCCCTGCCTACATACTAAAATCACCTAGTGAGCTCTTTAAAAAAAAAAAAAACCCAAACCTGGGCTTTCTGCCAGATTAAATTAAATTAAATTAAATCAAAATATCTGGGAGTTAATTGGGTTCTACTACAAACCACTCGGGTATTCTTAAGTATAGTCAAGGCTGAGATTCCATAGGGAAATCAACTGTTGTGGTTTCTGCCATACAATCTTAGTCATAAAGAATATGACAATTTGTAGTTACAACAACCCTGCCATGGTGATTGTTTAGAAGACAGGTTCTCTAAGGAATACTAGACTGAAGGTTACCCCACCACAGTAGTGTGAAGAGTGTTTTAATCAGTAACTTAATAAATACTTTTTACTTTCATTATCTGCAGCTTTCCTTGTATTCTCTTAATATTTGGAATCTGTGAATTTCCAAGTCTTTGGCATTTTTCCTTTTCTAGTTTGATGTCACCATAAGGCAATGTAATCCACCGAGGTGGCTCTCAGTATGCACCTGAGCTTTGAATTAAAAGTGGACAGTTATTCCAGATTTAAATAACTGGTGCTCTGTGTCTCTGTGGAAACTGGATCTAAAAGCATTTTGTGTTTTTGCTTTCATTAACTGCTTTAATATTCCCAGAAGAGACAAACTGAGCAAGTTTAAATATCAATTGTTTATGTTATACACCATATTGATTTATGAAAAACAAAAGCTTCTACTAGGAGAGAGTTTTAAATCAACGAAAGCAACATAGAATCCAATGACAGAAGCCTGACAGATGCAGAATAATATGACAATCTCAGGATCAGGAGAGAAAAAGATGAAAGAAAATATATTTGGGAGATAGTGAAAAAAGTGCATTGAAAATGGAGATAAAGTTTCATCTTGTTACTCCTCAACAATTCCAAAATGAGCAGACAATATGTGTATGTAAACCAGAAAGTGTAAGAACTGGATTCTGTTACAATTCTGTGATTCAAGCAGTTTAAGTTACTTTATCTTCCAAATATGATGTCAAATAGCAGATCAATTTTAAGGAAATATTCCACGATATTAGATATATAAGTAACCCAGAGAGATGGGATCACTCAATATTTTCCTTTCTTCCTTACAGTTTTCTGTATTGTCTACAATGCACATATTTTAATGTAATAAGAAAAAAATCAGTACTTGCTTTAAAATGAAATACTCTCTTTTCTTCCTGTCTTCAGAAACAGTCACTCTTCAGTTTTGAATAAGCCTACACTTACTGCAACAGGAAAATTCTATAGTTTCAACTGAGTTTGCAACTGAGATTATGCCTTCAATTTCAATTTATCTCCCGAAACAAAGATGCTTTAATTAATAGCAAAATAATATAGACACTTCACACACCTTTTTAGCAAGGTTTAATTGGCTTTATCTCCACCACTACCCATTCTTGGCAAACAGAAAAAAATGTAAATAAACAAAAACAGCAATAATATAGATAAGTAAATTTCCTTCACCACAAGAAGTGTTATGGGCAAGAGGATGATATTTTAGCCAGTAAAAAAAAAAGCAAAAAAAAAAGAGCAAAGGATATTGTTAAGTGGTTCAAAAGCAAGGATACACCCATCGACAGATAACTGGATAAATGAAATGTGGTATCTATATACAATGGAATACTATTCAGCAATAAAGAAGGACAAATTAGGGTCATTCAGGAAAACGGATGGACCTGGAAAATATAAAGTTGAGTGAAATAAATCAGACTCTCAAGCTTGAATACTGTATGGTATTCTTCATTTGAGTGAGGCAAAATACAAACAAAGAGAATGGTAAATAATGGATAGAAAAAGACAAGGAGACAGATCTCACCCAATAGGCAAAGGGCCCAAGGGAACAAGAAGAGGGCAAAGGGGACAAGGAATGAGAATTCAGAGGAATAAAGATATCCCAAAAACAAGAACCTAATAACCCAAACAAAACAGTAACACGTACAGTAGGTACTACAGTCAACTTTACATAGTTGCGACTTAATACTGCATCTAGGTGGTTATTTAAATTGCTAGTTATTATATGCGAAAGGCACAACATATTATGGTCTGTAAGTTTGTGTAATTTCGGATAAATTTTAATTTAAAAAAAGCAAGGAGTGGAAACCATAAAAGTATCTCAGGATGTGGCATTCTGACTTCTAAATCTTTTCATGCCTAGAGAGCCATAGTTATTAGCTGTATAATCATTAGCTCGATCAGTTGCCTGCTGGGTCCACCGGAGGATTCTACTCCTTTTCCAGCATCTTCAGCAGGAGTGTGAGCCTCTTCATAAGCTTCCCCAACTATGCAGTCATCGCCCTAACTTCTGGATATCTGGTCTTTATCCTGCTTCTCATTCTGGTTTTGTATATAATCATTGGTCTCTGTGACCACCTCCCTACCAAGCCAGAGCTCCCAACACTCAGGAAAATATTTCTTTCTCTCTGACCTCAGGGACCACCTCTGGGACTACAAACAATAATCAGTACACTTTTTTTAAATGGAGCTGCACTCCCAGAAGACCTGGCTCCCAGGCTTCCAGGCCAGGAGGCTACCACTCATTTAACAAGCTGTTGGATTTCACAGATGAATTTCAAAGACCAGGAATTTGGTCCAGAATCTTTTCTTTTAACTAGTAGGCTATCCCTTCACAGGATTTCTCTTGGGGAAAAAGCAAGGAAAAGACTTTAAAACACTCTTTACACACCTAGCAAACCTCCTTAGGATATGTTCTGTCAGTTGAAATGTCTTTAGATTTTGAAGGGAATATCCAGTTCATGCTAATATCAACATTACTGAGTCACAGTTTCTCATGTCTGCATCCCAAACCTTGACTCTCACCTTGCTATGGATGCTCTATAGTTTGCTCACTCTCTGAAGCCCTTGTTTTGTATGCTTACAAACCAATTCTTAGCATAGAACAGTCATTAATATGCTCAGACAAGAACGTGGTAGCAAAGGGCTGATTCTTTAACAGTTTCTTACTGTGATAGCTCACACAGACCTGTCCTCTGTAGTGTGCTATAGGCTTCGTGCTCATGTCACACCAGCAGACGACATGTTCAAGGGAACCCATGGATTTGATTTTGTTCCTAAATTCTATTAAAGTGTTTGTAAAATAAGAATGATCTCTCTCATATATATACATATATATTTGTATATATGTATGTGTGTGAGATATACCTCATATATACATATATATCTCATATATATATCAAATATATGTGTTTGTGTGTATATATAATAAATATATGTTCACAAACACATCTCTTTGCAAACAATTCAGCTCATAAACAAAAATGCTTGGCAAAATTTTGCTTCTGTTTACAAACTCCATATCAAATGACAGACACAACCACAACCATCTTCCCCACATAAACACAAATGCAGCCATCTTCCCCAAAATCACAAAATAAATTAAGTTCATAAGTGAAGGTATCACTGTATATACTGTCTATATATGTATTCTCTCTCCATATATAAATCAAATATATATAATATATATTTGCATATTCTGCAAACAAGGCTACCAGTGATCAGAGATATTGAGGAATTTTTATTATACAGGATACAGTACAGATTATTTTGTTTGATAAAACCAGAACAGATACTGAGGACTGCATTAGTCAGTGTTTCAGTGTTTTGTTGCTGTGACAAAATACCTGAAGTAAAGGCGGAAAGGTTTATTTTGGCTCATGGTTTCACAGGTTTCAGTTCACGGTTGGTTGGCTCCAAGGCAGAAACATTATATTAGAAGCGTGATGGATGAATGCAGCTCACCTCATGACAACCAATAAGGAAACTGAAAGAGCAGGTGCTCAGTTTGCTGTCCCATAGGCCAATCCTCTCTGGAAACACCTACCCAGAAACACTGAGAAGTATATTTTGCTGATTTCCTAGGCATTTCTCAATTCAATCAAGATGAAAATCAACATTAACCATGACTCAGATAGTCTGGAATACAAATAAGATAGTCTGTAGTCGAAAAAAAATCTATGGACACAGGTCCCAGCTTGGTCATGGTGCAGTACTCCAAGCAATTAGAGAAGTATTGTCAGAACATGCATGTCAGTTTTCTTACACACATACGCGCGTGCGCACACACACACACCCTAATGTACAAACAAACCAAACTGCGGTACGCATGGTCTTCCTTATTTGAGGTGGACATGTGTCACGACCCTCAGCGAATGCCTGAAACTATGTTTTTCCTATGCATATAATAAAGTTTTATATTTTAGGCACAAGAAGATATTAAAAACAAGAATTATAAAATTAAGCCATTATAACAATATACTATAATAAAATACTATAATAAAACTATTTAAAACTTATGAACTATTTATTTTTGAAATTTTCCATTTAATATTTTCTGACTTCAATTAACTGTGGATAATTGAAACGTCAGAAAAAACAACTCTGGATGGGGATAATACTGTGAATACAGAATTTTGAGAAATAAAGAGAGTGAAATAAAAGATAATTTACTTTTAGAATATTCTACCTCTAGGAGCACAGGTTTAGTGTCACTAAGTTGTTGGCTCTTATTTCCTCCTGCCTGTATGTAACCCCGCCAGAAAGGCCTTGTAAGAGCAGCAGCTGAGCAGATTGCTTCGTTCCCAGGCCACATTCTGTAGGCCCCAGTAGAGGAACCCTTGTCTTTTCTCCAGGGGCAACAAATCGACAGCACACAGGTTGTTTGTTTTTCTTTTAAAGCAAAAGATGTTAATGTATGAGTTGTTTTTTTTCTAAACTGAAATCTTAGTATTCAAGTTTAATTGCAGTGTTGGCACTTTGTGATAAGTGGGTTTGGGGTACAGTTTGGACACTCACTCTAACAGCTTCACCATCACTAAGGCTTAGTCCAGGGCTTCTTCAAGCACTGCACTACCAGAATGAAGTCATTAGCCACATGGTGATTTAACTGAAATGGAATTGAAATGATATAAAATTAGATTTTCTTCTCTAGTCTCAGCCAAATTTCAAGTGCTCAGCAGTCACAGATAGCTAGTGATTACCACTGGCTGAACAGATGGATTGACGGATAGAGAGAAAGACAGATTTAAACAGTGAAGAAATAGAATATTTCCATTATCACAGAAAATCCTATTGTTCCAACAAATTGTCGAGGCCAGCAGAAAAAGTGAGCCAAAAAAATATGGAATTGTGCATCTTAGTATTTACATGTACCTGGAGAAACAAGTCTGCAGTTACCATTAACTTGTTGGGCAGGTGCGTTTGATTAGACTAGTTTATACAAAACCACAAACATGTCTCCCCTCTGTTTCATACCATTCAAATTCCTATGTTGTCTAAATTTCTGGTACTTTTTGGGGTCATTATGATACGTCCAGGAAATGATTTTCTGTATCTGTTCTCCTTATTGGTGGTAACTCTTAATACAACTAAGACTCTGGGATGTCCTTCTAAGTGTTTTGCAGAATGGCATTTTTCTGTGATTAAAACTAGGTAAAAGTTAGTGCTTATTAGGTTATCTGCTATTCCTGATATAGTTCCTCTTTTGTGCATTGAAAGAATTACAATTACATTTCTATCTCTATTGGGAATCATAATATTTGACTCTATATTGAATAACATTTGTATAATCATAATTTTCTTAATGTACATTATTGATTTTTTCAAAGTGAAGCCATGGAAAAGATATTGAAGATGATTATAATTATAGAAGGGAATTCAAAGTCAGTTAGATAGTGTGAAGTCAGCCACAGAAAAAGGCAAAGACCACAAATCAACTCTCACTCTCCTCTACCTTTGAGTCAATTTGCCATCAAATGACTGGTTCTGAGGCTCTGAAAATGTATGATTTCATTATTGAAGTCATGGATATCAAGGAAGAGCCCACATTATGACAGTAATAGAAATTGAGAATATATGTATGTATGGTGGTA
The DNA here is from genome assembly GCA_004026905.1 of Hystrix cristata. NCBI lineage: Eukaryota > Metazoa > Chordata > Mammalia > Rodentia > Hystricidae > Hystrix > Hystrix cristata. The sequence goes on from PVJO010000848.1 coordinate 153,193, forward strand.
TCTCAGTTCATGGATGGTTATGATTGGGAACACTTTTGTTCATAAACAGAAGTGTTTGGCAAAATTTCGTTTTTGTTTGCAAACTCTGCTTCGAGTGATGAATAAGATCGTGGCCATCTTTCCCACATGAACACAGACATGGCCATCTTTTCCAGAATCATGGAACAAATTAAGTTCATGAACCAGGTATCACTGGGTAACAGGGGAGAAGTAGTTAAATTAATTTATCTTCTTTCAAAAGCAAAGTTATTACCAACAATTCATAAACTGAGAAAATAGATTTCAACATATTAAAATAATTGTGCTAACAGTTTTAGAGAGGAGAGGAGAAAAAAATTCTATTCATGTAATATTGCTTCATACTGTTTGAACTCTTAATACGTGCAAATGTTACTTTAACAAGTGTAAGATTTCCAGTACAAAATACATAATGAGCTGCTGTATTAACTTTGTTCCTCCAAACATCCCATATGAATAAATTACTTGTGACTGAACTTAGACTGGTAAAGAAAAGTAACGGAAACAGAACACTTATTTGTTGTGTACTGTTTACCGTCTTAGAAATTTCTACACTAATACCTAATTGTAAATCCTCCTAATGTCCCTGTGAAGTAGATATTACACAGGATCCTTGAAATTTGCCAGCCTAGAGAGGGGAATGGGGTTATTTGGGTAGATTTTAATGCAGACAGGACAATGTCGAGGACATACAATGTTATCTATGTATAAAATTAACTTTGTCAGTGATGTCAGAATGGAATTACATTTCCTATTGGAGATCCCTTTATTTGTCTTTAGAGATAGTCTGCGATATGTGGATAGAGGGGAAAGTATATTATTCTTTGATCATGCTTGCTTGGCCACAGGTGGGTGAGCAGATTGACCTGTCCATCCAAGCTGAGTAATTCTTCACTCCTTCACTTTTTGTTTATGACTTTATTTCTTCATCCTTGGCAAGAGCAGAAAGTAAATCATAGCATTTCTTGGCTGAAAGGCAGAGTGAAACAGCTGTGACCCTTGAGATATTGTTTACTTTACTGCCTCCTGATACACACTCAGTCACTTCTGTTGGACATGCTTGATGGCTTTTGTTCATACAGTTGGCTGTTCCGTCTGCTCTACCAATTGATGAAAAATCAGAGTGGCTACTTTCAGCCACGTTTATTAGTTCGTTCATTAATAATTTATGAGCACCTACTGTCTGGTAGATACTAAGGCAATTGCAAGTAGGAGCAAATTGGTTACCCTACTCTTAAAGAGACAAAAGTCTGGTAAGGGAAGACAAATGTGTGAATATTAATTATTGCACAATGAGAATAAGTGCTAAAAGATGTAGGAATAAAGTCACATAGAACAGTTTAAGAGCATAATTCTATGTGGGAGAAAAGCGGAGAGGCAAGGTACAGGAAGGCTTTACAAAGTAGTGTTTAAAGTATACCTTTGAGGTAGGCAAAGACCAGGCCTCTGTGACACAGTAAGAAATAAAACTCAGAAAGCAGTTAACTATTATACAGTTGCAGGCCATAAAAGGTAGGAAGTTGAGTAGATGTGGTGATGTGTCACCCTGCTGACTGCTTTAGAACCAGAGCATGAACTCCATCTCCCAGTGGTGTTACATACTGTGGGCTTGAAGCTGGATCTGTCCCTGGAAATTGTCTTCCTTTTGAGGAAACCCCATCAGTCAAGAGCATATCCTGATACTCAGGCAGAACCTGACCGGTCTATCCATTTAGAGATTTTAAATGGGGGGAGGGTAACTATAACAAGATCTCACAGAAAACTTCTCACATGGAAAGCCGAAAATTAGTTCCTTAAAAATAGTATGCTTTATCTGTGGAGCCCATAAATACTACTTTATATAGAAACCCCCTCTTCACAGAAATGACTAAGTTATAGGTTTTGAGGTTGGGAGATTATCCTGATTTTCAAAGTGGCCCCTAAATACAATCAGTAAAGAGAAGGTGATGAGAAGACAGATTGGAGTGATGTGGCCACAAGCCAAAGAATGCCAACACTGGGGACCCCCAAAGGGAGGGTGCTCCTATGGACACCTCAGTTTGGGCCCAGCTATACTGATTTTCAGGTTTCTGGCCTCCAGAAAATTGACAGGAAAAAATGTTGTGAATTCCCCAGGGTGTGTAATTTGGTAGAGTAGCCTCAGGAAACTAATACAGCCTGGGACAGGCTGAAGTTTTCTTACAACTACAGTTCAATTTTATTCAAGGTCTCCCTCTTCTGATACTGTGAAGCAAGTTAAGTCAAGTGAAGTAGTAATTCTCTCAGGTCTCCCAACCTACCCAGTCTTTCGTGGCCTGTTCAAAACTTTAGGATGAATATGAATTTGTCAGGAAGAAGGGTGAGATGGTTAAATGTGTGTATCAAGTTGACTGAGCCAAGGGATGCCTAGATCGCTGGTAAAACTTTATTTCTGGTGTTTCTGTAAGAGATAAGTATTTGAATCAGTAGACTGAAAAAAGAAGGTCACTCTCAGCAATGCATCATCCATTCCACTGAGGATCTGACATGAACCAAAGTGGAAGAGGGCAAGTTCACTCTCTCTGCTTCATCCAGAGCATCTTCCCTCTCCTGCCGTCAGACATCAGCACTCCTGGTTCTTCCCACACGGTCCAGCACTCAGGCCATCACCTCCCAGTTCTCCGCCCTTCCCACGCAGTCCAGGGCGCACGCCGTCATCTCACCCGGTTCTCAGGCCTTCAGTCTTGGACTTGGCTTACACCACCAGCTTTCCTGGTGGTATGACTTCTCGGCCTTCATAATTATGCTGCATAATAAACCTCATTCTGTACATCTCTGTACGTCCTTTTGGTACTGTTTTGTCACTTTTCTTATCACCGAGACACCACACACCTGACACTCACAATTTAAAGGAGGACAGGTTTGCTTCACCTCACACTTCATAGACGTTTCAGTTCATAGACCACCGCTCCAAGGCAGGACAGCCGGCACAGGAGCATCGCAGAGGGGAAGTGCTCACACCACAGCGGCAGCAAAGCAGAGAGAGTAAAGGGAGGAGCTGTTCAGTGAGACGGACCCTTCTGGGTCACAGCCACAATGACCTGCCTCTTCTGACTGGGTTCTGCATCTCAAAAGCTAGTGAGTTCTAGTGCCCATAAAATCCAATCTCCTTCCAAAGAGCCTGCTCATGAGCCATGAGGCTTTAGAAGACATCTAGATAGAAACCTTAAGAGGTGCTGTTTCTTTGGGTAACTCTAATATGAGGGGTAAGGGGCAGGCAGGGAATATGTGTAAATGCATGAGCGAATTCAGTGTATCTGGGCTTTAGGGCACAGATGTTACGGTGCGTCTCACATCTCGATGCTACATTCACATCGAGATAAATTTATGGCTTTATGGCTTTATGGCTGAATTTCCTAGTTTGTATTTAATTCTACCAAGCCCAGATCTGACACTAGAACAGTGGACCTGCCTTATGGATGATTTTCCATTTTATGTTCAGGTGTTTGGACATTACCCTAAAAAGCAGTGAGGGTAATATCAAAGGCCTGTTTTCTGGGACATGAAATGCTGAGATGTACGTACTCTACGATCAGGGGCAACAGTGTGTAAATAGGAGCAAAGGAAAGAAGAGTAACGAGGGTAACAAGGGCAACGCCAATGACAAACAGGAAGGGTAACAAGGTCGCATGAACTTAGCATATTGTTTCCTGGACTTCGAAGAGAACAACATTAGAAAATAGCTATATTCAGTGAGTGTCGCCCTTGAGGGCCATAAATAAGTGTTTAGAGGCCGGCAGTTTGAGAGAAAGGCCGTAGTTCTGAGGACAGCATGCCCTTCATCATGATTGGCAGAAAGCTCTAGGGAGCTGGCTATATTGCCTGGTTTTGAATCCTAACTCTGCCACTTATTCCTAATATATATTTAAGCAAGTTTTATGAACTATGTCTACATTTTTCTCAATACAGTAGGAATGGTAGTGATACCTATCTCATGGTGAATATTGAGAGCTATAAATGCGCTTAGAAGAATGTCTGGCATGTAGTGAATGCTTAATAACATTAGTTATTGGGAGGGCTGCTCTTCATTTGAGAGCCCTGGGATCTCAGGAAATGATGAAGAGAAAGGAAGGTATTTTTTACGATTCCTGATGAAAATTGGAAAAGTTATACCGCTAGAGACCTCACCCCCTTCCCAGCTACCACTCAGTGTCCTCCTTCCCCTTCACCAGTGACGGTGCTGAAATTGGCAAGGAAATCTCAAATGCTTAAAACAAAAATGAGAGTCATGTTAGCAAACTACCCACTCAAGACTAGCCACTTGTTATAGCCTGCCTTATTCTTTGGTCCAAGCAGTCCTCCATAAAGGAAACTCTACCCTCTCCATGCTTCTAAACCCATAGTGTAAGGAAGGACACATCTACAAATGAACAGTACTTACAATAACAGCATAACAACAAGCAGAGGAAGCCAATCTGATCATGCTACAGGAGTGGAGAGACAGGGGGAAGTAACCCACCATGGGACAGGTAGACAAGAGCTCATCAAGGCAACTACAGCTGCAATGATTATTCCAGGATGGAGATGGCACTTGATGGGGATGGGGCAGCCAGCAATGGTGCAGGGTCTGGAAAGAGCCCAGCTTGTCTGGAAACTTGGGCAGTTGCAACTTCAGTAACTTGAACAGCATTAGGAGTAGAACAGTGAGAGAAAGGGCAGAAGTTTGATAGAGGAAATGTTTATATAGATCAAAGGTGAGGTCTTTGCAACTATCTGGAAAGCAAGAGGAAAACGTGAAGCGTCATAAGAAGAAAACAAAATAAGATGGATGATTTAGAAAACTTCTGTGATGCAACTGTGAATGTAAAGGGACAGGACCAGCACAAAATCTCCTGAAAATAATGACAAAATGAAGCCTCTTTGAGATACAAAGTTTAAAATCATAGAGACAACACAAAATATTATCTTAATATTAATGTAAAAATCCAAAGTATAATGCAATTAAATGATTTCCTCAGGACTGCGCATATTATCAAGGAAGTTTTTAGTTATTCAGGGATTTTCTGTTTATTTTCTTTACATTTCCTTCATCGAGAAGCACTACTTTGTAAACATGCAAGTCCAGAAGACATTGCTTTTAGCAAATCAAATACAGAAGTGAAAAGATCAAAGTGAAAAAACAACTGTTTTGTTGTGTTTTGTTTTTAGTGTGAATGTCTAGAAAGGAAAAGCGTATATTGCCTGAGAAGAATTGCTCTATCAATCTCTACAAACGCTTCCATTCTTGTGAAAAATCAGTGTGCATTACTCAGCATATGTGCCCATCAATCTCCACTAGCTTGAGCTGAGGGTTACTCGGGTGAAATTTTCCATTAGAGCAACATGCACTAAAATGTCACTTCCTAAAGCTGAAGATTTTAATTCACAAAGGTAAATTTAAACCTAAATGTGGAATTAAAAGTAAAACAAAAATTTAGTCAAAATGCATTTTGGGAGTAAAATGTATTAATATTTCACAGGTTTTCCCCTAAAATTATTAGATATTAAAATAAAACTCAGTGGCTTTATTTTATAAGTAAACTATTGACAATTAAAATATAAAGAAAAAATATTATTCACAAAGGCTGGGCCTAGAAATAACCAATGTAAGTATTTCACACACTCCTTTCCATTCATAAACATATATATTATAAATTTGTCACTTACTTCTGTTCATTTAAATTCTGACATGAATATTTTCCTATAATAGTGCTCTCTGAAAACAATATTTTAAAAGTTGTATATTACTTCATAAGTTTGACCCATAAATTATGTAACTATTGACTTATAATTGAGTACTCAGGCTGCTTCCAACGTTCTATTTTATAAAAATTCTGCTACATTCATTCTTGTACATAAATCATTCCTTCTGTCTCCACAACTCTTGTGAATTCCTAAGGACAGAATCCTAGAATTACTGGGTCAAAGTGTTCGTTGTATTTTTAAAGCTTTTCCCACTTACTGCCAAATTGCTTTTTGGCAGGTTTGTAATTGCACGTCTAGTGAACTAATGTGTAGTTTCACCACGAATACATAGCTCGATAGAGAAAAAGTAACATACGATTAATATTTAACTGTCCTTGTTAAATGTGAAATGAGATGTTTTCATACTTATTGGACAAATATACTGTATGAATTGTTTCTCAGTACACTGTTACCAGTTTTCCAAGGTGTTGTTTGTATTCTTCAGCCTCTTCCTCATTTAAATTAAAGGAGGAAGGGAATTTTTTTTGTGCTACAAATACTCCAGAATGCTTGGGAAAGCCCCTGGGTGAAGAATTTGGGCATTCTTCCTTCTTTGCATGCTCATTAGGTCTTTGGATCTAGACTTTAGATCTATGTTCCACTGGGGATGCACATAGATCACCTAAGTTAAGAGCAAGGCCACTGAATATATGATATCTTATTATGTTTTAGTGTCTGTGTTATGTTTGATTACAATATTTTCTTTTTGCTATTTTATTGTCTTTTCAACATAAAAATACTTTACTGTATACTGAAATGTAATAAAATTAATATATTCTTTTAATATATGCCTGACTTTTTTTTTTTTCCAGTGCTAGGGATGGAACTCAGAGCCTTGCAAGCACTCTAACCACTGAGCTAAATGCCCCATCCGATGCCTGACATTTTAATTAAGGGATTTTTTTTTTGCACAAAGTACATCTATATATCTCCAATCTTATGTAAATGTTTTCAAATGTAATTAATCAATGTTTCAAATGTAATTGGTATATTCTTTACTTTTTGTCTTATAGTTTTTGTTGTATTTAAGTAACTTGCTTAGAATTAATTTTGGTTTACTGTATATACCTACTTTTCAAATTATTTAAACATCTTTTCCAACAATGAACTTCACTGACTATACTTATTGCCATATTTAAGGTTTCTGATGAAAAGTTTTGGAAATTGTCCTAGAATCAAAGGGTTACTGATAACGGTAGAAACATGATAAGTGGGTAGATTCTTATTACTGCAGCTGCTTCTTCCCCAGAATATAGAAAATCAAAAAACTCATCCAATTTTTGCTATGTCAGAGATTTATTTCATCCTGAAGATCTTTCCTGTGGGTTTTGAAATTCATATTCCTCACGTTAACAGAGGCTGAACTCTTATTTTTTTGTTAATTGACAATCTTAGCTTAATTAGGCTGAGAAAGTTTTACTTAATCCATGTCTGTTTTTGTATCACAAGACATCCTACAGTCACTCGAAAATAAATCATGCATAATCCACTTGCTTCTTTCTGAAGAATAAGAGGGTGTACATTTTAGAAGTAGAAAATTCTGGCGACTCATTTCTTTGAGCACCTGTACACCACCCTTGAGTGCATCCTAAGTTTCTGCCTAAAATCTTTGCCTAATAAACCTTTCTCTTGCCTCTTTAAAAAAAGAATAAAAAAAATTCTCCATTCACCCTCAACATCATGCTTAAAATGTGACTTTTCAGGGTAATTTCCTTTCAGCCCACTGATTAACCTGACATCTTCAGTATATATGCGCTCTTTTTAAAAATGTTATACTAAAAAATATAAAAAAGGAAGTTTGTACTTATATACATTAAGTATATTATATGCATTTACATATGGTCCAAGACAATGCCTCTTTACATAATGCAGCCTAAGCAAACCAAAGGCTGGACATGTCAAATAGCTAAGTAAATTCCCTTTAAAATTAATTTAAAACATTTTTTATTAGGACGTGTTTGTCAGTATATAACATTTACATTCCTTATGGGGAAAGAGAACATGTACAGAAGACATCTTAATTCTTTTTTCTCCATTGCCTTTTCCTTCCTCCCCTCCCCCATCTGTCTTGACCCTCACCTTTTTAAATTTTTATTTTGGTACATATTTTCAATACATAATGTATAGAGCTTGTACATGTACATAACACATTTTAATTTCTTCTCTTCATCCCCTTTCCTTCCCCACCCCACCTCTGACCCCATTTCCCTTTCAGAAAGCTCTACCTCCCTACTACCTATTATCCATCTTTTATTTTGCTCTTTGTCTATACTTTGGGGCTCTCAGATAAGAGAAACTAGGTCATATTTAAGCTCATGTGTCTGATTTACTTCACTTAACATTATGGTCTCAAGGTGCATCCATTTTCCTACAAATGACTCAAGTTTTTCTTTCTTTAAGGCAGCATACTACTCCAGGGTGTGTAAATACATTTTCTTTACCCATTCATCTCTTGATGGACATATAGGCCACTGTCAAGTTTTAGCTATTGCGATTAAGCTGCTACATACATGGGTACACATTTTTTAAATTTAACTAGTTCTTCCAATTTACTCTTAGAATTTTTAAAATAATTTTTAAAAGTTAATAAAATTCCTGGGGGATGTTGATTGCAAGATACTTTAAATTAACTTACCAGAAAAACAACATCTTTACATTATTCATCTAAACATACATATTCAGATATAAATTTTTATCAGATTTTGATATTGGTCTTGATTTTATTTTAAATGACAAATGAACCACTTTTTTTGAAAATGATTACAGATAGGGTATCAAATTAAATTTCATGATTAAATACACAGAAAAGTAGTATGTGTATTTTATACCCACACACAAAATTAGCTGATAAAGACACTGGCAAAACTAAGAACTTACTACTATTCAGGGCTTTAAATATTTGCAACCTGAAATCAAAAACACAAAATTAAGTCACTTTAAGAGGAATTTAAGAACATTGAAAATATACCTCAAATAGAACTTGTTATAGAGCCCACAGACTGGTGTAGTTACCAAATGTTTTAAAAAGTTATGTGCATTTCATTCCTAAAATTTTAGTTTGTAGTTCTTCCAAATACGGGGGAGAGGAAAAGATGGTGAGCAGGGTAAATGGTGACGACAGGCCGAGGCAATATGTTCACCACCACCAGTCAGCCCCGAAGAGCTGCTTTCTGGGTACTACTTTACTGAAAGAGATCTTGAATGTTTCCCTTTGTTATGCCAATGTTTTCTCCTATGTCTAATTTTTCAAGTTTATGCATTATTTGATCCCCACACACAAGAAATTTAGTTTTAACCCTGAATTAAAGTAGACTGTCCTCATTCGGGAAATTCAGTCATGTCCCCCATCACTCTAGCCTGGCTGCCCTTCTCAGGAATACCGCCAAGCTCTCCCCTCACGGGGGCATCTGGTATTGGCATGAATGCTGAGAGCTCCAAATACCAGCACAGTACAGGCATGGAAAACATCACATCGCTGAATTTAGACAAGGTTAAATGACCACATTGTGTTTTCTAACTGTTGTGTCTTTTTTCTTTGTGTTCAGACCAGAGAATAAATTCCGTGTTTTTTCTTAAAGCAAGCTGCTGGTATTTTTATTCTATGTAAATTTGGTAACAGGAACTAATGTCCGCACTTTTCTTCATTACTCCACACTAGATACAATAAAAATGATGGAATCCGTGGCTAAAAACAAATTTAAATTTGTTCACCCTTTTCTCAACTCAGTTCCTTTGTTTGTATGGAGTTCTAAAATTTTCAATTATAAAATATGTAATAGAACCACTAAACCAAACTTTACAGTTGAACTAAGACGTGAGATTAACAATCAGACAGAAGTTATTCAGAGCCACTTGAGTATCTCTCTACTTGTGCCTTGGTAATTCCTGTTTTCTTTTAATACTGGAAATGCGAAGCCTTTCTTGGGAAAGCCAACAACCACGTATGGCTTCCAGACCTAGGGGTCACCCACAGGTCCTCAAGCCTGTCGGCTACAATATGCCCAGCGTGCAGGTGCCAGCCTGCGAGGCCTCAGCAATAAACTCAGCAGCTGGAAGGGGCAGTCACTCAGCAAGCTGATCACACACTACCTGAGTCGCAGCTGGTTACTGGTCACTTCTAGAAACTGCACATAGACAACTCAGATGCACTCTCCTGGGAGCTGAATAGGAATTTTAGTAGCTGCCATCTGCACAAGTCTCAGTGACAGCATTTGGCTGTGTTCTAAAGGCACAAGTGTGTGAAGAGCCTGAGGGAAGCTGAAATCTGGAAAAACTCCATTTGGAACCGGAGAGTTTCAGAAGGAAACTAGCTGATGCAAAACTAGACTGTTATTCTTTCTTTGGATCTTCAGATGTAAAAATGTGCACGCTGGCAGGATCGTTGTATACACAAACTGACTGATGCTCAGGGAGTATTTTCTGCTTGAGATCTCATCTCGATTGCCCTGATGAAGCAGCAAATATTTTTATAAGGGTAACTTTTTCCGATGCAGTCCCAGGAAAATTTTCTTATTCCCTATATGTTGGGAACGTTACAGTAAAGTAAAACAGAGACCAGCCAGAAAAATTCCTGAGCAGAAAACCCTGTAGCTGTCACGATGACCTTAACCTTGCTTCATTTGCAAACATAAGTGAACTCAACTCGAGCTTAAATTCCTATATTAAAGAAAAATGAAACAAAGTTCAACAATAAGAAGCTGCCAACTACATTACAGCTCCTGAGTAGGGATCTTTTAGCAGGACAGATTGAGTAAGGCAACAGTGTAACTATACTCAATCTAATAGTGTCTTTGCTTTATTCCCTTGTTCACACTATAAGAACACGCCCTCAATGGTTACTGCTCCCCACTCCTTCTAGGTTGAAGCTACTTCATTCACAAATGAGGGTCTGATCAAGCAAACTCTAAAATGTCTGTGCCTCAGTGCACCTGTAAATATGAGCAAGATAACTTCAGGACACTTTCCTGTGGGAAACTGGAAGGAGAGGGTGATTCTTGGTGCTGACTAGGTCCCCATGATGTATAAGAGCTGTGTACTTATGTGAGAAGACCTGGAGGAAGTCACTATCGGGACACAGAAGCAAAGACCTCTGGTATTATAGCAGGTTTCAAAGTTATACAACAAACCAGCCACGGTGGCACACACCTGTAATCCCAGCACTCAGGAGGCTGAGGCAGGAAGACATTGTGAGTTTGAGGCCAGCCTGGGATACACTGTGTGTTCAAGACTAGCCTGAACAGTATAGTGAGACCCTGTCTTAACAATAACAAAAGTTATGCAACAAAAGCAGACTGTATGTGCTTAAAAATACCCTAATCAAGGAGTTCAAAAATGACCAGAATTCTATCTCACTACAATTAGAAAATTCTATTCTAGTTCAGTAACAGTTTGACTTTTTTCCTCTGGTCATCGTAGACCATCATTTTACTGGGAAGGTAGTTCAGTTTTCCTTTTTTTCTCCTCCTACCTATTAAAATTAAATAGGTGGAGTGAAACGACATTTTAACTCTTACTTCTAGAAATTTTTATTTCTTTTTCTTTCTTTTAATGGATCCAGGTTATAGATTTGAAATTCAGTTCCCATACCAGGTGCAGAGTCTCTCTGGGCAAAGTTGAAGTCAGTGTGGGGCAGCCCACTGCCAGGGCGGTTAACATAGGAAGGAAGTAGCACAGGTTGGGTGTCCAGGTCCTCCACTGCCAGAGGCTCAGGAAGCCCAGCCCAGCCCAGAAGACCACCAGGGCCTAGAAACGCAGGCTGAGCCCCGGGGAGCTGTCAGAGCACTGCACCCAGGCACCTGCTACCTTGGAGGGGAGCGACCACGTGGTTCTTATTACTGTTGCTTTTAGATACTTTGTTAGAAAATGGAATGTTACTGACATGTAAATTCTTTTGCAACCAAAACAATAGTTTCAAGGCAATTCTGATGTTTTTGTTTTCCTGAACTGTGTCGGAATGATCATAAAGTTCACCTGAAAGAACTATTAAGGATCATCAAGAAAATTTTGAAAAGACATAATAAAGGGGAATTTGCCCTACAAGGTAATAAAATAGTAAAAAGAAGCAGCAGTAATTGGTAAGATGTGATACTATACAGGAAGAGACAGAATGAAGACAAAGTAAAGAAATAGACTCATGTATACAGAAATAATTTAAAATATAATACAGTTGTCATTTGAGATCTATTGACAAAGGCAAATAACTGATAAACGGCAAAAATAGAATAAATGACAAATTATCACACCGAGATAATTTCCAGATAACTGTAAGGTTTTTATATTTCTTTTAAAACCCTCAAAAATGTTTTTAAAAAGAAGTTTCTAAGCAAATTTTCACTAAGTTTACAAATAATAATGATATCTGATAGATTTGATGCAAATAACACTGAGAAACAAAATTTAATAAAGAGAAAGGCAGAGAAATCATGTTTATAATACTCATTCTTTTCCTTCTTCCTTCTCTCTGTGTATGATTCCAGAAATCCAACAAGAGAAAGATTTAAAAAATAGAGGAATGGGTATATCACAATGAAAGTCAGAAAAAGAGAGAATATCTTTGTCCACATATTAGTTAATAATCACAAGCCATATAAAACTTTTCTAAAATTCAGTAAGAAAGTAGGGGATTGGACAGGTTTTGGATGATTTTTCAGGCAATCTTACAGAAAAGCAATCACTATTGACAGGTGAAGAAAACCTGGGTACCTAAGGTGAGTGCCTAAAGTCTGCTGGCAGGTGTGAAAAGTCTGTGGAGCTAGCATAGGGCTAAGCAGTTAAGGTCAGGGTTTCCTGGAAACTCAGTTCAGAAATAACTTCCACGAGACATATATTTTTAAATGATATTTTAGTTTTAGAAATACGTTATAGTGGTGGGTGTTTTCACTGGGTAACCAAGCATAAAAAATAAATATGTCTGCTTTACTTCTGTAGTTAGCTTCCTTTCACCCAGTATTCACACAGAGACTTGAGGTGGCTTGCTATAAAGAAGTCAAGTAATCTGAGTATTTCTCTTGGACTCTGAAATGATCCAGATTCGTTGGCAGCTTGACTTCTTCCAGTTTGCACTGCATTTTCATTTTAATGTGGTGTCACTAGACATGACTATCTTCTTTGAACATTTTATTCCTTCCCTTTATAGAGTAGTTATTCTGATCAGAGGACAAAATAACAGCTTAAAATGAAGTCTCTATGGAAATCAAGCCAACCAATTGAAATAAATTTAAAAAGAAATCCTACTTCAAGATGTATATGTAATGGAGCAAAATGAGATACCCCTGCTGTTTCAGAAGAGATGAATTACTGTGAATGCTGCCTAAACAAGAAAAGAAACTTCAAAATATTGGTATCTTAAAGACACAGAGCTTAAACAGGGCAGGGGGACCCCCACACTACATAGAGATACTATGTATTTCTAACTGTAGGTGCCTTAAGAGGATTGCATATTTATTCATTAATTTGTAAAATTTTACTGTGCATGTGTCCTGTCAGGAGCTGGACTGATACTGAGATAACAAGTCTAGCAGGGAACGATCATAAGTGAGCTATGTAATAATCATGATGAAAGAAGAAAGCACATAAGGCGGGATGGAGGAGGTACCATAGAAACACAAAAAAGACTGGAAACTGGGAAAGCATTCTTGAAAGGAATGTTTCTGGGGCTATACAGAAAATCACCGTCGGAAGGATGGTAATGTGGGAAGATCCTCTGGAAGGGATCAAGAGCTCCCATGTCCAGTGTGAACCCTGTTCCTAAATAAAGCTGTGCCTTGCAAGGTGATTAGAGTATCTGTGAAGGGAAGAAACATGAAGAGCAGATGTTATGGAAGAGAATAACGCTTTGACACAGTAAGATAGGAAAGGCTGAGGGCCCTAGAGGGTGTGGCTACTGCCTTTTTAACCACCTGGCTCCGGAAATCATTTTGGGCTTCCTGGGCTCAAGAAAAGGAGGGCTAGGAAATTTAATGTCCTTCCCTCACATCTTCCATTGTCATAGGCTCTTCCCCACGATCTGTAAAAGCAAAGGGAGTTTGAATCCACTGATCGCCAGTAGATGGCACTAGGTGCTCCTGGGACACAGCCACCCAGGATGCTTATTTAAAAACAGAGACATGCTGGACTTAACTCCTAATCGCTAACCAGAATATCCGGGACCGGAGTCTGGAGATCTGTATTTCCACATCTTTTCTAGAAGATTCTTTTGTAGAAACTGACCCTGGTCCACCCATTCCAGCCTCCTCATCATCCCAAGAAACTGGTACATACAGTTGCATCACCGTGAGGACACTGCCGGGACTGAACCCCACTGGCTAGTTGCAATTGAGTATTTTCCACTTCATTATGTAATCTTCCATCTCAGATCCAGTTTATTTCTGTTTAAATTTAATTTTTTAGTGTTTCTGGATATAATACAGAGAAAATCTTACTTCTCGTTGTACTAAAAAGCAAAGTGAGGACTTACCGTGTACATACTGTACTACTCTGATCTTATCTGTGAGCAAAAGTGTTCAAAAGTGTTCCAGTGTTAACCACTGTATCTTCATGGAGTAAGACTATTGTTGATTTTATTCATCTTTTTCTTTTTCCACAGTTCATACCCTCTAAAATAAGCACACATTTCTTAATTAAAAATAACACCATATCTTTATTTAGTTTGAGCTACAGTTGAAATAGAAATGCCTGAAGCTGTAAGCGACCTACAGAGAACTTTCAAAGCCTCTTGTAAATTGTGTTTTCAAGCATATTTAACAATCTTTGTTGATTCTCGCCTCCCAGATGGCCTGGTTATGCTCAACAATCTCTGGCCCCATTTGATATCTGAAAGTGTCCTTTGATCATCAAGCTTTGCTCTACTTTTCTTGAAAAAATTAAGCCACCAGAAACTCTGACTCAGGGTCTAGAAGATTTCAATTTGGGGGATGGAGGGAAATCACAAGAGGGAACTCCTGTTCATTTTTAAAATCTGTAAGACTTGGTGAGAAAATTTAAATGCAAGCTTTAAATTCTCACTGTTCCCATGATCCCCACTCTCTTCAATGCATCCTCCTAAAACCAGTCACATTTGGGAAAGCAGTGATAAGGGGCAGGGCAAGTGTAAGTGAAAAAATTTTAGTTCCCATAAATATATCCCATCTTCTGGATGGTAATTCATATGAAAGAGTTTATGACTAAATTATACTAATTTTTCAATAGAAAACTTAATTTGTGATAAGTGATGAGTTTGACCAAATTTTTGTAAGAGTGACAATTGGAGTATTTGTTTCACTCCCTGGTCTCACTTCAGATGTAGTCTTCTCCGATCCTGTATAATATTGAGAAAATGAACAAACACTGGGATTGGAGAAACTTAGAGGAAACTTACGGAATTGAGTGTTGAAATTTTTCTAGATGGATCTGGGCCTCTTAAGATCCAGGTATTGATATATATCCTGATGATTTCCCTGTTGCCTTCCTTAATAAATCAAATGGCATCCAAAAGCTAGATAAATCCTGAGCTTGGAAAACAGAGGAAGGTAACTATTAGTAATACATAAGAAATCACTAGATGACAGAGGTTCTAACAGTGCCTAATTTGGGGGACCAGAAATAAGAACCCCAGGAAATTAGAGTCCAATCCTGCTCCTCCCATAGGGAGTTTATCATACCTTCCCCAATTTCAGCTAGCACTTCACAAAATAAACCAATAAAAATCCAAACAAAAACAAAAACTTTCTGCAGACAATTTTTTATATTAGAGTTTCTCTTCCCTTTTCCTATGACCATATGTGATCTTTGTATCTGTAATTTTAAACTTTAGAAAAGATAAAACCAAGTTACGAAATAAGAGGCAGAGTGGTTTTCTTCTTAACTCTGAGTGCAGTTACATCATGTTGATATTTTGAACTTAGCCACAGTAAGAGCACTTTAAACCACAGAGCTCTCACGCCCAGGTCCCAGCTGGCCTGGCTGACCAGACACCAGTGTTGGTAGAGTGCCATGCATACCGGAGAAAGGGCACAGTCTGATAATGGTGCACTTGGTGTCTGCGATCTTAACGCAGGTGTCTTTAATTGGCTCCCACTGGCAATATGATCTAGAGTTCAGACAGAACAGTGCAGCAGTTTGCCAAGAAAAAAGAAAGCCAAATTGCCCACCTAGGGGAAGTCCGAAGTGACCCAACGTATATTTTAAAGGATACCCTCTTCCTCATCTAACTCAAAAGAGAATGAAGACAAAGATTAAAAAAAAAATGAAGAGGAAGAGGAAATGAAAAAGGAAGTGGGAGATAAAAGAAGAAATCTGGAAGAAAAAATAAGCAGAATGTAAAAAGGGCTTGTCAAAAATCCTGCTGTTTCCACAGTGACCAAAATGTGTGTCATTATTCATCCTTCATTTCAGAGGCAATTTTACAGTGGATTTTATTTCTCCCTTTTTCTTATACTAGTATTGGAGTCCCCTGAAACATTCCTCCTTATTAATACAAGAGTATTCTGGACCACACTTTGTCTGCGCCTCAAAATCCAAGACTGCTCGCTCCTGCAAAGGACTCTAAACTCAATTAATGAGTCATAATAAAACATTCCATTTCCAGGACTCAAGGGACACAAATACGGGTTTCTCAGATGCGAAAGACCAGCTATAGACAAGATTAGGTTTAAAAAAAGACTGAACTTGGATAATTGCTTTTTGAGAGAACCAAAAGAGTAGATCGGAGTCATTAAGGAGTTGCTTTTCAGGACATCAAATTCCTTATTTAATTCTAACTTGACTCTAATGGCTCAAAAACCTTAGATATTGTTTATCTCAGTTTAGTACTAGTCAAATACATCCTTTTAAATACTCTGCTGAGATTTCTGAATAACAGAGACATTACCAAATGTGCAATAAACTTTCAAGCCATCCAAGTGAGATGATTTTGTTAAATTTTATCAATGGTGCAGAATATTCTGCAGTCTCACAGCACGGGATGATTTCTATTAGTCTTTGTATACTGAGTTGGAGTACTGTGGGGTCCTCAGAAATCAAAACAAAGGGGAAGTGAAGCTGGAACACAGGTACTGTAACTCGAAGTTTATAGCCTATTGGTGCATTTCTACTTTGATGTTATATTCATATAAGCAACAAGAGGTACCGTAATTTGCAGTTGCCCTAGGTAATATAACAGAAATTTTTCTAATAAAAAGTTAAATCAGGAAATATAAAATGTTAAGTCTTCAGTCAGACAGGGATTTGGATCTATTTATTTGTATATCCCTAGCCTTTGTGATAGTGTTTCAC
Organism: Hystrix cristata; assembly: GCA_004026905.1. Lineage (NCBI taxonomy): Eukaryota > Metazoa > Chordata > Mammalia > Rodentia > Hystricidae > Hystrix > Hystrix cristata. The sequence goes on from PVJO010000848.1 coordinate 170,203, forward strand.
AGAGTAAGTGCTAAATAAATATTTGTTGACCTGAATGATTAAAGACAGGAATAGAAATTTCGGATTGTTGTTTTGCATTTTTCTATAGGTTTCATTGGAATTTGAATCCACCATGATTTCAATTTCCCTTATTAGTTCCCAGGGCCACTATACAATTCTGCCACACTGAATAATGCTATGGTCACAATTCATGTTTTGAAATTCTACAAATTAAAACTTCTTCATAGAACCTCTTTCATCCAAGTTCATCATGTCAGAAAAATCCCATAACTAAAGAACATAGTCAACTAAAATGATATTGAGAAACTAATTCATACTTATAATTTTATTTACTGAAATTTTTATGTATGTTATTTATTTCTACCACTTTGGTTATTTTTTTCTTTCCTCTTCACAAATGCACAACTAATCAGAAGAGAAACAGAAACAAACTGATTGTCAGTTTAAATAGCCACACCCCTTTGTACCTAAATGCCTGAACTCACTTGAGATCTTCAGCAATCTCAACCAGCTTTGAATACACTCAGACTCTAAAGAGCAGCCATTCATCAAGGTAATTTCTAAAAAGCAGAAGAGTTACTGTAGCTTTTCTGGAAATCTACTAAAAATTATTTTGTGGTTGAAACTAGTTAATGAATACTTTAAGAACATAGATATTTGAGAAAGAATTAATTTAATTATTGTTGTCAATCAAAGTCTTAAATGTACAGTTAATGCTAATTAGTTGAGGGCATTTTCTATTATATTACATACAGAGGTAATTTCATTTAAACTGAGCCTGCCTATATCTGCCTATAAACCAAGTCTGTTAAAAAATGATCTCTAGTATTAATTTTCAGAAAGATAGAAAGTTATGAAATTGGAACAGAATTTTGAAAATTAAATTTTAAACTTTCTTTTCAAAATAAAGAAGCCAAGACTTTTTCTCACATGAAAATAAGGAAATATGATTTAGGAAATGCCTGAGTTCCAACTCTATGGTAGAAAAACATAGTTTAATGTAATGGATTGTCTTAAATTCCCTTGTGTGAATTATTTAGATCAGTATTTCCATAATCTGTGCATTAGATTGCCTAGGAATCTTTTTAAGAATACAATTCTCAGATCTGTGGGTAGGGAGAAAGGGTTAACACGAAAGTAGGAGGGAAACTATTAAAGCAGAGGGAGGAAATGGGAGAGGGGAAGGAAAGGTTATAGGGAAGAAGAATTTGATTAAAGTACATTACATGCATATATGAAAATGGCAAAATAAAACACATTATTCTGTATATTAATATGCTCTAATAAAAAAGAGAATTCTCAAGACTTTTGCTAAGATCTACCAGGCTGTAGTCCAGAAATCTGGATTGTTTTAAAAAAATAATTTCTCCAGGTGATTCTAATATGCAACCAAGTGTCAGAGTAATATTCTAGACCCTTAAGTATAGCCTACTAGAACTCCCTATCTGCACTACCATTCTTTAACATACTCCAAGAAGCAATTCTCCATAAAAATTAAGCCAATTAACAAATCTGGAGAGTTTATGTTGGTGTAATTTAACCTACAGTTTGCAAAGGATGTGTAAAATTCATTCTAGATGGTTCCACGGGCAATCCAATGACATGATCTTTCATCATGCATAGCTATTGCAACATCATTAGAATTGTGTGGCTTCTATTCAGGTCATGCATTATAAAGAAAACACATGGTAAGATTTTAAATATGGGCCCAAACAACAAGGCTCAAGACTCTCAATTGCCAATTTTACTTGGTGCTATTTTGCTCTTAATCACTAACAGCTCTTTTTAGTGTACCTCATTATGAAAAGATTTAGGGATTTCTCAGTAATAAGAAGGTCCCTTAAACCACAACGAGATTCTAGCTATAAAACATAGAAGCCAGAATATCATTTTGGTAGCCTGAGATAAGGGTTTAAATATGGGTATTTGGGAAGTCAGCCCCGGAAACAAAAGGCAAGTATCAGGGAGTGAAATAAAGAAGAAAGGAAAGTCAACACAAGAGGTGGCCTTCAGTTAGTCAGTGAGCACCAAGCCAGGATTCTGCAGGGATGTTCTCAGGAACAATAATGACTATGCCTCACATTTGCTTACAAGAGCACAGAAGAGGAGGGCGTTCTTCCAGCAGCACCCATTTGGCATTAATCAAGGATTGTCCGATCAAGTATCTGTTCCCTGGTACCCTGGTTTGTGCATGTATGAATGCCATGATTTTCCACAGGCACCCACACCACAGTGACAGAGAAGGCCTGGAACACAAAAGGAAAGGTATGCAGACAAGTAGAGGCGAGTTGTTCTCAGATTACACGTATGAAACTTGTTGGTATACAACAGCTGGATTAAAAGGTGAGCCAAGAAGACCACCAACAGCTGGATTAAAAGGTGAGCCAAGAAGACCACCAACAGCTGGATTAAAAGGTGAGCCAAGAAGACCACCAACAGCACAGATGTTCTAATACTTGTGCACTGGAAGCTGCTGCTCCCCAGCGGAGCTGCAATACAGAGTATGAGATCCCGAGGCAGAGTCCACTTACTAATGCATCAAAATGTTTCCAGAGTTCTCTGAATAACCAAAAATACTGAAGTTATGCTCCTTACATATTGGTACATTGGCAGCCTCTGAGTAATGTCAATCACTCGTTCCACATACTGTATTTCAATTTCTTATTTCCCTCTAAGACTTTCCTTCTACTCCTAGTGAGCATTGCTTTGCATTTCACCTATAACCAATACAAGATAATTGATCCTTGAATATATGATATATATTCAGCAAACAGAAAAGGTATGCAAATTATGGGTCCCCTCCTGATGATCTTGGGCAGAAGTGTCCTCTATGACTATCAGCACCACCAGAGAAAACCTGGTGCTCATTGAGTTGGCTCCTTGCTTTCCACCGCACCCAGCACAGCACGTTCTGAAGACTCATGATTCACGGCACCTGTGGAAGGACCTGCCGCACAACTTTTGCCTGACTTGTGATTATCTGTCATGTTCTTAGAGGGTAGGCACTGCTCCTTCTGCTCTCAAACATATTTCGTCAAGATGATCTTGCTCTGCCTGATGTATCATCATCACCACTAAGTACTTTGCAGTTCACCTTTCCATCTAATTCCCAGGACCAGATGTATCTTTTGAACTGACCTACTTTCTAATTGTACTGTTTGGAATCGTCTCTGACTAAAGACCTTCTCAGCGTCATCGACTGCATTTGACCTGTGATCCTGGGAGTTTCTATGCAAATCTCCTTCCTCTTAGCTTGGTTGTCCTTTATTTCTAACAAAGCATGGGCCCATCTGGAAACCTGTAACTCAGTCCTTTGCTGAGAGATTTGTTATTACAGGAAATTGTGCCTTGGAGTACGATATTTCTGTTGTATAAAAGGATTCAATATTTCATTGAAATAGAAATATTAGCTTCACTCATGCTTGTTCAGTTGTTAATATGTAATATTACTATTCAGAAACTCATCAAATTGAGTCTTAGCTAAAATAATACAAAAGTAGAAAGAAATATTCACTCTATAACCTCGTCTGGTTTTGCAATTCATGTGGACACCTCACCTTTAATTCCATTATTTAATCACCTTAACTGTGACTCCCTTTCTGTTTCAAGTTGCAGAAAGTTATACTTAGGCTTAAGAATAAAAGAGAGTATTTGAGCTGATGTAACTGAACAATTAAGGAAGTATTTGACTTCAGATATAGCTTTACTGCATGTTCAACTATAAGCAAACAGACGTCTCTGACTGTATTTCCTGGTTCTGCTTCCATGGTGTTTTATTCATTTTGAGCAGACTCCCATCTCCACCCAGTGGCTGTAAGATGACTACAGCAGCACCCATCTCTGCCTGTTCTTGTCTAGTGAAATAAAAATTTTTGAGAGTATATCTGAGAATTTACGGTAACAATCTTCACTGAGTCTGACTGGCATATGCATTCATATTGTACACTATGGCCTCAATTGCATTTCCCAAAATTTCATATGTTGAAGTTATAGCCTTCAACACCTGTGAATGTTATCTTATTTGGAAACAGGATCATTGTGACTACAATTTGTTGTCATGTGGGAGCAGGGCAGATCCCTGATAACATGTGGCTTGGTATCTTTACAAAAAGGGGGCATTTGAAGATAGTGATAGATGAGAAATGTCATATAGATGAAAACGGAAATCAGCAAGATGCAAACAGAACCCAAAGAACATGAAACTTGCCCCCAAACTACAGACACTGGGAGAAAATTATAGAACAGATTCTCCTTCACAGCCGTCAAAAGGAACCAACCCCACTAACACCGTTACCTTGGAACTATAATACATTAAATTTCTGTTGTTGGGCCACCCAATTCAGTCCTTTGTAAGGACAATACCAGGAAACTAATATACGGACCCACCATTATGGGATGACAACCCTGAGACAGGCAAAGGGAAAGGTAACGTTCAGGGCTAAGTTAGAGCTAGAGGATGCTTCGCACATAAATTACATAGTTCGTCCACAAGTTTTAGAATGCCAAGATTTGCTTCTCCATTTATCAACATGATAAATCTTTGTCCTCTTTTAGTCTTTCAACTACACCTGGCATTTCCTTCTCTAAACAATGCCAAGTACTTATCAAGCCACACAACATGTTGTCAACGACCATGGTTTCCTTCCCTGGGTGAAGGTGTATTTCGAGTGAAACTCCGTGTTTCTTCCTCAACTCAGAGGCCCGTACAGAAGAGCATCAGCAGGGATCCACCTGCGCGGGCTCTTCCCAGAGCCTCTGCTGTCAGGGGCTGAACTGCAGGCAGGCTTCAGAGAAACAGCCACATTGTGAATGTTCGAGACTTAGTACTTACAGACTCGGGAGGGGCGTGATCTAAGTCACACCTGGAGGCCACATACACAGAGGTCAGGGAGTGCAGGTAGGGAGACACGAAATTGCACCATTAGCTAATGCCTTATGCAGTCCAGGGCTTTATCCAAACAGATCTTCTGTGGGGAGTTCAAATTGGTGGGTTTAGAGCAAACAGGTACAAGTTCAGGAGGACACACAGTGACTGAGAAGTCTTGACTATGGCATATCTGTACAGTCCCTGCAGGAGTGAGGATCAGGCAGGCCAGTCAAGCGGCGGCATCTCGCTCTCTTTTAGGGAAGTAGTTCCTTTAGGGAGCAATTGTCAGACAGACATCTGGATGCTCCACGTTAGGAACTGGGGGCAAATGTAGAATTTAAAACTGACAAAGGCATCTGAGGACGACCTTTGGTGTGAAAAAAATCCAACTCTCATTTAAAATGAATAGTGAGATAACATAAAATTTCATGCATTCAGTACAAGGTGTTAATAGAAAGCAACAATAATATAAGATACAATTATACCTCAGCAATTACAGTACTTGATTTTTAAAAAGTCCTATTTACTGTTTATAACACAGGAGATATTTTGCTATATTAATATACCAAAAGTATACCAAAGTAGTAAATGGAATGACTGAGGAAATTCTACAATAGCTAACATTTGGAATGAATGTAGAAAGTAGTTTTCAGGTCGAGGCAAATTCTGTGCAGTACTAATATGTGTGAAGCACAGAACTGTGCCTCACAGGAGGATTGAAGTCACTGATATCATTAATGTATATGTTGTGATAGTAAAGGTGGAGCCACTGGTATATGCATTCATGAAATGCACCGTTATTCTGTTTGTTTTTATATTTAACTCTATAGGGTCTACTAATTTACAATTAAATTTAAAAATCCACTAGGACTAATGAGCTAATAATTGCAAAGAACTCTGAGCAGGGATAAAAGGCGCCAAGGGAGGATAAACCTCTATTTGTGAAAATCAAAACATCTGAGACTTTAATTACATCCCTTACTAAAACTGACTCGTAATCAGCAATGAGGACTAGGCTCATTAATGCTTTACTATGGGATTTCTAACGAACATATTGAAAACCATTTTACTTATCAAATTTGAACATATTTGAAAGCAAGAATTTTTCAGATAATTCTGTCCCACCACAGTAGTTTCTCTGCTTTCATTCAAAGTCAAGGGATTCTATTTCCATAAAAGAATCCTCTGGGTTGTCAGAATTTTCATTTCAGCTATCAAACTGAGCAAGAAGTATATTTGTGGGGTGCTATCTCTAGGAGAGAGGGAGAAGGTAAAAAATAAAAGAATGTTTTTATCTCTGTTAAAGATATGGAACTAGGTTTAGTGTAATGTAGACCCAGACACTTGGCTTTCCATGCTTTGGAGCCCTGAACCTCCCAGCGAAGCTGGGAAGAAAGCATGAGTTTCTCCATGTGGAGTATCTGTCAACCAGATGTTCTGGATATCTCCACACATATGTGTGTATTGCATGTATTTATATAGCTGCACACATTATACATATATATATACATACACACATATGTATATATCCATATACATGCATACGTACATATATATGTGCATATATAACCCCTAATTTGAAAATTTTCAAACCTACACAGAAAAGAGGAAACAGTACAATGAATACCATTATATCATTCACTTTAATTTCACCAGATATATTTTGATCTATTTTTATAAAAGTCTTAATCTAATATACACTGTATTTCTGTTTGTACTTCATCTTCACAGTTACTTTGTTCTCCCTTTTTGGAGGGTGGGTCCTGGGGATTGAACTCAGGGCCTCGCACTTGTTAGGCAAGTGCTCTACCACTTGAGCTAAATCCCCAACCCCTTCATATTTACTTTGGAGATACCACATATTACATGTCAAAGGTGAAAATGTAGATGATGTTGACTTCTTTTCAATTTATTGATATGTATATTCTGAAATGATGTCATGTATTATATCAGTGAAGGAAGACCAAGTAAATCATCCTAGAAGGTCGTTCATGCTGTATTATTTGGAAACAGTTTCATTAGGGAGTTAGCCAAAGTTAAATAAACTACAGGTTATACATTTTAATTTATGTGTAAAGTGAAGATTTGTGCTCGATTGAGAGTTATAGTCTGAAGCATGGTAAAAATTAGAGGTTTTAAAGTTTCTTCCACTCTGGGGAGTTTGGAGGTAGGAAGCTGAAGGATGGTGTCTTGCCCCACAAAGTCATAAAACGCTTTGGCTGCACCCATCTTTTTCCCTGTCATCTTTACAATGAACATATCATCTACCGGTTAAATTGGCTTGTTTACAAGATTTTTTCTTTGTTTTTATTTTGTGGTATATCTCAGTGCATGGAACTAAGTTATGTGGGCGTCTCAATCTAAGAAATTTGGGCACAATGCCCAATGCCTCCTCCAATAAAACTGAACATGAAACACTATTTTATATACCACTAAGAAAGAATCTAAAAGTTCCTTTGGATTACATTATGGTGGATTTTTTTCCATTTATTTTTCAGCATTAAAAGACTAATTTTAGGTTTCCTTTTTAGGTTAGTTTTTTTGTTTGTTTGTTTGGTTGGTTGTTTTTTAGATTTTCTTTTACACATTGAAAACCATGATATATCACTCTCTCATGTGGCTAGGACATTGTACATACACTTTTTATTTCAATGGTAAATTGTAATAGTCTTTTTGAAGACATTGTAAAAGCAACTAAATTCAAGGTGATTGGTACCAATTACAACATAATTCAATTGATGTGATGACAATATTAACAGTATTGACCAAAGTCATCATACAACATAAAGTGATGACAATTATGCCATGATGCCTCTTGCCCGAAAGTGGTAGCAAGACATCAACAATGACAAGAGTAAGAAACAAAAGCAAGTTTACCTACAAACTTCTCAGTGTGACACCTAAGAATTAACTAAATTGCTTTTGGATAGTATCAACTGAACAAGGAATATTTGTGTCTGTGGTGCAGAAATTTTACTTTATTTTATTTTATTTTATTTATTTTTTTTTTGGTGCAGAAATTTTAAATGAAGTTCAGATTCTTTAAAATTGTGGTGTTGTCTTTTAATAAGGAATTATTTGAGAATTAAATGTAGTTATTTATAAAAAATAAAAATCAGAAGGAGTGTTTTAGATTTCAGAAGCAGAACTGATGAAAATAGGGAATATACCAGATCCTGAGAAAGTAAAAGAATGATGAATCAGAGGACAGAGAAGAAAGAGATATTTGCTTCACGCAATCATGGAAGAGATAAATGTACTGAAAACGAAGTGCACACAAGCTCTGAAACTGCATCCCTGAACATAAGTGGTACAAAATTAAACTGAGTGTAAGGGACACAGAAGTTGAAATGCCAATTAGCTCAGACTTCTTCTGTGATCTTGTGTGCTTTTCCTTAATATAGTTATGATTACCAGATCCATCATCTTTGCAGAATATCTCATATACAATAGGGCTTGAAATTTTTTTATCACATTAAATTAGAAAATTGCTATTTTTATTGGAATGGGGAATTAAAGAATACATGAAGATGTTCATGAGTATTATTTTCAGCAAAACTAGTTAAATACAAGTTACACTGAGGGATATTTATTTATGTATGGGGTCATGTTCAGTTGGGAACCAAAAAGTGGGAGCCAAACATGTCCATCAAAACTAAAGAAATTGGCCTAAATGTTACATTATGAAAAGATATTTTAGTTTTCTTTTTTCTTACAACTACAGGATATACTCTCAATAAAAATGGATTATGAATTTATACTACATGTCATTAAGTCACATTTCTATGCACCTGACCTCTGGGTCTTCTGGAATTTGCAACCGTGGTAAGATAACAGGAGAAACTGGTGGAGTGTAAAGAGAGGCTTGCATCCAATGATGAAGTCTTCTGGGCTCCACTCCAGATCTTAAAAATCAGCATCTCTGCAGTTTTGACTCCAGCATTTGTAATTTAAAAATCTGCCAGTGTGATTCTGATTTGCAGCTATGTTTAGGGTTCTCTAGACTGGATCATTTCAAGAGTTCTTTCAACTCTCAAATTGCAGACTTTAACACATTCATCATGCATTCAACAAAACTACTGGCTTTTTACTGGCAGCTGGCAGTTCTGCTAGCTCTTAACTCTCCTTAAAATATTGAAGAGCATGAGAAATTCATGAATCCACAGAAAGGCTCAGGGTTAGACAACTCCGGGGCCAACTAAAGTCCCTAGAGATGAAGGGCCAGAAGACTTCTCAGAAGAATGGGAGAAGAGTGAGAATACGCCAATCTTCTGATGTTAATATTTCCATGTAATAACTCCATCTCACTGCTCCTGGATTTGTCTGTAATCCCGCAATTCTTCAGCTTTTACAATCACAATGGTCTCTCTGCCATGGGATTAAGGATAGTCTGGAAACATCAAGCTATACCTATGGAAGATCAAAATTGCTGAACCATAAAGACTAGGATCTTTCCACACTGAGCCCACGTAATACTTCCCCCAAATTAGGAGCCTTCAAGTTTGGCCACTGTGAAAGAGACCACAGAAACATCAGGTATTTATGAATGTATGCAGTTGTAGCTACAGGAAAGGTAATGAAAGAACATTATACACTTACCAAAATTTTCCAACAAAGAAAGTGCAAATATGCCACATAGCTTGTTGAAGCTCAAAAGACCTCTACAGACATTAATAGTTTCTAAGGAATAAGCAGGAAGTGGTCTTGAGGAAAATCAGAAACAAGATTCTAGCAGATTAAAAATTTCAGATTCTTGAGCAAATGTACACATTATAGCAAGGTGTAAAAAATAATATAAAGTCTTCTTAGCTAGAATATTGAAAAAAAAATCCTATGGAGAAAGAATGGATTAAAATATTGCTTCTCCTTTGAGCATTCCACCCTGAAGGGAGATTATGTTTCATACTTCATTGATATTTTGCTTTTTGTGTTACTTCTTTTGACCAAAAAAATGTAGATAAAATTTAGGACTGCCATTTTTACCAAAGTTTTAAGAATAAGCATGTGGTCTACTATGTATGTATTTTTTTCTTGTGCTCAGATTGGATTTGCTCCTTTAGTTTGATTCCCAAAATAAAACTTAGGAGCACAACTGCAGCCAAGCTAATGGCATATATGATGGGCAAGGAGAAATTTTTATTACTGCATTTCACTGAAATTTGGAGGAAGTTTGTTCAGGTTACAAAACATCACGTAAGCTAACTGAAACACAATCTTTGTATGTTAATCTTGGGGACGGATTTAACACAGAAATTTGCGAGGATCACTGAAGTTTTTTAGACTAATGAGCAAAATGGATAAACGTTTCTGTTAACAATCAAGGATAAATACGGAAGATAACAAAGTACAGATTGAGGCCACATCTACTACTAGCAAGCTCTAAATAAGTATGCTTGCTCGATTGCTCGATAAATGGTATCACCCCTCATCTTAGTATGTTTCTCATCTAAAAATGCAGTAAATTACTTAGTAAACAAGTCAGAATATATTGTCACATATTCTCATGATTTAGCATTATACCACTTGCTCCATCACAATTATTAGTAAAGGGCAATTACATTTTTAAATTGTTGCTTATGCTAATATTGAAGAATCAAGATAGGTTAAAAATCATTTTTACTTTTTCTCAAATCCGTTTTAATTTTAAAACCACCGGAAGTTCTGTGTCCCAAAAGACTTGGGTTAAAAATTTGTTCTTCTGATTAACACTGTATGTCCCATGGCTTTAAATGACTTCATCCATTTGAAAGGCAGGAATTGTCTTACATATCATGTTACTATATGAATTTGTTCAGGTTCCTGATGGCAAACAAACACAAATCATTGTGATATAAATTTTCTCAAAATATAATATCAACACTGTCCATCATCTGTTAGGGTGATTCGCTGAAAATTCCAACAATGGAGACACATGAAAAAGTTCACTTAAATATATTACATGTATAGATATTGATTTGGATATTCAGATCAAATTATAGAACAGTTGTCTAGGCGTTCCTAAAATTCTAGTTATTTAGCAGTTTTATCAATCTGGTTATTTGGTTATCTAAATATTTGGTTATTTGGTGAAAGGTTTCAGTTTTCCTGAACATGAAGATATTTTATTTGAAAAAAGACATTTTCTAAAATCAAGAGAAAAGCCCATTCTAACTAAGTAGTGGAAAGGTCTCTTAAAGTCAGATTGACTGTCTGGTTTCATTAGATTTACCAAATGAGTTTGTAGTGCTTCTCTTCACCTTTTTAAACTGCTCTTAAAGGCATTAGAAAGTTTTCACTGCAAACTAAAACAATCTGGAAGTAAATTTCTCAAATTGCAAAATAGGTCCCTAGCAACTGAGAAGTTTCTACTACCAATATTTGATGCGTACATTCTGAAATACAAACGTCTGAACAAACTTTCATCCTGAGACTTATAAAATCATCTTTAACATCTTCAGAAATATTTTCTTGTCCATTTTCTCATAAGCATGTCCTTAATGATTGTAAAACATGAAATAATCTGCATTGCTTTTAGACTGAATGCAAGTTTATGAGCTAAGAGATGACATGTTGGATATGTGTCTGGGAAAGATGACTGAACTTGCTTCTCTAAAGACAAAGATAATCCGACGTGAAAATCATTAGGAGCAGCTGAAACGAGACTGATGTTTCCTGTTTATTCTGTTTTGAACCTTGGATTCCATGATTTATAAAACGATTCTGAACGGGGTTTAGGAATAATATACAGAAGAGTTTAAGAGATAGCTGTTGCAAAAACATGGTGAGGAACTAAGCAAATATCACAAGCGGCTGCTTATAAGAACAAATATGTTCATGAGACAGAGAAAGGCGGGAGACAGTTCTTAGGGTGGAAGAAGTAATCCCAGGGCTAAAGAAAGGAGTAGAGATGACTTGGCAGAAGCAAGTTAGTACGACAAAACACTGTGATGACCTAGAAATCTTAATGGACAGATACCTTCAGTGAACAAAACAAATTAAAGATATTTATAAAGGTAGCAATATTCAGAGATTCAAATATCTTCAGCATCTCTGCAGTCACAATATAACTATATGTGCGTGGATGAACCTAGAAAATAAATTTTTTTCAAACATCTAAATCTGAAAACAGGGGCTTGTCAGAGGAGAGGAAGGAAAGCGGGAAGAAGGGTAAGGGAGAACATGAGAACAAATATGGGTGAAGAGGGGAGAGGCTCCAGGATGAATACCACACACTAAAGCAGAGGAAACAACTTCCTGCCTCTGGGGGGTGCTGGGGATGGAACTCGGCCTTGCGCTTGCTAGGCAAGTGCTCTACAACTTGAGCTAAATCCCCAGCCCCCTTCCTGCTTTTAAACTTCACTATTTTTTTAGTTTTTGAAAGTTATCATTGTGTCATTAATTTATATTTCTTTCATTCATTCTATTGCTGAGATGCCATTCTGTGAGTCCATAATAATTTATTAATTTTTCCTCCACCAATAAATATTTAAGCCAAGTTCTCTTTTTAACTGTTACAAACCAGGCTACAGAGATCTTGAGCTATATAGACACATGGGGAACTGATGAGTCACAGAATATGTACGTGTTCAACTTTGTTTCTCAAAGAGATAGTTTCAATTAATATTCACACCAATAAGGAATGAGAACTTCTTCTCCACATCCTTACTTACATTTGGGACCGTATTACCTTTTGCTTCATTCTACATTTCTTACTGACCTGCAAGGATTGTGTGTTTGTGGAGGGAAGGAGAGCAAGAGAGAGCAAGAGCAAGAGAGAGAAAGACAGACAGACAGAGAGACAAAAGACAGAGAGACAGAGACAGAAAGACAGGGAGAGACAGGGAAGGAGAGTTAATTTACTGGATGTATATCTTACAAATACCTTTCTTGAGTGGTGTTGGTTATCTTTATTTGCTGTACATTCTTTAACTATATTCTGCATGCTGCATTCTGAATGATTAAATTATATGTAGATTTTAATCCCTAAAGTTTTTGTGTCTATTCTTCTGAATACCACATACAATTTTTTTTCATTACAATAAAATTTATTTTTGATTCCCCTAAATTTGTACTCTTCTCTCCTAAATTATCTACTTGGTTCTTTTCAAATCTATTTTGGTTCTTTTCAAATCTATCTTGGTTCTTTCCAAATACATTTTTCAGTATTTCCCTGTTTTTACTCTGGATTGTACTTCACTTTTTGTTTTCTAATTTGATCACTTATTTTTCATTTTAGTTGGATTTTTTTAAAACATTCCTTGCTTATCTTTGTCTTGTAGTTTCTGACTTGTGATTATGGACTCATCTTTATTTTGGTTTTATTGTTTCCTTCTCCTGCCACAGTCTTGTTTTCCCTCAGTTTAGAGAGTGTCTTCAAGTTGTGCTATAGTGTTATTTAGAACTTAGTTTTGTTGGAACTTGAGAAGTTGTGGTAAAGTTTGCCCATTTTTTTCACCTCAAATTTATCACTTTGGTATCCACTGCCATATTTACACTCCTTGTATAATAAAGTTCGCGTGTATACTTATTCTACATATGCTAAAAGGTAGGTTTCATTTATAGAAAGGGTTTCAGTGGAGATAATTTTCCGCTGAGTGCTGTGAGTCTCCACTTCCAGGAGAAGGGATGGCTGGTGTTCATTTTACCTGAAGCCTACTGATAGCAGGTTCAAACAATCACTGAGATTTATATAAAAGCACAAGAATTTTCAGGGCACAGAGGGCTTCTACGTGACTCCCACTAGAGAAATCTAAAAAGAAAGAGGCTGTAAAAACTGACCCTTGACATTAGAGTGGAGGGATTCAGTCAGGAAGCAGGTTTACTCCTGTTGACATTAAGGGCTGAGCAGTAGGTTTCAGTGGACGAGTGTGAGTGCTATCAAAATGTGTTAGAAGCAGCTCTAAATCTACATCTTATGGACGTTTAATACAAAACTTAATACGAAAGGAATCTATATACAAGAGGTCCTTAGATATTGATGAGCATGCTAAAGAGCTTGCTAATTCAGCACATGATAATTCAGAAAAAGGGAAAGTAGTTTTTATTCTACTATCATAGAGAATTTGGTAACAACTTAGAATATAGCCATCAAGAAAAGCATCCTCTGTCCTGTTACAGGTCCCTCTTTTAACTTGCTTCCTCTGCACATGAAGTTTAGACATGTCAAAAGCCATGGTCAACAGTATGAGAGAAGAGAGAGAAAAGATTTAAGTTAGGGAAATGAAGCGGTAGGCACAGTCACTTTCCCACTGAAGATTGCCATCCAAAATCAGGCCAAGTTAGAGAAAGAAAGACATTTCTGTTCCACCTGATGCTTTAATTTCATATAACCACCAGATTGTTTTCTTTCTCCACTAATTTTATTTTGCAACTATACATTACGAAACAATAAAATAAAATTTTAAAATACTACAATGAACATTCAAATACCCAGCACTACATTCCACAGAGGGCTTCCAAGTTTGCCCTGAGGGTTGATATTCAGCGAGGCGGTGGAAGAGTGGAGGCGGAGATAGACCTTTGCAAAAGAGAAGGAAACCAAGAGATGGAGAGAAGAGAGAGGGAGGAAAAGGGAAGGGGATGAAAAAAGAATTAAAACGTGTTATGTACATGTACAAATTCCTCACAAAGCACGTAATCATTATGTACTGTAAACATGTACTGATGAAAAATACAAATTGAAAAAACAGGAGTGGAGAGTATCTTGGCATAATGCTTCAATACTGGAAGTGGAGTAAGTTTTGCTCGCATTTCCTTGGTGAGAATGCGTTCACGTAGCACCTTGTGGCAGCGAGCCTATGAAATGTGATCAGTGCAGCAACAATTCTAGAGTATAGGAATATGAGTCTGTACTACTCAGCTGGCTGCCTCATCACAAGTTTTCCTAAGAGTTATATTTCACGCCCTTAAAATGTATTTCTCCCAGCAGCTCGGGCGGCGGGAGGAGCAGCAGCAGCCCCTTGCGCTGCCGCTGAGATCCGCGAAAGGAAGGTCGGCTCTCCAAGGGCACCGCGAGGAGCAGCCGGGAGGAGATCTGCGAGGTTACCGGACAAACCTGCTCCTGCGGAAGTGGAAACGAGGCCCAAAAAGGCAGCGGAGAGGATAAATCTTCAGCAAAAAGTGCAAGCAAAAGGGAAAAGGGGAGCAAAGGGAAAACAGGCCAAAATGGCTAACTAGGAAACTAAGGAAGATTTACCTGCGGAAAACGGAGAAACTAAAAACGAGGAGCGTGCAGCCTCTGACGAAGCAGAAGAGAAAGAAGTCAAGTCTGATTAATCACACACCGTGTCTTATCAGTGGTCCCTGGCTCCCTTCTTGTATAATCCAGAGGAATATTTTTATCAACTATTTTATAAATGCAAGTTTTTTAGTAGCTCTAGAAACATTTTTTAAAAGGAAGGAATCGCACCTCATTGCATTTTTTAAGTGTAAATGATGGGGGGGGGTGAAATCATTCGCTGGTTTATTTTTAGGTACAGCGAGAAGATAGTGGGTTATGGAAATACGGGCGGCCCTGACTGTCTTGGGTGTCAGCGTAACATTCCACAGGTGCGGGGCTAGTTTTATATCCTGGAACACAAACCATGGTAAATGGCAATTTGGAGTCGCAGTCATGCATTTTAATACGTCTTGGATATTTTAAATGACTTCTATTGCCATGTTGTTTTTAGGAGAATTGTTTCCTAAAGAAAACTACTTCTCCATCGTTGCCCTATCAGAATTGTGTGCATTCTGTAACATCTTTGGTCGTGGTAGTCCAGTTTTCCTAATTTTGTTAATGTGCTGTGAAAGATGGAAAATTTGAGGGCGTAGTGTACAGGATATGAAATTGTGACTCAGTAAGACTTCAGTAACGCTTTATCAGCATTTGAAGATTAAAATGGTACTTAATCCTCTTATGGGAAATTTGCCTCCAAATTGAAGCTGGAAAGTCACTGGAATAACTGAAAAAAACAATACATGTTTTTTTTTAGATTTTTGGTACACATGTTAAGAATTGCGTACAAAGTGAAATGTCTGTACCGACCCTCAACACAATCAATAAAATCTTAAATATGAAAAAAAATAAAGTATATTTATGTGTAGGATGTGGGTTATTAATCTAGAAATTCAAAGGTTTGATTATTTCCTGTTATTAGGTGTGTCATTATGAACTGAGACTAAGTGGACTATGAGGACTAATGTGACTGAAGTTCTTTGTACTGAATGAGAAACTAGAAAAGCTCCAAAGGTCAATATGGGAATTAAATGAGGGACACAAATTTAACCTCACAAATAGAGTCTCAACCGGTAATAGGGGAAAGAGTAAAAGAAATTTTTTTCTGGTATCCCTGATAACCCCTACTTGTCTGTACCTTAACATTTAAAAAATATATGCAATCCTTGGTTTTAAATTTAGTGCAGCTTTTTCCTCTCTAGTGATTCTACATTCAGAATAATTAAAAGGAACAAATCAACATGCAACCATCTCCACTAATTGAAAGACTTTTTTGTGTGCGGTAATAAAATGCAAAGATAAGAGGCAAGATCTAATCAGGGAAAAGTCATCCATGTAGGATGTACTGCTTGGTCTGTAATTCAGGTGTTTAGTAGTCAGGTGTTTGATTCTTTTTTTTTTTTATGTTGTTTGAGCTAAGTGATATTTAATTCTCCTCTCCATATTATCTCTATCATACTTAAGACATATCAACTTTCAATACAGCCCATGTGCCTTGAAATTCATGCTGTAATACTAGCCCAACAATCTGATAAACTCTATGATAAAACATTTATTACCAGCATCATTTTCAAAATATTTGGGGCCTTTGAGATTCAGTTAATCTGATAAAAGAATGTTTTCTATGCCATATTCAAAATCTATGCTTATATTTTATTGTATCATTTGTAAAACATTGTATCTTAGTCGCTTTCTTATTGCTGGGACAAAATACCTGACACCCACAAGTTAAAACAGGAAAGGTTTATTTTAGTTCAGAGTTGGTAGAGGTTTCAGTTCTTAGTTGGTCAGCTCCCAAGCAGGGTGATACAGCAGAGGAGAAACAGTCTATGGCAGGGCAGCAGGAAGCAGCAGCAGCAAGTCTTCCTTTCTCTTTTATTCCATCCAGGCTGCAAACCTATTGGTTGATGTCACCTGTGCCAAGGGTGGGCCTTCCCAGTATCCACACCCAGAACTATGCTAAACTAGTTAATGGACTAATTCAGTTATCGTACACCCTTGATCCATACTGCACACCCTAGATCCAACCACCTCTGAAAAGTCCCACCTACGCATGTGCATGAGGCTTTGGGGGTACATCAAGATACAAGCCATAATACACTGACTGTCCTAAAGACAGAAAAATACATACCTAAATTACACAGAAAATAATTAAATTAGATACCTTACCCTTCTAAAATGTTCAACTCTAAAATCATTTACTACAGAGACTTGCAAAGCCTTATTTGGCAGTAGGATATACTCTGTCTAGAAAACTCTCAATTTCCATTCTAAACTCCATTAAGTAAGAAATAAGAATTATAACTTGTATTAAAAACTGTATTCCTGTTGGGATTAATTAGAATAAAGTTTGGATTCCCAAAAATACAATGTAGACAAATAATCTTATGAAGAGTAACCACTGAGGTAAATATATAAAGTCATAAGCTTTAAATTTGTGTTTAAAGAAAGAAATTGATAGTACATATAACATTTCCAAATAGTCCTTTAACAATAGACTGTGAAGTTATTTTAGTTATTAAATACCATTCTTGACACAGGGAATGGACTCATCTTCCACACAGTACACACTACTCTCTTTTTTTCTAGAAATAGCCCCTGATGTATAAGTTTTAGATTTGAGTAGAAGTGTTTTTTTTTTTCTCTATTACTCTTTCCCTCTTTGACTCTACACAATTAATTTCTCAAAGGATAAACAACTGACCTAAATTTCTTTAATTTTCCTCCCTAGAAAAGGCTTGGCGTCTGAAACCTTGAAGCAAAACAAATGGGAAGTATGGTAGGTAGCATCTAACTTGGCTTCCAGTGATCCTCATGCTGGGATTCAGGATATAGTGTGATCCTTTCCTGGAGTGTGGACTGGACCTAGTCATTTGCTTCTCATAAATGGAATAGGGAAAGAATGATGTAATGATGAGGTTCCATTTCCACGATTAGGTGAAAAAAACTATGACTTCTGTCTTGTAGAATTCTCTTTATATTGCCTTCTCACATTGCCAAATTTGATGAAGCAAATTGCCATGTTAGAGAGGACCATCAGGCAGGAAACTAAAGGTAACCTCTGGCCAACAGTCAAAGGAGTGGGATCCTTCTGTAGAACACACACAGGGAACTGAATCTTGTGAGTAAGCTTGGAAGAAGATTCCCTCACTGAGCCTTTAGATCACACAGACTCCTGAAGCAGAGAACCAAAGCTAAGTCGTGCCCGAGTTTCTCATCCACAGAAACTGTGAGAAATAAATGTTCCTGTTTTAAGCCTCTAAGTTTAGGGATATTTGCTATGTAGCAATATATAGCTACTATACTCGTTGTGGCTTATATCTAGATGTACCCCCATAGCTTCATGCACTCAACAGGTGGAGCTTTTTGGAGGTGGCTAAATCTAGGGTACATGGTACTGAGATTAAGGGTGTATAAAAGCTAAATGGGTTTAGCACAGGTCCTCATGTGAATAACGGGAGCCCAACCCTGGGTGTGGGTGGCACAAATCAAAAGGTTTACAGCCTGGATGCAATGTAAAAGCAGGCTGCTGCCTGCCTGCCCTGCAATAGACTCTCTCCTCTGTGATGCCCCTCTGCCAGGCCAACCTGCCTTGGAGCCAGCAACAATGGGCTGCAACCTCAACAAACTGCGAGCTGAAATAAACCTTTCCTCCTTTACCTTTCAGTGTCAAGTACTTTGTCTCAGCAATGAGAAAAGTCTCAGAGATAGCTGCATTCTAGAGTGGTTCTTAATCTCATGATTTTGGAGTCCTCAGAGTGTCCTTCTTGAGTCTTCATTTTTCATTTTTATTTTCACTTATTCATACATCCCATTATCTTTCTAATATGTTCACCAAATAGACTACATTTCTATTTATTATAATCCAAATGATTTTAGCTGTCATTTAATTTTATGTTACATTTCATTTTTATCATTGTCAATTTCTATAATTTTAAAAATGATTCAATAAAATTATTACTTCCCATTTTACTACCCTATGGAGTGTAATTCTATCTTAGCAACAAATTAAATAAATTTGTGCCAACATAGTCACAAGTTTGATGTAGTGTAATTTGAGCATGTAATTTGATCTTAGCAACAGATTAAATAAATTTGTGCCAACATAGTCACAAGTAATTTGTGTAACAAACCTACAGATTAAATTCATAGATTTCCATGACATCTACATTTTTATCTTATATTATGGTAACATATATTTTTAAAATTAGATTCATCTTGGGCTGGGGATTTAGCCCAGTGGTTAGAGTGTTGGCCTCCCAAGCACAAGGCCCTGAGTTCGATCCCTGGCACAAAAAAAAAAAAGAAAAAAAATTAGATTCATCTTTGTGTTAGAGTTCTGTCACTGTGACAAATACCTAAAAAAACTATTTAGAGAAGGAAAGTTTATTTCAGTTCATGATTTCTGAGGTTTCAGTCCATGGTAAGCTGGCTCCAGGGTGAAAAAAAAAAAAACCCCAAAACACAAAAACTGTGGCAGAGGCTGCTCATCCTATGGATGAGGTGCAGACAGACAAAAAATGAGAGCCAGAAAGAATGAGGAAAGGGCTGTGGACAAGAATGTAACCTTCTAGTTATGCCCTAGTGCCCTACTTTCTCTAACCAGGGTCCCCTATAAAAGCCCATTTAGCTATGAACTCGTGAATGGATTAACCCATCCATGCGGTTAGCACCAGTGATCTAATCACCTTTCAGAATCCCAACCTCTGAACACATGACCCTTTTGGGACCATTTTTGATCCAAACCATCATTTAACCTGATTTAAACATTAACTAATGTCTACATGTTTTAGACGTTGCATAGTACCCCATAAATATGTACAATTTTTGTGATTTTATGTATCAGTTAAAAATAAAAAATTTGAAACAAAATAAGTTTTAAATGGAATATTTTTTTTTAAATCTACAATCACTGGTGAAATTTTATGTATAGCCAGAATTTATCAGTAAAACATTGTGTGCTGTTTGGAATGTGGAAAATGACATCTAGTCAAGTGAAAAGATCATCTTCAATTATTTTGGCATCAAATTCATAAAAGCATAGCTGTAGACCTACATAGGATCACTTAGGAAACCAAAGATCAAAAATGGTCGGTTAAAAAGAAAAAAGGTAGTTTAAAAACACTGAGAAATTTTTAAAAAGATAATAAAAGTCAACAAACCAGATCTTGTGCTTCCTTGTACTGTGTTTTATCTATGCTTCTATTCAAATTTCTAATCTATTTTTAAATGGTATTAATATGCTGCCTTAAACTGCTTTTCATTTAGAGAAATTAAATTAAAACACTGACCTGCCAACATTCAAGATATTTTTGTCTCTCTAAACCCCTACTTCTCTTTTCAAAAGCTTGGCTACTTACTTTAACAAAAGATTCCTGCCACTATGCAATATATCTATTGGTTCAAAAAATTCCATCCCTAGGGAGGCATAGTTCAGTCAAGAAGGCTTTAAGCTCGCTATAATATTATCACAGCATCAGAGGGTGGGGCTTTGGAGTTTTTATCCTTAGAACAGAATTGTGGTAGGTTTTATTTCAATTCTTCTGCATCTTCTTCCCCATTCTCATTGAGGTAAATGTTGGAGAGAAAGCAAAGCTTACTGGAAAGGAGAAAATTTAAGACCATCTAGCCTCAGCCCAAGGATTCTTCAGAGTTCTGCACACTATTCTACCTCACTACTGCCATGGTGGAGCTTGAGGAGGATTTTCAGGGAATAACAAAGTATCACTTCCCATGATATTGCCATCCAAGAATATACATTGCTCTTTTCAAATTTTGATAATATACAACCACTAAATTGTGGCTGATTACTATTCCCCTATGGCATGCTCAGACAAAGTACCTTTTATATACTTTTGTGGGGCAGGCAAGAATAACCACTAAAGGACAAAACTCTGAGACAGAGAGAATAAAAACAAAAAGTATTTTTTTGTCTGATTTAAGTCATGAGAGCTAGGCTATCATTAAGTTTGGTCTGCATCCAAAGGGGATCTTTTGAGTAAGTCCTACATAGTAAAAAACTCCTTTGGATATTGCAATACAATATTTCATAACTTTTTTCCAGTTTAGTGCCTTTTGGTATCATCACAACCTACCCACTGATTTGATGGTATTCACTTTAAATACTGTCAGGAGATAAGAGTTAGCATGAACTTATTAGTGTCAGTATGAACCATTAGAGAATTAGAGATAGTCACGTGGAGAATATTCTTTGTGTGTTTTCTTCTGAGCGCTCAATATTTGGTGATATTCAATAGCATATCTTTATTTATTTATTTATTTATTTATTGGTGCTGGGGTTTGAACTCAGGGCCTGGTGCTTGCAAGGCAAGCACTCTAACCACTGAGCTAAATATACAATCCCTGAATAGCATATCTTTAGTTGGCTTGGGTCACTCCTATATGAGCAGGATTAATGTAGCAAAATATTTTAAAATAAGAGAAGCCATATGCAGTAACCAGGGAGAAGATAAAAGAAACATTCCAAGAGAAAAAGAAGCATGGACTATCACTTGATATTTCTTTCAATAGGTTATAAAAAAAGATATTTAAAAAGATGCAAGAAACTTTCTTTATCTTGAAGTGACTTTCATTTCAGGACACTGCTACTTGAGCTTTGAGCCAGAAAATCTCCCCAATGCTGAATAAAATTCATCTTTGACACAGGAAAAAACCATCTTTAGTATCAATCTTTACATATTGTTTTATTTAGGGAAGGCTATTTGCTCAAACAAATGACTGCAATATCTCAGTGGCTTAGAAAAACAGACTTCAATTTTTTATTCATGGGAAATCCAGTAGGATGTAGAGAAAGAGTAAAAGTTAGTCCCAATACACGGAGTCTCTTAGGAATTCAGGACCTTCAGACCATGCAGTCTCATTGTTTCTGAGGGCCTCGGATTCTTCAAAAGAACCCTTAGACTGGCAGAGGAGGCAGAAGAGGAACACACAGGGAGGATTACACTTCAGGGTGTAAATGAGCCAGGCCTGGATGGAATACATGCTACATTCACTCATATACCAGTCAATGGGCTTCTGTAGCTGAAAAGAGGCTAAGAAATGTAGTCTAATTGTTAGCCCAGGAAGGGAAAAGCAGCTTTTTGTGAAAACATATTCTCTGACACATTTCTACTTATTGTGGCTCTATTGTTCATATTCATTTCCAAGATCCTGGAAGACTCACTTCAGAATTGTCAGAATTCCTATACAAAGGTTTTTGACTTTCAGATTGATGTATTTTTTATCAAAATCTTTTTGTCTTTTTTCTCTCTGTCTCTAGCTGTGTTCTGAGGGACCAATTTATTGCTAAGTCTTGATAACGGCATAGACTTAAGGGGACTCAGATCCCCAAGGGTGCTTTCCAGCACAGTTCTTTTCTGTTGCTCATCAATAAAGATAAAGAGGAATGTGAATCACTGCTATATCAAACTTGCACTGTCTCCTTACAGTGAGAGGAAGAAAAATTGAGTGCATTTATCAAAAATTCAATTGTTATGAAGAAAAAAAGTGGTGTATATCCAACATGGTTATCAGAATTGCTGATAAGCAGAGAGACAGCTACTCTCAGAGTGAGGAGGCCTGGCAACAAAACACGGCTGTTAACATTTTCTAAGAAAATTATCAGAAGCTTAAGGAGTAAGGAAGCTCTCTTATAAAAAGTTTTAATCTTGCAGGTAAAGTATGTGCTGTGGGAAATAGTAAAGGAAAGGAAGAAAGACATTCAAACTCAGCACACATTAGTTTTACGTAGAGTCAAGGAGAAATTGATCAAACTAAGCAGCATGTTGAGAAACACATTGAACTGTTAAAATCTCATCTGGCCTTTTCAAAAGGATATGGACAGACACCAAAGAAAAAAATGGATTTGTAGAGTGAATGTGATCAGATTTCTCTGCTATAAATAACAAGATATAGATGTAAAGAGTATTTCTTCTGCAAGCAGAATGGAAAAGTTTCTGAAGGGCAAGGAATACTATGAAAAGCAATGCTTGAAGGAAGGGTGTAAGCAAATACTCCAGCTGGACCCAAGGTCCCAGGTCAGGAAAGCAAAAGGAAGAGCACATTCAGATTGTAATTCTGTCCTCCAAGCAGGGACAGATGCGGAACCAGAGAGGACTCTTCTCTGGGAGAATCCAAGATCTAAGGAATTCAGAAGTCGAGGGGCAGAGGCTGCAGCTATTGCTATGCAGTAACACAAATAGCAGCAAATGGCAGATGAACAAGGTGGTTCTTGCAGGGAAGGAATGTGGATTTCCTTGCGACATCCAATGGGTCAATGTCTGCTCCAGCTGACTTGGGAGGCAGAAGACTGCTGACTCTAACAAGTTGAAAAATGTCTTGAAGACGTGATATTTTGCCAGCTCGAGCAGAGATGGACGTTATAGGAAAATAAGGAAGCTCCCGGGGGAACAATCAGATAGAAGTTAATTACTCAGCCAAACTGTCCCCATGCCTTGCTCACCTGCCTTGCTACCCAAAACAAACATCTGCACTCAGCAAAACTCCATGCCTTTGTTGTTCCTCAATAAATCTGGGGGTTTGAGTCAGTTTGGGGCTTCACTCCCTTCCAGTGAAGTCCCCTGGCACCCCAACAAAGATATTCTCTGTCTCTCACATTTTCATTCCTCTCTAACAGGGTTCGCTGGCCTGAACCCAGCAAAGGAATAACTTCAGAGAGAAGCAAGAATTTGGAAGAGTAGGAAATGCACTGCCATATACTATACTGGTCTTTGTTATAAATGAAATTCTGAGCTTATGAGAGAATGGAAATTCTAGTCCAATAAGAGATTATGCTCAATTAAAATCGGGATTCTCTGTACGAAAGAAGAAATCCAAATTAAGACCAATGGACTATTCATGACACAAAGGGAAAATGTTGGCTTTAATATAGAGAAACTTTTGAATGCTACCCTCTACCTTTTAAACAATAGGATATTTTAATACACCATAACCTAATTTATGTTTGCAGGAATTTTAAAATTATTTCCTCCTCTTTTGCTTTATTATTCCCTCAGAACATAAGAAGCAGATCACCACAATCTCTGAGTGAGAGATTTCTCCCATATAAGGATTAAATTCACAGACTCTGGACTCAAGAAATTAACAGACATCCTGGAAAGGTTCAAACAAACTAACAATGTTTTTTCTCTAAACTCTAACTATTTTTCTTCTTAAGTCTTCCTCAATTATTAAAAGGTCTTTGATATTGTCTATTATTTGTAATAAACAGTGAGTCTGTCTTATAATGTCTCCTGGTTTTGAAAGACATCATTTTCTCCTAGAAAATGCTTTTGTGCATGGAAATACACTTACATTTCAGGGGCTGCCGATGTCACATGGGTCCCAAGAGTTTTGTGGATAAAGTGTGGGGCTAGTGCTGTGATATTCTCAGTGTCTTATGTTATGGGTGCGCTGAAACTTTGAAGGAATATATGAGAGTATTCCAGTGGAAAGTAGTCTGTGTACAGGTGCTAATGAAAATCTCTACCACTTCTAAGGGGCTGGGGATTTATCTCAGTGATTAGAGTGCTTGCCTCGCAAGTGCAAGGCCCTGAGTTTGATTCCCAGCACCAAAAAAAAAAAAAAAATCTCTACCATTTCTAAAGGAAGAGAACCTGGAGTACTGCTAATGAAGAACAAACTCTATTTCTCTACCAAGACATCTAAGTGAGTTATCCTTTGACTGAGACTCATTCAAATTAGAAGAAAGTGCAGGAAAGAAGGCACTGTCCAACGTAATCTGGGACTTTCCTATCTACGAAAAAGGAGATGAAGTTTCATTTCAGGTGGTAAATTCCTCAGTGGTAAAATAAAACAAGGTTGGTATACTAACACGAAGGGTTAATACCGTTAAATTGTCCAGCTTTGGCATCAACTTTGGGGCATTTTAAACTTGCTAGCTTGTTTTGGGGCTCTGCTGTTAGCTGGCTGCCACAACTTGTACAAACGTGTCTGGTGAGTAAGTAGGACAGGGGAAATGAAAACATGGATAATTCACCCTAATGTGTGGCATACCCTTAGGGCCACTCATCAATTCCTGTACTGACCCATTTTAGAGGCTTTGGGGACAGTATTAAAGGGAATTTTCACAAAGCCCTAAGAGCCTGATCCGCCATCCTAATTGGTCCTTGCTAGACAATACGCTCCATGGAAATCAAAATTAGGAAGTTTTAATTACATTGACATACTTTAGTTATAAAGATGTGGGTTAAATTGTATTTATGAACATTTGTACTCGAAGAATGCAAATACTCTGTTGAAAATGTTTTTCTGAGCAAGACAAGAAATTGAAAGAATGAGAATATATACATCTGGTAACCACAGAAGTGATATAAATAGAGATAGTCAGACAGAAAATGGTTTTCTGAAAGATGAAATTGTCCATGCTTTATTTCTTGTCATTGTTAAGAGACCTTTCCTGTATTTATCAATAATTAGTGCAATAAAAAGACATTCTAAGCAGCTAGATATCTGACTACACATGTAAATGTCAGAGTTTACACATTTAGTTTCATAAGCATTCTTCTGATATAAAGTTATACATGTTTGCATAAATTATGTATTGGTATTAAAATTTAGATTGCCTCTCCTACTTTGTAAATAGCTGTGTTAAGATTGTTTTAATGAATTTCACATTATTAACCCTGTAGTCAAATCTTTTTTTATTAGTACATGTTTGCAGTGCACAATGATTACATTTATTGTGGAGATTTGGTATTAATCTCTTTTTAGACTAATACAATTTTGGTCCCCTAAAGTATTCTTGATTTTTTTGTTGTTTTTTAAGTCCCCTCTGACTGATTTGATTCGAGCACAATTTGAAGCCTAATTTATTTTGTTGCTTCCTGAGAGCTGAATCCAGTTTTATTTTGCCCTCACCACTGCATTTCTAATGCTTAAAACAAATCAGATGCCCAGACTTTCAAAGTACGTGACTACATATAATTTGTTACAAATTAGTAACAGGGCTGTATGCATATGTAAGAAGGCACTTTCTGATATCTGCTGATCTTCGCTACCCTTTTCCAGATGGCTGCACAGTGTCTCCAGCCGATCACTGTTGTTTCTGACAAGCTCCTTGAATTATTAAAAGAAACGATAAAGTAGGGAAAGTTGACCTCAGAAGGCTTCTTTGGCTTCTCTTTGTAGCCCATTGTCACTGTTTCCCTAAGAATAAGTTAGAATCAAGGAACTACACGGGGCTATGTTGCTAGGGCCCTAAGATGTATATTTCTGTCTTCTTTCCTTCCACACAGCTAAAGGAAAAAATTGGCAAGTTTTCTTATCCTAAAAAAAGCTATGTTTGGGGATACGGGCATTTATTGGCAGGTGATAGTAGATATTCCCTGTTCCAGTAATTGTGACAAATCATTTCTAGATGTCTTGTAATTACCTCTATTATATGTAGAACCCTAAATTTGTCTTTCTGCATCAGAAGACTGGAACCCTTGCCTTTCCATTAACGTTGGAGGCCTTTTAGGCTTATATACAGTATAAGCAATAGGGATCATCCAAAAGGATCAACCCTGACTCCCTATACATTGAGTTATGGGGCAGAAGTTTCACAGTAGTGATAGGCTATTTGCAGTATCACTTCTTTCAAGATAAGTTCCCTAAATCACACACTCAGAATTAACCAGGTCCACCATTGAAGCATACCAGCAAACTTGTATCTCTATATCATATTTATCTAATATATTTATACTTACTATATACAAGACAGTGTTGTAAGAGCTTCATAAATATTGACACAATTAATCCTAAATTTTCAATACTATCATTACCTCCAATTTAGAGATGAGGGAGTTGACACTCAGAAGTATTAAGTAATTTACTAAATGTCACAGAGCTAATAAAGGGCAGGCGATGGAACTCCAGCACCTGCCTCTAGCCACTAAGCAAGCCTCCACACACTTACCCTGCCTAGTCTAGTTATAATATCTACAACACAATTCTCTGAATTTTTTGTTCCTTTTCAAGGAATACTGTCAAGTATTCTTCTCGTAAATGCGTTCTTGCTAGTCATGTTACATAGTCACTTAATGATTAATAAAAGAACTACTGAAAACTGTAGTATATTGAACTGATATTCAAGGCCTTTAGCTTTTTAGCAGGGAGGCATTATAATCTAGTGACTAGGACCTAGAATCTACAGTTATAAATGTTAGGCTTCCCACTGACCTTGAACACATAAATTATCTTCTAAGAAAACCTCATTTCTCTCATGTTAAAAAATGGGACTAATAAGTAACTCTAACACTCTCTTCAGTGGTTCTTTGTGAAGATGAAAGAATATTATCCAATTAAAGAATCTAGTGGGGGTTTGGCTGAGTGGTAGAGTACTTGCCTAACAAGCGCAAGGCCCAGAGTTTGATCCCCAGAACACCCCATATAAAAAGAACTTAATGTGTTGCCTACTCTATGATAAGAGTTAAGCAACAGTTAGCTGTTGTTGCTTCTGTATCATTTCACACTCCATTGGAGTTAGTCATCTTGTGTAGGTGCCCCCTTGGAATCATCTGGGAAGGTTTTACTATTGTGGATGCTTACGTCTTATTACCAGAAATTCTTGTTTGGTTGATCTGAGGTGGTTTTAAAGCTAGAATACTAAAAGTTTTGTTCTTCCACAATACTTTGCACATAGTAGGAGCACGCACTATAGATAGCCAGTAAGTAAAATACGATATTTGAAAATTCTAACAGTGGAGACCAAACACTCAGCAATGTTCAGCTGAAGATCAGAAGGTGTGAATTTGTTTACAAATGGCCAGCATTCTGAGGGCTGGGCACAGAGCAGCAGTGGGAGAAAGGACTATGTCTAAATAAATACATCAGCCAAACATACCAACCAATTGCCAGGTGATACACCTTCACCAAAACCCCCTTACAGGTGTACAGATGAGGAGCCTAAAATACTGTCAAATGTTATTCTTGGATATGTTATTAATAGTTATAGGAATGAGGGACTAATTATGTGAAATTATAGTGTTAGAAAAATCTGATTTCTCATTTAGGTCCCATTATTTATCCATAAGATCAAGTTCAAGTTCTTCTTTTGCAAAATATGATTACTGTCTATACTACATGATTCCTGAAGTGTGATCAGTGTAAAGCATCTTGTACTTTGGTAAAGTTTACGCACGTTAAAGCTTTCTTCAGTATATTTTATGTCCTATCTGGCCCTTTAGTCTTACCTCCCATCAGTCCTTCCTCTGTTGCATAGCTCCTTGTTTAAACCACCACCAAGGGCTGTTTTTTAATCAGTGTGGATGCTTCTCCTCCTCTTCACCCCCCCACCAAGGTCAGGAACTGGCCTTTTTCAGTTATGTCAGCCCAGAATCCAGCTCATTATTGGGTACATAAAACATGTTTAATAAATGTTTGATGAAAGAACACATGGAAATCAAGAAACCATAATTATGAGCAAATAAAATTTCACCAAGACCTTTTCATCGGAAGAAAATTGTCAGGTTACATAATGCTGAATGGAGAACAGCAACTCCGAGCCATGGTTTTGTCTCCCTGATATTCAACACTGACTAATGTTTTGAAGGTAACATTTTAGGACATGTCTTATCAAACTTACAATTCATTTGAGTCCCATTTATGAGATGTGATAAAACTCAGGATTTAAGGCCCTGGCTAATTAACTAAGTGTGCTTTCATTTTCAATCTCTGTTACCTACAAATATTTGAATTACATTTAATATTTATTTGGAGTTATCACTTCTCTTCTTAGGCCTTTGCAGCTCAATGAGAATGGCTTTTCATTTCCTTCCGGCTTAACTAAAGGAGAAACATTGAGTCTCATGCGAAGAGAGGCATTTTAGGTCGGACAGTCCATAACTGGGATTAATATTCATGTAAGTTCCTTCCTCTGACTTGCATAATTCTCCAATATCCACTGCCTCTGGCCTTCTGACACTAAATGCCCCACTGAAGTCAAACTATTGTATTGATCTTTTTATATTTAAAATAAGTGTACTTTCATTCCCCTGTTTTAATCCCACTTTTTGAGACCATATACTATCCACATTACCTTTATAATAATAAAGAATTGGATTACAAGTCTAGAACTCTAGAGATCTTTGAGTTGTTTTTCAACTACATCCTCGATCGGTTACTGAACTTCAATGTACCTTCAAACTATCTGAGGGCCGTATTAAAATGCAGATTCTGACTCTGTAGGTCTGTGGTGAGGTCTGAGATTCTGAATGTCTAACATACTCCTGGTAAGATGGGGACAGTATTTTTAGTACTGTTTGCAGATAATATAAATTGTTTGAACTTCTGCACACCTTAATTCTTTATGCTGACAACTATTTGCTTATCTCCTAGTAGATAATAATGTTCCTTAGGTAGAGTCCTTGGACCACCTACTCCACTACAGTTTTGATTCTGTTCCTCCCATCCCCTACATTCTACTCTTACGAGATTGTACCTGCAGGTATTCACACGATCAGAAAGTAGAAATTCAGTAATAGTCAATGCCAAGGCAAATCGGTTAGTCTGCATCCCAGGTTCTTCGTGTGTTTCCACTGAAGTTTCTTTTTTTTTTGGAGAGGGGTGCTGGGGATTGAACTCAGGGTCTTGTACTTGATAGGCAAGTGCTCTACCCTTAAGCTAAAGCCCCAACCCCTCATATGTTTCCTTTGAAAGAAGACAGGTGATTTTTTACACATGCTCTGAATTCTTGAAAAAATATGTAGGTATTTTTTTTCTTTTTCTTTTTTAAATTTTATTTTAATGGTGCATTTCAGATGTACACAGTGATAATATTCATCACAGGGGATTTGTACCTGTACATGATATATCTTGATGCTTCTTTGTTTCCTGTTCCCCTCCCCTCCCTTCATGTCCTCCTCCCTCCTTATTTACAAAAGCTTTGTTTCCATTTTTTCCTTCCATTTCTTATTTCTCTTGTCCTTCTTTTCCCTCCCCCCCCCCGTTCCTCTTCCCATTTGGACACTTTCTTCCCTTTCCCAATATAATACATTTTAGTCTTTATTTACACTTGCAGTTTCTCACACTGAAACAATGCAGTATTTAAACATGTGTGTCCGATTTATTTCACGTAAGAGTATGGTCTCAAGATGCATCCATTTACCTAGAAATATCTCAAGCTTATCATTCTTTATGGCAGAGTAGTACTCCATTGTATAAAGAAAAACACATTTTCTTTATCCACTCCACGGTTGATGGGCATTTGGGCTGTTTACAAGATTCAGCTATCTTAGAATCTCAGTGTGGAGATTCCTCAGGAAACTAGGACTAGAGATTTCATTTGACCCAGCTATTCCCCTTATTGGTATCTTTCCAAAAGAATTAAAAGCATCATACCACAGTGATACATGCACACCCATGTTTATAGCAGCACAGTTTGTAATACACAGGCATTTTTATACTTGCAAATTGTGTTAAATTATGTATCTTTCATTTCAGTTGCTTCTCAGACAAAAGATGTTTAGTTTTCAAAAGTACAATACTCAAATTTTTATCTGTTTCTCACTGTTTTCACTTATAAATTTTCTAATGCTTTATATATTTTATTTTTTTTTAATTTAGAGCTTAAGAAAATGAACACTTGATACTGTATGCTCATCTTTTTTTTTTAATGGACAAGGGGTTGGATATTTAACTCGAGTGGTAGAGTGCTTGCCTAGAAAGTACAAGGTCCCGAGCTCAATCCCCAACACCACCACCCTCCCCACAAAATAAAATAAAATAAAATGGACAACAGAATTATCTCATAATATTCAGATAGATTTTATGGAAGAAAGATTTCTCTAAAAGGCTAATGTATTATCAATTAGTTATGGTTGGAATAGACAGTTCCCAAGATGAGAGATCTGGAAGTATCAAGAAATGATAAATGATGGAGGATGAATTTAGGTAAAAGGAATAACTCCTTTTCGATATCTGTTTAGGTTTGCTCTCTTGGAGTTAAATTTCCAATATAAATATAGTTTAATTTTTTATGTGCTAGCTACTTATACATTACACTATTCACATTTATATTTACTAAAGTTTCATTTTTAATAAGTCCTTGCTTAAAAACTTTAGATTGGCTTCATATGTACAATTGAAAATTAGTAATAAAGAAATGATAATATAATAGAAGCTTGCATCTTTGTTGGGGAAGATGCATATTTGGAAGTCTCAGGGTGAGAGAGTTTATCTGTGATCCCAGGCAGCAGATGCAAGAGCAAGGAATACAAAGGCTTAACATCTTGCCCAATGACTTGGTGGATGGTGGACACGTACTAGGAAATTCATGAAGAATCCTAAAATATCCATCATTTTTTAACCCTAATACTTCAAATCGCATGCAAGCAACTGAAGCATGTAGGTCTTTCTATCACATCTATACAGAAATTGTCAGAGAGGGAAAGTCAGAACTGATTCAACTATGGTCAAGACTAAGAATCTGAACTAGGCTGACAATATGAAAGAAACTATTTAAAACTAGAGGAGACAGAAAGCTACAGTCTGCATTTAATTTTCTCTACTACAAACATGAAGGAACAGAAGGCTCGTGAGCAGGGTGAGAGGTGTTATAGAAAAAATTTTTCTAGACTCAAATCTAGATCTACCTTTCCTCTTAGGTTCACTTTCTTTCAAAAATCTGTGGCTCGGAGTTCTGAGGAATTTTAACAAATACTTGTCTCTGGGTCTAACCCCGAGAGATTCTGATATAGTTGATTTGGGATAGTCCAAAGCATGTAGATTAAAATTTTCAATGAGTGATTTTTAATGTGAAACCAGTAAGATGTACTTTCCTAGTTTGTATTTCTCCCCATTGATAAATACCAGTTTCTATCTTTCTGCTCCAGAGCCCTTTTTAAAGATCAAGATTGCTGGAATTCTAGTGACAACATTGTAGAATAGCTGATATTGCACTGTTTCCTGCCAATAAAAATTACAAACTCTGTGCAAACACGGATGTATCTATATCATCTATATTTTTATTTCAGTCAACTAAAACCAGGCACAAACTGGAACTGATACTTTGAAAGATGTGTTCACACACTGGGTGAGATCCGCATTTAGCTGGCTGTTCTCATGACAGCACTCCCACTTTGCTCAGTGCAAGGATTAAGCACATAAAATGATGAAACCACAGAGTAGGAAGTCCAAAAATGTGCATGTGAACTCCTCCCAAGTTTGGCTGGATACATGGAGTGAGATTCCAATGTCTCTCTCTCTCTCTGACCCTGCTTCCCTCTGTCACATGGACTTCTCTTCTTTACCAAATCTCCTTCTGCTTTCCTCTGATAAGGATACTTTTGGTTGCATTTTTGCCCACCTGAACAATCCAAAATAATCCTCCACATCTGATAATCCTCAACTTCATCACATCTGCAAAACCTCTTTTTGGCAGAGGAAGCAACACTCACGGGTTCCAAGAATTGGTGCCCACTTGGACCCATTATTCAGCTTGCCACATTGTCTTGGAACGTCTTTCTCCAACCCCAACATTTTGTTCTTTCATAAGCGATTCCTTTAGGTTGTACTTGAAAAGAACATCTTGAGTCCATTCTCTTCACTGATGTCATGCCTCTAATTCTAGCTGCCACTAATCGTCATCCACAGAGGATTCCCTCCCACTGAAACACGCTTCCCCCAGGTCTTCTTACCATTATCTCCTACTCACAGTCTGAGTTGAAGCTTAAACGGCTTTGCTTTTAAGAAGCTTTGATAAAATTTAAAGAGCTCCATTTTACCGCATCTATTTCCTTCAAAACACTTGACTCTAAATTCAACATTGATTTGTTTCCTCTATCAATTAAGTTCAACTAGAAAAGCAGAAATTCTTTCAAGATTTTGTAAACAGAAGGAATTGTCCCACCAGTGTTGAAAGGCCGGAAGAGTAAAAATGAGGAGGGATTCTGGAGGAATAAAGTGATGGAATGATACCCAGAGATGAATACTTGCAGAAAGCAGATACTTCCCCTCAAGATACTGAAAAAAAGGAGAAGTGGTGAAAAGGAAGAGCACAAAGGGAAAAAGAACTTTCCCAGTGTCTGGGAGGATGCTCGGTCCTGGGGATGCTGCATGACAAGCGCAGGAGCCACTCAAGGAGATGAGCTAGAAACGGAGGAAGAAGAGCTTTAGCCATTTTCTAAATTTTAATTAAAAAAAAATGAATGGCAGTGTCCTATATTGTCAATAAATGGCACATTTGAGTAGGCCATATCTGCTGACTAAATAC